>NW_004624825.1:2613772-2701802 GCF_000247695.1 Heterocephalus glaber | reverse complement strand
TTGTAATTTAAAAAATGTATAACTGATATTGTGTAACAGGAAGAAAAGGTCTAAAAGAGCAGGGGAATTGGGAGGGGTAGGGGAAGGGAAAAAAGGGAAAGGAAAAAATATGAAAAGAGGAAGAAAAATGGAAACAAGGTCTTTGCAAATAGGGAAGGGTGGAGGGGCTGAAGGGAGGGCAAGGGAAGGGGAAAAAAATAAGAACCAAGAGACTCAAGATCCCAATGATGAATGTAACTGTATTTTATACCTAAAATGTACCAATAAAGTTAATGGGGGAAAAAAACTGTAAAAACAACAACAACAACAAAAAACACAACCTGTCTCAAAATAAAAAATAAAAGGGCTGGAGATACAGTTTAGTGGGAAGGCCTTGGGTTCAAATCCCAGTACTGTAGTAAAAAAAAAAAAAAAGAGTTGCTTGTAACTGTGTCCAGGTGATAGTAACACAGTGTTGCTAAATATGAGCCTGTCTCTTAGAGAACGCACAAGCTTAGCATTCATAGATGAAATGGTTTGACGATCAAGATTGACTTAAAATACCCCGGCTGGCTGTGGACAGTGAGGAGGAACAGCAGAGACAAAGCAGGCTGGGGGTCTCTCCTGAGGGTGGGTGAGGGCACACGAGGATTAGTTAGAGTGCTCTCTTTAATTAATTTGTGTATGTTTTTAAGTGTCCATAGTAAAAGATTGCAGCAAGCGAGACACAGCGGAGCCTGTGGTAACACAGGTTTCATCCTGGCGCACCTGCTCCAGCCCCCACAAAAGCCTTTACACCTAGTGACTTCTAAAGTTAAAACGAATTAAAATTTAATGTGATGTAAAATTCAGCTCTATAGTAACACTTGCCACATGTTCCAGGGCCCAGTGGCTAGTGGGGCTGCGGGTCCAGCGTCATTACAGAACAGGTCCTCCTCGCAGAGCATTCTGCTGGACAGCACTGCTCTGCCATGAAGGAGTCTGTTTCCTTACCAGCGACGTCAGGCATGGTAACAGACTCAAACAGCAGTGACCACTTGTATTGCTTCCAGTGTGTCAAGAATGTTCTCTGTAGGCACTCAGTTCACAGCAGTTTCCCAAGTACTATTACCACCCTACTTTTACCTATGAGGAAACGGAGGCACAGAGGGGTTAAGTCACTTGCCCACAATCACACAGCAGTTAGTGGCTGACCTGGACGCTGAGGCCAAGGTGATCAGAGGCAGATCCACATCTCTGACAGGGTTACCCTGACGAATGGACAAGGTGTGGGAGTGATGCTTGGTGCATACTTAGTGCTCAACAAATGTTAGCTTGCAAGACTATTGCAGCCCCGCGTTTACAGGACACTCAGATTTGATTTAGTACATGACAGGTACAGGCTGAGGGCCCAACATTTTGGGGATCTTGGTGAAAGAAATCTCAAACAAGAAAGTGCAAATCAGCCCTCTAAAAGTGAGGGTTCTGATGCTGACCTCGGGGATAGAGGAACCAAAGCAGGCAGGTGAGGAGCTAACATGCCCTGCTGCTCAGGGAGGCTACAGATTTGTGCGTTTCTCAGAGGGCCAGGAAGAGGCTGATCTGCTTGTACACAGGGGATGAGGCGAGAGGTGGAGGGTAAGCAAACCTTTTGGGTACGGGGACAGCACAACCCAGGCAGGGAACAGGAAAGGGGGTGGCTGTCTGGGGATGCTCTGCCCCCTTGAGCCTCACAGTTCATGTCACAGAGGAATCCTGTGGCCAGCAAATGACATCCTGTCCCCAGATCCCTCTGTCCAGCCTCCCCCTCCTCCAGTCCTCTGTCCTTTTGGCTCAGCAGATGCCTCCCTGTGGGCTCACAGGAAATGCATATTGAGTCAGGCGGGACCAAGAACAGGCCTCTTTCTTCCTGATGCAATTAGGCCTGAGAGGCACCACCTCCTACATATGATGTGCCCAGAGGTTGGTCCTCAGGCAGGCACCTCCTGGGATAGCCTGCTCCCAGCCAGCTCTGCCCTGTGACCCCTACCCATCCCTCAAACCCTGTGGGGTTGTTATGGTTTAGATCCAAATGCCCCCCCGGCCCCAAGTCTCATGCATTCAGAGGCAGAGCTCTTGGAAAGTGATTGGACCATGAGGACACTATATTCAGCAATGAATTAATCCATTGATGAGTTCATAGCTAAATATGCTGTTAAGGGTGTGGCCTGGTCGGAGGAGGTAGGTCACTGGGGGTTGACCTTGACCCGAAAGGGTGTATTTTTGTCCCCACTTCTCCTCCCCTTCTCTCTCTGCTTCTTGATTGACAACATGATCAGCTTTCCTTGACCATGCCCCTCCACTATGCTGCCAGACCCTCCTACCGTGCCTCCTACCTGCCTTGGAGCGGGCTGACCATGGACTGAACCTGCTAAAGCTGTGAGCTAAAATAAACCTCTCTTTTTAAAGTTGCAGGTGTCAGGTATTTTGTCCTAGGAATGGAAAAGTTGGCTAATACAGGGGCCTGAGGCGTGGCTCACTTGCGGGCTCCATTTTCCCAGCACCATTCCCAGGCCTTCTATTTTGTCCCACACTCTGTCCTGTCATTTCCCTTGAGCCTTACCCCGGGTCCTCTCTGCCCTTAGAATAAAGCACTGTGCTGGCCTTGTGTTGTGAGCCCCCGACCCACCCCATCTCCTTGTCCTCACTGCCACACACCTGCCCTCTGGGCCAAGCTGCCCCATCTGCCCTCTCTCCAAGGATCCTGCTTGTCCAGACACCTCTTCTCTGGCTCATGCCCTTCTCAGCCTGGAACCAATCAGCCTGACAGGTCTCTGGTTGGCACTGAGCTGGGCTCTAAGGGTACCCTTCCTCTCACCCACCTCCAGGGCCTTGCTCCAACAGCACAGCATCCAAACAGTGAGCCTCTCCAGTCTATGAGGCCTCCATTATCAAACGTGGGGAGGCAACTCAGGGTACAGCGAGGCACCAGGTTTAAGTCCTGCACCCTAGTTGTCTCTGCACCTCAGCACGCACATCTTAAAAGGGTATCCTAGTATCCATGTCAGAGAGTCTGCAGAGCAAATGGAAAATCTGTGCAAATCAGCTTACACAGATCTGGCAGGAAGAAGAGCTCAGCTGATAGATGCCTTCTTCCTTCCTGTCCCCCACCTGCCCACTCCCCCATAGGACTGTCAACCTCAAATGGCCTTTCCCTCTGCTCTGCCTACTCACAGACCCACCAGTACCCAGGGGAGGTTGGCTTGACACACACCACCCACCTCTCCCCTACCCCTCTCCTGTTTACTAGGAACCTTGGGGCCAGGGTGCTGGGATGGCAGGAGTGTCCTCATTCTGATATTAATTTGCTCTGTGACGCTGGGAAAATGTCATCCCTTCTCTGGTTTTCACTCATGCAGTGAATGAATGATAGTACTCATCAGGATGACGTGCTACGGCTCCCCAGCCCGCATGATCCAGACAATCCTAAGACTTGTGCAGATGTCTGAGTTGTTTACCCGTCAGCTGTCCTGGTCCTCAAAGGGCTAGTCCCCTCTTGGCTGAAATTTCTGGAGACACAGAACAGAGCTTCTTCCTGTTTATTCCCCAAATCAAACCTTGACCAAAGCTCCAAGCAGGTTTATTGCCCCACAAGCTCCTTATCTGGGAGTTTCAGGCAACAAGGGTCACTGGGAGTTTTTCTGAAACACTGAATACCTAGAGATGCCACTTCCTGCTCCCTGTCTAGTTCCTGGCGAGGAGCTTTCAGATCTGTCTTTGGACAGAGAGGAGCATTGAGGTCAAGGAGGGGAAATGTGCTACTCTGGGCCGAGGCCCTGCGGCTCCCTTTCTCCTTGGGACAGTTATCCAGTCAGGGGTCCTGCATTCTACTGTGAGCAGGACCCTTATGGACCCACACATCTGCCCTCGGCCTACAGCTCAGAGTTAGGCCACTGACATCCCTGGCACCTTCTCAGAGCTTGGCAACTTGCTGGGCACTGTGGGGCAGAGACAGGGACGACTCAAACAGGGTCAGAGCGATGGGTGCTCAGCTGGTGGGAGAGGCCGACAGGAACCAGCAAGTGCAGTGCAACCTCAACAGCCCAGAGCTGCAATGTGCAGCAGGGGGTGGCAATCTGGAGACCAGGGAAGGCCTCCGGGAGGACATGTATGAGTGCTTAAAGGCCAAGCAGAGCAAGCCCAACAGAGAGGAGAAGGAAAGACATGCCAGGCAGAAGGCACTGTGTTAAGGTGTCCTGCTGGGGTGGAGCCACAAGATTGCAGTGTGTGGGGTGAGGGTGGGAAGCTGGGTGTCTGGGTAAATGCAGAGCCATGAGGGCTGCAGCTGGACAAGCACTGAACAAGGGCTCTGAATGCCAGCCTAGGGGTTGGCAGGGAGACGATAGGGAGTCGCCAGGTTTGTGACTGGGGATTTAACAGGGCCAGAGCTGAAGTGGATTTTACCTCTGCCATTAGGAAGCTAGAACACACCCTGGGAAAAGATTTCCTTTCCTCAATGCTGGGCTAATATCTAAGGAAGCACAAGTGGGTTTTGTCTCATGCCTGGCTCCCATGGGCTAGAGGTATTGTGGAACCCTGTGAGGAGGAAGAGGATCCTAAGGTTTTCCTTGTTTGGATTCAGGAGTGTAAATGCCCCATGTCTACAGTCCGCAAACAGTACTCAGGGCCTGCCAGCACCTGCAGATGCTGGACAGCCCAACACCCATCTCCTTGCTCTGCACCACACTCAGGAGGATGATGGGAAATTCTTTCCTGTTTCTCTCTCACCTGCTTATTGCCATGGAGATAAATGCTGCTGCTCAGCCTTAATCAATTCCCCTGGTAGGGGCTGAAACAGCTGGCAGGGGAGAGTGTGAGGGCACTTAAGCAGGCTGGGCCAGCAGGCCAAACAGTCTCCTCCTTACATTTCAAGTGCCAGCAGCCAGGGTTTATAAGGATGGAGAGAGGAAGGAAAGATGTCAGGGCCTGCGTAGGAAAAGGTGATTCTGCCCAAGACTGGCAGTCAGGACAGGTAATGGCACCTCATTTGCATGTGTTTGTTGATGCTCTACACAAGCGGGTCTGAGAGCATCAGGGTCTCCTGAAAGGCTGATTACCAGCCACACTGTCAGGCTCACACTACTTTATGTCACAGGAGGGCTGGGCAGGGCCTGAGAATCTGCATTCCTGACAAGTTCCCAGGTGGTCAAGAACCAGCTGGTTCCAGGACCACTCTTGGAGAAGCACTCCTCTACAGCCCTGCTTATGATCTGTAAAGTCCTGCCTGGTTACCATTCAGTTTACTCCTCAAAACCATCTTGGGAGCCTGGGGTGGTGGCACATGCCTATAATCCCAGCACTCAGGAGGCTGAGGCAGGAGGATCGCTGTGAGTTCGAGGCCAGCCTGGGCCACACAGTGAGTTCAAGGTCAGCCTGAACTACATGGCAAGACCTAACAAAACTCAAAACAAAACCACCTTGAGTGCGAAGAACTACCCCCATTTGATGGAAGTAGACTTGGTGCTCAGCTCAGAGCGGAGGAGATACTTTTCTGAGGCTAATGACTGGTGCTCCAGGAATACACACCCACTTCCTTATTCTTGGAACCCTCAGGGCTGTGATCCTCCACTTTCTTTCTCTCAGAAACTCTTTTCAATGTGTAGGCTGCTCCCAGGCCACACACAAGGACTGACTGTCCTCCTTCTGTTAGTGCTCCACAGCCCTTCCAGCTAACTGGAGCTGAGATGAAATGAAACTCATTTGTCATTACTTCTGCCTCACAATGGTTCCCTGTGTGAACAGCAGCAGTGCAGCAGCTAAGATGCAGGCCTCAGAGTCAGAGACCCAGCTACGAAGCCATACTGACCTTCCCAAAGTCTCAGCACTTGCCTCTCACTGGGCTGCTGTGAGATAGGGCAAGTGGTTTAACAGAGCATTTAGTCCCAGCATACAGTATTTTCTCAATAAATAGTAGCAAGCACTGGACCCAAGTAGGACCAGTGAAGCATCTGGGTATCTTTATTAACTCTCCATGCCTCAGTTTCCTCATCAGTAAACTGGGTCAATAAAGAACCCACCCTATAGGATTTAATGTGCTTATTCACTGAAAACGTCTCCAGGCTATGCCCGGCCTGGGGAGAGCTATGTGTTAGTCTGCTCCTATGGTCCTTTTTTGTAAGCCAATAATTTAGCACCAGAGACACTCTTCATTAACACTGTGAGCAAAAACATGAAAGACTAGAGCAGGCTGCTGTGGATTCAAGATGTAAAAATCATAGTGGTGAGGAGCCCAAGACAATGAGTATGTACTTCAGGCCATGGTAAGGCATACTTAACAATGGTTAAAATGGAAGGTTCTGTCATGTGTATTTTATTTTACCACAATAAAAGCAAAGGACAAAGGCAGCAGCACTAGGTACCAGCCCAGGTTCCCTGTGGTCTTGGCATCCTTGGCCTCCCTCTTGCCACCTGCTTTCCTGAGCAGCTCCCACCCCTTGGCCTTTCCTGGCCCTGGCCTGGAGCTGGTCCCTGCGTGGTTTTAGAGGCAGGGTGTGGGGCAGGTTGGCCCCTGACTGTTCACTCTATTCAAACTCCTGGTTACTTAGGGCCTGGGGCAGAAGAAGTCCTAGGGGGCAAGGAGCCTCATTATTTCCCCAGGCAACTGGGAGCCCCCCAGGTCAGCCTTGGTGACCTTTTCCCAGGCCCAGATAGAGGGATGGCTCTCCTCCCATGTCCTTCCTCCTTGTGAAGGAAGGACAGGCATGGCTCTAGGGCCCTAATCCGTGAATGGGAGCAAGCATCCTGCCTGTCACCCTCCTGAGGCTATAGGAAGGCTCTGAGGGAGAAGGGAGGCAAAGGTGCATAGGTATGTATATACAACGTGACCATGCTCCGGTTAGGGACGTATGTGGTGGGGAATCCCTCTGTCGCGCTCAAACACTGGCCTCACACACAGTGGCCAGGAGACCTCAGGTTTTCTCATCTGCAACAATAAATGAGTAAACATCTGTCAAGCACTTGGAAGCCTGCCTGGCTCAGGGTCAACTCCAGCTATGTGCGAGTTAACTAACTAAATTCAAATTAAGTAAATAGTAGTGATTTTCACTGGTTACTCACTATGAGCCAGGCACTGTCCTAAGCGGTTTGCCTGTACTGACGGATTGCAGTGAATATTTAGCAAAATTGAAATGGGCTTTCTTTGTATTTTGGTACTGGGGCATGGAACCCAGGGCCTTGCACATGCTGGACAACTGCTCTACCATGGAGCTACATCCTCAGCCCATCTCATGTTGAGACAGGAAATCGCTGAATTGCGGCAGCTGAGGTGATAGAGATGCACCACAGCACCTGGCTAGAATATGAGTTTCGAACAGCACTTACAGATTAAACTAGGGCACCGAAGCACAAATCCAACCCGAAAGAAACCATCTGTACTGGGAGGCACCAAAACCCTAGTAACTGGATGAAAACAGAGAAAGCCTTGTGCCCACCCCACCTCTCAGTGCTGAGTTAGAATCTAAAGCTCCAGCTCTCACTGAATCTAATAATCAGCCAGACCCATTAACCTCTCTCTCAAATAATCTTTACATTACATTATATCTAGGAGTAAGAAACAGATACAATGTCCCGTTCCCAGACCAGGGCCCCAGGTAGGCACCTAGCCCAGCTCTCTGTCCTCCTGTCCACATCTTTCCACCTGAACAGTCTTGGGCTTGGCTTGAACCAAGCCAGTGGTGGGGAGCTCATAGAGTTCAACTGTTAGGCTTTCTCCCTTCTACACCCATCCTCCCATCTCTGGCCCTGGAGACCCCCAAACACATCCACTGCTTCTGCCCCATTAACAGCCTCATAACCCAGCCTCAGGCCCCTGGGATGGCTCTGCTCTAGGTTGGGAAGTTTCTATTGTGATTCAGTTCCCATCACCTCTCCACTTCCCTCGTCTTCCCATGGTGCTTGAAGGTGTCCCCCTCTCTCACCCAATCTGGTTCCCAGACCATGTCAAGCCCACAGTGGGGGCTAAGAACCACTCAGACGGGTCCCCAGAAAAATCCCAGACTCCACATCTGAGAACAGTAGCACTGACCAGACCCTGAGAGATTATGAGGTGCATAAGGGGAAATTGAGTCAGCATGCCTAATGCTACCCACACAGGCCAGATATGGAAACAGGATCCTGGTCTCTTGCCTAGCAGCCCAGGAGTCCTCTATGACAGAGAACAAAGTCTCCTTTCATCCTGTGCCTGGATACGCTATCAAATATTTTGTTCCTTATCTGTATTGCTGTAATAGTGAAAACTTGTTTGTGGAGGGACAAATTCCAAGGATAGCCAGGGAAGGAAGAAAGGCCTTATAATTGTGAGGTTGGGGGTCATTTACCCTATTGGTTCCTTCATTGGGCTTAGACCTTTGAAAGGTGATCTATGTTTCTCCTAAGAGTGTTTTGAGCTGGAAAGATGGGGCTCCTAAAGGTCAGGAGAGCAGACAGACCCAAGGTGTCTTCTTCTAGAAGGGCCAGCAGTGGCCCCAGACTGACTGTACCTGGTAAACTGAAGGATTCATCTCAACTCTCATGTTCCAAGGTCTGAGCAGCAGACAACTCTGTGTGGACCAGAGGTAGCCAGAGAATGGGTAGGAAAATAGAGAAGCAGGCCCCACCAGAACAAAGCTTGACCATACTCATGGCAGTAGCAGCAACTTAGAAGGATTGGGAGATTAGAACAGCAGATTCCACACTTTTTCATCATTCCTTCCCATGGGAGAAAAAAATTGAGCTCGCCCTATATTTTTGTTGTATGAAAGTAACCATCAGTAGCCTCAAGACATAACATGGACATGGTCAGATTCATCATTAGCCAGATAAGCTGTCAGTCGGCATTTCAGAGTGTCCGTTAAGACAGACTTGTGGCGCATACCCACACACCAGTAATCCCTGCTACTAAGGAACCTGAGGCAGGAGGATCACAAGTTTAAGGCCAGTCTGGGCAATTTAGTGAGATCTGGGCTCAAAATTTAAAAAAAATTTTTCCCACTACCTCCCCCACCAATGAAGAAGGAGAATCTGTGGCTGACTTCTTGTCTGACTCCATTAGCTTGTCACTGTTTTTCCCTTGTCTGGTGACTGATGAAGTGATCAGTCTGGAAACCCACCGTCTAGTCTCCCATATCCTTGTCCACATGTGCTAGCATGATTAGGGCTGCTAACCCAGTTTTTAAAACCACTTGTCAATTTTTGAGGTAGTCACAAATGGCTAATATAATCTGTAAATCTGACCTGGATTGATTAGTCTGGATTCCCCTGGATTAATCAATCAGGTTAGTGAATCAGGATGCCCTGCTGAAAAGATCCCCAAGAGGCAGGGAAGTCCCTTTTTCCCAGGGTGTGTATCCTTCTCTCCCAAGACTTCTGGATCACAGGAGATGGGGCTGCCTGACAGATGCCCCGACTGGGGACGCATCAGGGTGTCCACACCTAACTCTTTTCTCACACGTGTAGACCACATTTTATCTGCACCCTGGTGGGCACTGGCACAGCCCCTGCTGGAAAGCCCCTGGGAAGACAAGGGGGACAAGGAGAGAGTCTCACGCTAAAAGGAAGGGGAGATGCTGTCTTTCAGACATGGTGTCACTCATGCAAGGACCCAGTGCTGACCTGACCACACCATCTCCTCTCCAGCCTCCGGTCACCTGCCAGTAGGACCAGCCCTTTGCCACCCTCCCTGGTAGATCAATGAACACAGGGCTCTGAACTCAAACCAGAGAACCCCTCCAGGATGACATAACCCATTAAGTAGAGGCCAGAATCCACTCCCCTGCCTGCTCCAGGGAAGTGTCTGGGTCACATGACAACCACATGCTGTGCACGCCCATTTCCTGGGACATCATCTTGCTCTTATCAATACTCTAAATCCTTCCCCCTATGGACCGTTTTTCACATCATCTGGCAAACCCCAAGACTGGATGAAGGAGGATATCTAAGCACTGCTGAGGGAGAGTGGACCAAACCCAGCCCAGGGCAGGAGCTGTCACCAGGGTGGAGGCTTTTCCCTGCAGCTCACCTTTGGCATCCTTCCTTACACTCAAAGCCAAACCATCACAAATCCTGTCCTCCCATACCAGGTCTGAAACATCTCTCAGACCATCGCCTATCTCCTCTCCCATGACCGAGACAAAAACCTCTCTGGTTAGTCTTTGCCACCAACCATCTTGCATGTTTTCAAAATATGCAAACCTGAGCCTTTCACTTTCTGGCCACAGCTCTACCTCTCCATGTTCACCTTGCCTGGGGGTCTGAGCTGCAGATACACAGGGTGCTTTTAATTCCTCAAAGGCCGGTTCCATCTACCTTCAAGGGCCTTTGCATAGGCAGTTTCTCCTTTCCAGTGCTCCCCGATCCCCACCCTCATCTGCTCATCTTTCAGAGTTCAGCTCAAAAATTCTTCCCTCCTGGCAGTCTTGTAGTTCTCTGGCCTGGGGCTAGGCCTATTCTCTTCCTGCTTCTAGCCCTCTTTTCTCCTGCAGGTAGCTGCCCTAGGTTTTGGGGACTGGACCCTGACTGTCCATGTCCCCTTTGTCCTGTGAGCCCATGAGCCTAAGCAAGGCTTGGGTGTGTTTTGCTCTGCTCTAACACAGGGGCTTGTGCTTCACTACAGAAAGCATGAACACATGAACAAAGGTCCTATTCAAAAAGTTAAATTGAAAAATAGCGCTTTAGGGAATGAATGAATGGGTCAGTCTGGGCAAGACGCCAGGATTCTATGTGTGGGGTGGATCTCCGTGGCCTTTCTCCAAGATGGGCCACCAGCCAAGTGGCTCCTGGTAATGGTTATAGCAAGGATGAAGCTAATGACCAGCCAACAAGCTCTCAAAGCTCCTTCCTGTCATTATCTCCTCAGCCCTCCTCCACAGCTCAGGGCAGTCAACAACCAGTCCCCTGGAGCATTTCTGACTTGGCACACATCCACTCTGCAGTATGGGCACTCTCTTCTTCCCCAGGGCCAAGACTCAGGAGTTTTGTCCTTGCAGGGTTGGATGAGGAAAAGGAGGTAGGATCTAGTGAAAGCAGGTTCAAAACCCAGCTTTACCTCTTGCTGTGTGACCCTGCAAAATTACTTGACTGGTCCGGGCCGGTTTCTTCACCTATAAAAAGAGGACTGCAAGGCCGCTGTGAGGACTAAATATGTGAAAGCCTATGAACAGACTAGGTGGGGTCTGCCACATGTCATATAAGACAGATTTACATCTTTTTGTTGTTATTCCTTTGCAGCACTGGGAACTGAACTCAGGCTCTTCACACTGACCTGCGTTCCCAGACCTTTTCTTATTTTTTGAGACAGGGTCCTGCTCAATCTCTAAGTAGCCCAGGATGGACTTGAATTTGCCAATATCCTGTCTCATCCTCCCAGGGTGCTGGGATTATAGGCATGTGCCACCATGTCCAGCCCAGTTTACATCTTAACATCTCTGAAACCAGTCTTAATTTACAATCTTAATGCCTTGTCTACTGCCTTTTCCTTCTTCTTTTGGTACCAGGGATTGAACTCAGGACCTTGTGCTTGTGTGGCAGGTGTGGTGTCACTGAGCTAAATCCCCGGCCCTGCCTTTTCCTTCTTAATAGGTATAAAATAATAGATGGAACCTGGCTTTCAATGAAAAATGGCAGTAGTCCCCTCTCCCCCCCCCCCCCGGGTACTATCTACAGGGCTTTGTCCACCCCTCACCCCCCCTTAAATTTTGAGACAGTGCCTCACTAAGTTCACTAAGCAGGGCTTGAACTCATGATCCTCCTGCCTTAGGCTCCCAGAGCCCTGAGGTTATAGGCATGGACTACTTCCTTTGCAAGGAGGCTAGAAACTCCGAGAGTTTCAGGGGCCAAAGGTCAAGAACAAATATGGCTGAGGGAAGGGCTCCACTGCAGTCTGGCCTCACCCTGGAATCTCAGGTTCTTTCCCAGCCAGGGGCTCCCTGGATCTGTCCCCACTATCCAGTCCCAGTGAGGATGGCCCCAACTCCAGCAGGATACTCACCTTCTGGTTCTGACCCTGTGCTCCTACTGATGCTACAGGGTCCTGGCTTTAAGCTGTCTGGTCACAATGCCGACTATGTCTCCAGCCACCCAAACTCTCAGTCTTGCTCCCAGGAAAGTCCAAGTCCTGGGACCCATCCCAAGAGACCCCCCAAGATCTCTCCTCCAGTGTGACTCCACCTTACAGCCAGGCTCCCAAGGTTCTGGAAGGCGGACTCTGGGAGGTCATCTAGGCCTCACTGAGTCCTCCCACTGTGGGTGCCTTCTCCACCCTCCAGCTTGATGACATCAGATTGGCTTGATTATTTTGCAATTTACCTAATAATTTATTATAACCTATATTATGTCTACAGATGTTGCTAAAAATCTTTATAGAACTACAGTAAAATATCTATTATGTCTAAAAATTTCAAAACACAGAAAAGACCAAAGAAAAACAATCCTGTCACTTCTTGATCACTAACACCCTGTCTCTCTGAATCCTTGTCTGTATCACACTTGAACCCCAATGGGCTCATGCCATACTTTCTGCTCTTCTTCCCGCTCCCCCAGTTAACTCGGCATTGCAGACCCCTCTGGGTGCACACTGGCTCAGCTCACAGGGTGGCCTGTCGCAGTCCCTACTTCCTGAGGCCTGACCCGAGAGCAGCCAGGCCTTCAGTGCTTTGGGCCTGAAGATTTCTGTGGACATTGTCCCTCCTCTTCAGCAGAGCTGTGATCTGTGACTGGGTCACAACTTCCCTCAGGGTCCTCTTCAAGGGAGGCCACACCCTGGTGCAGAAATCCTCAGGAGCTCTTAAATCAAAGGGTGTGCAGTTAGTGGCGTCTGTCTGTCCCTGTCACTACAGGCTTTGATTGCAGCCTGCCTAAGCCCTCCTGGTTCTCCTCTCCCCTCCCCTCAGGGGCTCCACAAACGACAATACACAAATGCCTGGCACTTTCACAGTTCCACAGGTGCTTCCATCCCCTCTGTCTGGTTTTGAGCCCTACACCAACTCCATAAATTAGGCAGAGCAGCTATTTATTATCTCCATCTTACAGACAAGAAACCGAAGTTCGGAAAGGTGAGGTAATTCACACAGTGTCTACCCATTTTCTTCCCTTCATAAGCAGCTGACTCCAAATATTCTCTCCATTTTGTAGATGAGGCATAAAGAAGGGACAGGACTTGCCTAAAGAACATGTCAGAGGCGCGGGTCATTTTGCTCCACTGGATCCCTTGTCTGCTACCTTGGACTCCAAGCCCCTGCCTGAAGCTCATTTCTCTTTCCTCCCGAACCAGCTGGGCTCAACCTGGTCTAGCCAGGTGTGGAGGGTGGGGGGCTGTCTGTGGTGGATTCAATCCTCCAGCTGGGCCAACACACTGGGCAGTTTAGGAGCAAAAGAGGAGCTGCCCATGCCGTGAGCCACGTCCATGGCAACACTTGCATGCACATCTCCCTCCAGTCCTCACTGTGCCATTACAATGGCACTTTGCAGATGGAGGGGCAGAGACCCTGGCCCAAGACCACCCAGTGGCTGAACTGAGGCTAGAACCCAGGGCTGTATCCCTGTCAGCAACAGGCCCTGGGAATCCTCTAGCACCAGAGCCAGAAAAGATATTCACAGAGTACAGGCAACAACTCTTAGGGGCCTGAAGCTAGGCAAAGCCCCAGCCTCTCCCCACCACCCTGCCCCTTTCACCCAGGGCTGGGTGACGGACAGGACTCTAGGACCCAGGTGCCCTGTAGTCCCCAGCACTCCCTAGGGTAGGGCAGTGCCGGACTCCTGCAAACTCCAGGCCCAGGGCCAGACTGGAAGCAGCTGACACATCAACCCTGCAGGCACTCTCAGCTCCAATTTCCCTTTACTGGATTGAGACCTCATGTATCTGTTGCTGACCACTCCACACGCTGGGCAGGGGCCTGCCTTCCACTGGGCCTCATTCAGACTATGATGTGATGCTGAGGGTAGAGGCCAGGGCCAAAGGATGTCTTAATGGAACTCACCAAGGCTGACACTCCAAGGTTTCCCTAAAGGCAACAGAGCCAGGTAACTGAGATCCTGGACACTGCGGGTGTCCGGGGGTGCTAATGTCCAGAGGTGCTAATGTATGCCCCAGGGCCAGCTGCCCAGTTTTTCTGGGCCTCAGCATCCTCATCTATAAAATGGGGCTATGAGGAGAAGACAGAAAATAAACACACTAAAATGTTTATATTGATTATCTGGGATGAGGACAAGAGAAGATATGGGAAATTTATTTTCTATCTGTTTTCTTATTTCTAAAATTCTCTATTATCATCAAGTATTAATAATAGAAAAAACAAATGTACTTTCTTTGTAAGTTAAGTTTATGGAGATACAATTTACACACACCATAACATATCTGTTTAAAAATGGGACTAATAATAGTACCTAGCCTCTAGGTTTTATGAAGATCAGGAGGTTACTGTAGGTAAAATCTTAGACTTCTCAGAGCATAGGAAATGCTAATGTGTGTTCAAGTCCATGAGCCCAGGGCCAGCCTGGGTTCCTTCTCTTCCTGCTCACTTGGCCTGGTCCCCACCATGACCCTCGCACCAAGGTCAGCAGATCCTCTGCCCCCTCATTCAGCACCCAGGCCCACCCCCATGCCCAGGCCTGGACTGTCCCCATAGCTCACTCTCTGCATCCTTCTTAGTCCATTGGGGCTGCTGTGACAAAATGCCATGAGCCACCTGGCTCATAAACAACAGAAATTTATTTCTACAGTTCTGGAGGCTGGGAAGTAAAGCAGATTTGGTGTCTGGTGAGGACCGGCATCCTGGCTCACAGGAGGGCACCTTCTCCCTGTGTCCTCACACAGTAGAGGTGGTGAGGGTCTCTCCAGGGCCTCTTTTATAAAGGCACTCATCCCATCATGAGAGCCCACCTTCGGGACCCAGTCACCTCCCAAAGGCTGCACTCCTTAATACCACAGCCATGGGGGTTAGGCTTTCCACACATGAATGTGAGGGGTCACAAACAAGTGCACCACAACAGCAACTTCAGAGGAATCATACCAACATTCACATGTGGTCAGGCCCGTACCCTGTGCAAAAGCCTTCTAGGACTCCTTACTGCCCTGGACTAAAAGCCCTCGTTTTTCTTCAGACAGTGTTTAAGCAAGTTACTTAGCCTTTCTGTACCTTTATTTTCTTACTCAAAAGTGTGGGATAAAAAACCAGTTCCTTACAAACTCGTAGGATTGCCTGCTGCACAAGGGTTCGGGTGGGTAACACAAGGTGAACCATGGCCTGTCTGACCTCATCTCCTCTTCATCCTCCCTCACTTCATCCTCCCTCTAACTTTTGCAATGAGCTCCCCAGGATGCCCTGATTAAAACTGCAACCCCTCTTTCCATTCCCCCTACAGTCTTTACCCTCTTCTGTTCTATTGGCTCCACCTCAGTTATCACTGTCTAGTTCACTTATTGTCAGTTGTCTGCCTTTTCTCCTGATTGCCAGCTCCTTCAGGGGGCTGTTCTGTTTATCCTCAGACCCCCACCCCACTCCCAGTGCTTAGAAAATACTTAGCACAATGGATGTGCCTGGTAAATACTGGGTAAACTACCAGCTATGATTGAACGTGTAAACCCCTAGGACAGAAGCAAGGAAGAGAGGCCATGGGCATCACTGCCTTTACTAATTCTTCAAAGCAGGCCCCTCCTCCTGGGCTCCTCAAGCTCATAATCACACCTTACTGGTCCCCACTGCACCCGGCCCATATCTCAATTATACTAAGAAACCTTAATTACATCTTTTAATTATATCTTTTTCCACTTAGGCTGCACCAAATGAAATTGCTATTTTTCATAAGTCAAAAAATTGATGGAGGGGCTGGGGATGTAGCTCAGTGGTGCTGCCACTTGCCTCGAAACTGAAAGGTCCAGAGTTCGATCCCCGGTACCGGAAAAAAAAATTGACAGATATTCACATAGTTTAACCTAAAAATCGTCCCACAGCACTGTGCAGGCCCACAGGAGGCACCTCAAGGTCTGGTGCAGGGGACACCCCAAAAGTGTTTGCCCACTGGAGTGGGGTCACCTGGGCCTTCAGACAGGGTGTGATTGCAAAGAGCCTCTTACCTGTAGTAAGGAAGTCGAGGCTCTGGCTGCAGGGTGGAAATAAAAGAGGCCCTGCTGCATTATTTTGGGTGCTCTGGAGCTCTGGCAGGGAAGATAGAAACTCATCAAGCTCAAAAACAACCCAGGTCTGGCCATTTGAAAATAGCTCAAGCTTAAGGCTGAAACCCCTTGGGGGAAGTTGGCAAAACTGGCTTCCTGCTTTAAAGAAATTCATTTATGGGGCAGGGAGGCTGGGATAGTCTTTGACTGTCGCGATGCTCCTGGGTCTGTCCAGTAAAAGGCTCTGCCACAGAGACTTGCTAAGTCTAGCCCGTGGATTGCCAAAGCTAGATGAATTCGGCTGTCATGGATTCTGTACCCATTTCTCAGACAGGGAAAGTGAGGTCCAGAAAGGAGAACCAACTGACCCAAAGGCATACAGTCGGGTCAAGGTAGAGTCCATTCTGGGACCTATGTCTGTTGACTTCAGTTCTATGGCCTTGCCTCTGGATTACAATGCTTCTACGCTAGCCAGACTCTGGTAATGTAAGCTTTAGTGTCACTACTTTTGAAGCTGCATTTTTCAAATGAAATGTTTAGAATAACACACTGGGAGTGTCTTCACTATAAGAAAACTCCTTTTAGGGGAAGGGAAAGTGGAAAGGGTAGGGGAAAGGAAAGAAGGGAATGGAATTAATGTGAGAAAATGAAAAAATGGAAACAAAGTTTTTGTAAATAGGGAGGGATGGAGGGGTTGAAGGGAGGGCAGGGAAAGGGGGAAAAATAAGAACCAAAAGAGATTATGTAAAGGTGCAAATTTCCAATGATGAATGTCACTATATTGTATACCTAAAATGTACCGATAAAATAAAATTTTAAAAAAAAGAAAACTCCTTTCAGGCAATAGCACCACATCTATCTCTCTTCTTCTCTCTCTATAGTTACTTCCTTAGAGTAAAGTCCCCAAAGTAGAAGGCAAGGACCAAAGGGCTGGTAGTATCATTTTCATGGGCTTTTGTAACAGGTTGCTACATAACCTTGCAAAATGAAATGCCACAGGTAGATCACTACAGCCTTGCCAGCACAGAGTTTTAACCTTTTGTGTTATTTTTGCTGATTTTATAAATTAAACACTGCTTTCTCATTATTATATATGTATTTTAAAAATAAAAACCACTCTAGTCTTAGAATTAGGGCCCCTGGACTTGGCAGCTGTTATGCTGTGTGACCTTTGGTCAGTCATGTTCCCTCTGGGGAGAGGGGATCCCTCTCTGTAAAATGAGGGTATTGGAGGAGTTAAGGCCTTCTACAGCTCAGATATTCAATAATTCCATTATACATTAAAAACGTATCAGTATACAATAGGTTTATAATAAGCAGCATCTTCCATGCCTCCAAATCAGGCCAAAATGGCTTAAACCAGCTAAGCAGGAACACGGGCCTCAGATTATGTGTGGCGATGACAGGGACTTAGGTAGCATTTAGGCTGTGCTTTGGAGCTAGGCTCAGGTGACAGCACATATACTTAGTCTGCTTTTACAAGGGGATAATAATACTCATTTGCGGTGCAGCACCAAGACCTTGCAGCTCTGCAGGGCAAAGTCACTGAAGTGGCACAGCACTCACTATGTGCCCGTGGTGACCCTCCCTTCTTTGGCTGTAAGAAAGGCCCTGGATGAGGGCCAGCCCACGAGGGAGACCTGAGAGTGGACGACGGCTCAGGGCTGATTCCTAAAAACCATCCCACAGTGGGGCAGGTGTCAGGGAAAGGGAAGAGGACTTGCAGGGGGCCCTGGCTCCTCCTCTCACTCCATAGCCCCAAGAGGAGTGCAAGAGGTGCAGGAACCTCAGGGGACAGTCCAGTTCTGAGCACAGGTGGGTTGTGAATGGGCCAGGACCATGTTCAGAACCACTCGCTTTTGGGCAGACAGCTCAGCTCCCTCTTCTTGCCTTTGCTCTCTGCCTGGGCTGTTCAGCCTGGAGGTGAGCAGATTGAGGGGACCTGACTGCTGCCCCTGGATGGGGGAAGAGAGGTCATGATGTCCCTGGGCTTCTAGCAGGACCAGTTGGAGGGGCAGTGACTGGGAAGCAGATCCAGGTCTGGTGCAGTGAGTGAGCTCCCCATCATAAAGAGGGCAGCAAGATCTTCCAGAAGGGATCTTCCAGAGGGCTTGGGCCAGATGCCAGTGGTCCTTTGTACCCAGAGGGCCTGGAACTAGGGCCTGGAACTAGGGCCTCAGGGGCGAGCTTCACTGCACACAACCTCAGCAGACACAGCCCTCCTGGAGCTGCCACTCCTCTGAGCAGGTGTGGCCGAGTCAGCACTTCCCATCAGGCTAGGACAGAGAACTGGGCTCCAGCAGCTGGCCAGGGCCTGGATATGGCCGTCCCATACCATTCCCTAAACGCAGGTAGCTCTGGTATAAGCAAGTCTGGCTGAGGGTCTGGCCACCTTCGCCCCAGGGTTCCTCCAGTCCACTCCAGTCCAGCCGACAAGGCCGGTCTTGGTGGGTAGAGTCTGCCTGCCACCCAGACCAGGTGGGCTCGGGAGGGACCTGGGGATGCCTCTTCTCCCACCACAGGTTCCCGTACAGGGCAGCTGAGGCCCAGCCGGTCACCCAGCCAAGAGAGGGAGGGTCGGGACACGGGCACCCGGGCACACCAGGGGCCTGTCTGGGCCGGCTGGCCGCGCCCAGGGCGAGCCGCCTCACCGCAGGCGGGAGGGGCGGGCTTGCACACAGAGCCCATCCGGCCCGAGCCATCGGGAGCCCGCACCTTGCAGCGGCCGCTCCCAGCATTGTGCAGAGGGGGCTGCATTGCACCCGCTATCCCAATGGGGAAACTGAGGCCCACAGAGGAGCAAGGCTTTGTGCAAGGTCATGCGGGGAGGCTGGAAGCCAGATCTCCGCGCTCGCCGGGTGCCCTGCGGCGCAGGGAACCAGCATCCCTCCCTCTCTGGGAACTGCAGCCCGGAGGTGCAGCGCGCACGTCCCGCCCGACGCCCATCTCGCAACCCGCGAAGGCGCTGCGGATGGCGCGGGCCGCCCTACCTTGCTGACCGCCGCGCAGGTGGCGGCGGCGTCCGGCTCCAGCTCCGCGCCGCCCGCCGAGTCACCGCGCCCACTGCCGCCGCCTCCCCACAGCCCGGCAGGCGGGACCGGAGGGTGGGGCCCGGGCGAGGGCGGGGATGTCGGGCCAGGCCCCGCCTCCCACGCGCCGGCAGGGGCCCTCACTCCCTCCGCCCGGCGCGCGCTCCTGGCCCGGGGGCCGGTATTTTGGCGCGCATGCCGGCGCGCGCACGACGCACTGATTTGTGGCGGTGGCTTAGAGACTGAGACCTTGAGGCCCACCCGGCTTCACGTCCTGCCGTAACCTTGGTGCGTGTCGTGGGACAAGGGACTCGACCTTCCGGAGCCTTAGTTTCTCTGGTCAAATGCAGACGGTAATCGCGTCTGCCTCAAATGCTGTTTGAGGACTGGATCAAAGATCACAGCAGGTGCCGGGCGCGCGGAAATCTGGCTAGGGAAGCGCGCCTCACATCTGGGGGATCAGAAGGGGCCACTGGGGTTTCCCAGGGCCCTGGAGGAAAGGAGCCGCGGAGGTACCCAGGAGGGGGCGCTGCTGCCTGGTCTCCGAGCCAAGGCTTGGTAGAGGGAGAATGGGAGACCTTGACTTTTATTACCTCCACCTAACACCTACTGAGCCAGGCATCGTTCTGAGCACCTTGTGTGTCTTACTTCACTTCGCTGTCGCACAGGCTGGGAGGCTGATGTTATTACTCATCAATTTTACATATAAGGAAGTTAAGGCATAGAGAAGTACACAGCCAGTAGTAATTCAGGCGGCAGCTCCCCAGCTCAAGCTCATAGCCTGAGCCCCCCACCCCGGTTTTGTGCAGTGGTGTATCTGTGAGGGCCTAGAACAGTGCCTGGGACATGGTGGGCTCCCAATCTGTGGTTGGATGAATCAGAATACTGTGCACTACTTTTCATATGTTACATTTGATCCTATGAAACCTTTTATCTAGCTATTATTGTTACCTCCCTTTCATATATAAGAAAATAGAAATTCAGATTGGCTGAATACTTGGGGTCTCTGGATGATCTCCGAACTGCCAAGGCCAAAACCTGCAACTCAGGCTTTGAATTTAGTTCACTGGGCAATTCCCCTGCCCAGAGGTGAAGGGGTCCTCCTTCTGGCCCAGTGTCCAGCATGACCCTCCCCTCCTCCTTGAGCACTGAGCAGGCTGGACTACAGGAAGGTAGCCAGTGTACACCTGGGTACCAGCATGCAAGAGTTGGACATTTGAAGTTTCAAAACAGTGTATGGACACAGCTGGAATGAGGTGGGGATTCCTTTCTCTCTTGGTGGCACATTGTTTTTACTTGAGTTTTACCTGGGGCAGGTGGGAGGTGCCAGAACCTCTCCCAGGCCAAGGCACCTGAATCTTGACCCACACAGGTCTTGGCCTGAGCCTCTCCTACACCAACCACATCGTCATCTGCTCATCTAAGCCAGGCCCAGGGTCCCAGATCCCCTGTGGTCCCCTCCTTGCATGTACACCTTCCCAGCTTGTGCTGTGGCCAGTACTGTTTGGGGAAAAGCTGGTTTGACAAGGATCTCTGGGGACTGTGGGCATATGGACCCATAAGGCACAGATACCACCTTGGACCCACCCTGGGGTCACTGTGGGGAGGTGTATGTATGCGTGGGGGTTGCTTTTCTGTCACTTCCCTCTCCCTAGTCCTGGTCCAAATGTGGAAGGCCACCTCTGCCCATGGGGAAACTGTGGCCCCAGTGGGTCCCTGTCCCTGACCTGCTCAGGGCCCAGTGAGAACTCCATACAGCATGTCTGGCTCCAAACCTGCCAGCACTCTCCAGTGCCCTCCTCTCCTTCCCAGGGCATCAGCCTCAGAATGGCAAGCTTTGTCTGATTGCCTTGACTGGTCTGGGATCAGCACAGCTGTGTGTGTGTGTGTGTGTGTATCTCTCTGTGCAGTGTAGCCTCGTGTACATGGGGAGGGAGCTAGAAAGGAACAAACAGACAGCATGGGATAGGGGTGTCTAGGGGATGGAAGTCTTGAACGTGGGCATCTGTGGAAGCCAGTGTGTACTTCCCACTTTGGGGTGTGTGGGGGATCTTCCAGAGTCCTCTTGGCCCTTCCTTTCTTTTCTTTATTCTGACATGTTACCCTTTCTGTCTCTTACCTATAGAATTCACCTGTACCCCAGTTGCTGGGCCCTAGGGTCTGGTGGGGGTATGCTTGGGAAACAAGGCCCATCCCTGAGATAGGAAGGTGGGGCTGTAGGGGATCAGATCCTCCAGCCTGAAAGGCAGCAGCCCCTGGGGAAGGGGAGACAGCTGTGGTGTGGGGCAGCAACCTGACACCACGGTGGGCCCCAGACACCCTCCAGGAAGGGCAGGGGGAGGGTGGGCATGCTCCCTGGGAGCAGCAGCAGCTGGGGTGGGGCCCCCTGTCCTTGCCACATCCTTCCTGAAAGATGGCGCCCCACTCCCCTTGTTCATCTCTGATGAAGGGAGCAGAGTTCCAATTCCAGCCTGAGGCAACAAATTGCAAGGTCTTTCTTCCTCCGTTTTCCTTTGCCTAGAGCTATCCCCACGAGTGTCCCCATGAGAGGCCACAAGCTGGGCAGCCCTTTCCCCTGGGAGGTGTCCAGGTTCTTGAGAGGGCATGGTGCGCTCGGGGCCTCTCCCCTCAAGCTTGGCTCTGCCAGTCATGGCTATGACTCTCACAGGTTAATTTCTCTGTTGTCTCCTATCAGGCACCTTACTTGAGTGGTGGGCAGGTGGGGGCTGCAGGATGGGCCATTCTCATTGCCAGCTCCCCCCTTCAGGCCTGGAGGAGGGAGTTAGTCCTAACTGTCCTGCCAGCATGTCAGAGTGCCCAGGAGCACAGGGCCCAGCACCAATACTTTTACAAAGCTACTCAGGATTTTAAGGTATAGCCAGGTAGGAACCAGAGGAGTGGAGAGGAGGAAGAAGGGAGAAAGGAAAGAGAAGGTAGGGAGACAATGGGGAAAGAGGAAAGAAGAGGGATGGAGGAGAGGAGAGGTAGGAAGGAGAGGAAACAGGTGGGAGGGGCAAGGAAGGATGCTGAGGAGGGAGAGGGGGGTACCTTTATCCGGCAGCCCCTGGGCCCACTACCTGAGCTGTTTGTTTTTTGAGAGGCAGTCTCTGCACCACCCAGGCTGGCCTTGAACTTGAGCTCCTCCTGCCTCAGCCTGTCAAGTAGCCAGGATTACAGGCATGCACCACTGCATCTGGCTCAGGTTTTGCTTTTGTTAGAATTTCAGGCTGGAGTCAGAAGGACTACCTGGGCCTTCCTAGGAGGCAGCTTGCTGCTGTTGGATGTTTGTCACCCTGTGCTGGGCCAGCATCATCTCCTTTCACCGTCCTGCATGCCCTACGAGGCTAGCTGACCTCAGGGTTAGTACCTAGCCCATTTGGTGCAGCCAGGACCCCCAGGCCACTCTCCTACCAGCATGACACTTCATGGAAACTGGCAGTGAAAGGGCCTGGGCAGATGCAGAAGTTTAGCAAAAATGAAGGCAGTCGAGGTGGGTTCGGGGCATTCACAGGGAAGCCTGGGCCCCAGGGCTGCATGGGTGTGTGGGAGGGGAAGGAGCTGTAATCATCCTGCCAGGGCTACACAGTATGGGGGCACCACCCTTCCAGTTCATGCCTTTTGGGTGTCAGGAGAGGCTGCCAAAGGGTCTATGCCTAGTCCCTGGTGATGGGGATTCCCCTACCCTCTACCAGGGGCCTCAGTTCAAGGCTGGGAGGATGGAGGGCAGTTTTTCGGGCTCCAGGGTGGCTTCCAGAGAGGAGGGCTCCATAGGAGACCCCACACCATGTATCACGCCCAAGACAGCCTAACTCAAACTGCCCCCCGATGTTTACTGAGAAATGAGCCATCAAATCCACTTGTGCAGCCCTGCCTGAGCTGGGGATGAGGGGCCAGTCACTAAGCCCTGAGCTCAGCCCTAAATTGGGCCGCTGTGCTAGCCACTTCCAGTGCCTCCTCTCAGCTGCCTGATTTGCAGAAGGGAGCTAACCCTGCTTATTCCAGCCAGTGCCAGGTCAAAAGTGGGGCACCTGACCTGGGGCTCCTTGTCCAACCGCCACTTTACGTTCCTTGCAGTGGTAGGCAGGGGTTTTCTCTGGGAACTCCCCAGGATGGGCTGTGAGCAGAAAGGTGCATAGTGGCACAAGGGCAGGAAACAGACCCTGGTACACGGGGATGCAGACCACGTCAGCCTGGAAGGGAGCTGTGACCCTGACCTCTCAGGACCCATCTCCAAGGGAGCCAGGAGGAGATTGGCCCTGCACACACCCAGAATGGGAGCCAGAGGCCTGAGCAAGAAGGTCTCTGTGGCGGCACACCTGGCACCTTGGCCCCATCCAGGAACAGCTCATAACTGAGAACCATTTAAGTCCCAAAGCTGGTGAGTGATTTCCAGTACTGACACTGCTTTATATAGATGTAACTTAGAGAATGTTACAGTGCTCTGTGGAGAGGGGAGGCAGGGTGGCATCCGAGTCAGTGCCCTTTGAGAGGTAACCCAACCAATGGCTTCACCATAATATCCTGCTCAGGAGACCAAGGCCTGGGGAGAGAAGGGACTTATCCAGGGCCACATGGAAATGGGCTCTGAACAACTCCCAGGGGTGAGAAAGGCTTTGGGGAGGGGACCGGCCAGGTCAGACATCACCTTCCCCTTCATCCTCGCTGGCACCACCCTCAGGCCTTGTGTCACCCCGGGATGCCTGCTTCTCCAGGTACTTGGCCTTTAGCAGCTCCAGTTCCCGAAGCTCAGCCTCCAACCTCTCCCAGTGGGCCATCCGCATCTGCCGCAGCTGTTTCATGGGAAAGGGGTTCATATCGTTGAAGGCGATGTTCATCAGCTTCCTGGAAGAGGGCACAGTCAGCCCAGAACACAGGGTCTTGTCAGGCCTGCATTTTCTGCCCTTTCCAGACAGCTGTCCACCGTGGGGCTGAGCTGAGCCTAGTCCCTAGGCCTTATGCTCAGGGAGGAAACAACTAAGACCATTTTCACCCAGAGAAGTGTGCACCAAGGAAGGAGGAAGCTCTCAGGGGCACCTAGCCCAGGGGGATGGGCTGGTCAGGGAAGGCTTCCTGGAGGAGGTGACATGGGAGCTGGGTTTTTGAAAAGTGACTAATGCCAATCAGGCAAAGATGATGATGCTGGAGGAGATAGTAAGGAAGCATTGTAAGCAGAAGACACAGTGAGGGTAAAAGCCTCACGGGGCTTATTCTAGGAACTCAGTCCAGCTTCCAGGCTAGGAGTATCAGGGTAGGGGAGGGTGGCAGAAAACTGAAAGTGCCCGGAAAATCAGTCACTACTGGGGTCTCCTAGGTCCCAGACAGCCAGGGCAGGGGTGGGGGTGGGAGGGCTCACCGGCTGTCACAAATGGTCTTGGTGAAGAAGCGCAGGTACTGATAGATCTCCAGGCTGTCTTGCAGCTGCAGGATTGGTTCCTCATTGTACTTGAAAATGGCCAGAGCATAGCGGAACACCACCTGGGGGCGTGGGCATGGTGGGGATTCAGGCAGGACACATTAGGGAGGGGGTAGGCAGTGAGGCCTGGAGGCACTGAAGGCAGACATGTGGGGAAGGCCACAGGGGCTGGGGGGAGGCCAAAGACCCTAAAGGGGGCACAGCTTAAAATCAAGGGGTTTAGGTTGAGTCCCAGCTATACCCCTGGGCATCTTCCATGGGGAGGTGAGACAAGGCAAGGTCCTGTTGGACCCAGTGGGGTTAAAACTTTCTTTCCATGGGGGTTTGATGATGGGACCTGCCTAGACCCAAGCTCCAGCTTCCTAAAGCATGGGTTAGTCCAAAGAGGAGGAAGAGAAGGAGGGGCCTGAGTGATGTGGGCAGTGGATGCCATTCCAGGGCCTCCAACCCTAGGGCCTATCTTCAGAGGCAGAGGCACCACTTCCTCTCATATGTGCACCCTACTTTTCAGTTTACAAAGCATGCCATCAGATGTCCCCAACAGCCCCGCCAGATGAATATTATCTTCCCACTCTCCAGGGGTAGAACCAATTCCCAGAGTGGTAAAGGGACTGGTGAGGGCCCAGCAGCACCCTACCTTGGTTCCCTCATACAGGAATGCATCCCAGACCCGCAGGAGAATGTCACTGATGAGACTGTCTGCAAAGACCACGAGGAACCAGTTGAAGGTGATTAGGGAGAGGTTCACATGGTGCTGCCCCAGGTGGGCCATCAACCGTGGCAGCTTTTCCGAGAGGAGGTCCTGGAGCACCCTCTGGTCCACCTGGAAGGCAGCAAGAGGGCCAGTCACCTGTAGCCCCAGGACTGCACCACCAGGACCCAGCTCCTAATGCAGTGAGTCCATGTGTACCCTGGAGCCCCTGTGTGGAGCCTGCCTTGTCCAGGATGCACATTGCCTGCTCCTCAACACAGGCTGAAGTCACCTGGGCTGCCTCTGCAGTGGAACTCTCTGTGGGTGGGCAAGTCCTCACCTCCTTTGCCCACCTGAAAAATCTCAAGCCAAGCTGCTCCTCCTGGCAGTTTGGAGAAACTGGGCTGGTGCATAGAGCCAGGGAGAAATGGGAGCTTTGTCCCTAGGTTTCTATCAGCTGGTACCCACCTTGGGCCTGAAGCCTGATGGAAGCTTGGTAGATGTTTGGGGAAGCTCCTGGGACATATGTCCTGCCACACTAGATGTCAAGGGATCTTCTCAAAAACGGATGGTGTGGGCCAGTGGTTGTCAGTGACCTTCCCTGGTGGCCATTGTCATGCTGCTACACTTGTTTCACTGAACCTGTTCATTAGGGGCCTCCAGTCCTTGGGCCTTGGACTGATACCAGTCTGTGGCCTGTTAGGAGCCAGGCTGCACAGCAGGAGGTGAGCAGCAGGTGTGAGCAAAGCTTCATCTATATTTATAGCCAAGCCCCATGGTTCATATTACCACCTGAGCTCCACTTCCCATCACATCAGCAATGGATTAGATTCTCATAGGAGCACAACCCTACTGTGAGCTGCACATGAGAGGGATCTAGACTGTGTACTTATTATGAGGATCTAATGCTTGATGATCTGAGGTGAAGCTGAGGCAGTGATGTCAGCAATGGGGAGCAGCTGCAAATAAAGATTAACATTAGCAGAGAGGTTTGACTCAGCACAGCCCATAATAAATCATATTTTCAGACTCACAGAAAAATTCTATCAGTGACTAACAAATGAAAATTAAGCTATATCTGGTAGCAGGTGTTAGAGTGGCAAGTGAGTGGTGTTCTTCAATTATATAGCTGAATCTGGCAGGCTGTAAGTCAGAATGCAACACATATTTTAGTTTGCACGTGGCCTATCCAATATTTTATTTAACACTTCTGATACACAATTCTTTTTTTTTTTTTTTTTGGTACCGTGGATCGAACTCGGGTTATTTACCACTTCTGTCTGTGCCTCTTTCCCACACCAAACACTTGTCTCAGTCAGTTTTGTAAGCCCACAAACTGACCCTAGCCAAAATGAAAAAAAAAAAAAAGTCACTGGAGAGCTTCTTTGAAAAGGGGGAAAGATCCAATAATGAGACAGCAGAAGACTACCAACAAAAAGAAAGCTGCACTTAAAAGAAAATACCAAGAGTCCTATTTATAGTAAAGGTTCATTTCAAAGGTGATTCACATTCTCCAAGCCTACTTTGTATAATATGTGGCAACTGGCTTCCAACAAAGCCATGAAACCTTCAAACCTGCTTTGCTACACAGAGACCAAGCACCATGCATTAAAAGACCAGCCTTTGGAGTTTTTCAAAAGAAAAAAATATGTGAACATGAAGAACAGAAGCAATTATTGAAATGTGTCATGAAATGTGTCTGCACTGAGGGTGTGCAGTGGCTAACTTAGTGGCTAACTGCATTGTTAAAGCTAAGAAGCCCATCACTATTGGTGAAGAAATGGTCCTGCTTGCTGCTGAGAACATCTGTTGTGAGCTTTTAGGAGAGGCTATATTTCAAAAGGTGGCATATTTTCCTCTTTTGGCTAGCACCATAACTAGATGAATTGATGAAATAGCTGAGGATATTGAGGCATAACTGTTAAATAGGATTAATTAGTCACAGTGATGAAATCCAGGTTGACAAGTCTACCCATGGGACAATAAGGCAACAATGCTTCTTTTGTGCAATACATTTTCCAGGGGGATATGCATGAGGCTATGTTATGTGCACTTCTGTTGCCAACCAACACCACAGCTGTAGAACTATTCAAGTCTTTGAATGATTACATAGCAGGAAAACCAAGTCAGACATTTTGTGTTGCTATATGGACAGATGGAGTAGCTGGAATGACTGGACAGTTTTCCAATTTTACTACTCAGGCTAAAAGGTTGTTTCTGAATGTGAGTCTATGCACTGTGTTGTCCACAGAGAAATGCTGGCTAGCCCAAAAATGTCACCTGAACTTAGCAATGTCTTGTAGGATGTGATTAAAATTACCAACCACATTAAAACTCACCCCCTTAACTCAGTTTTCCTTACCACAAAAGGCCCCTGAAATAAGGAGGAATGGAGCTGCAACCCATTCCTAAGCAAACTAGGTAAGTTGACTTTGTGCAGAAGATCAACTGCTTGAGATTGCAAATGACAGTGGCCTTAAAGGTATGTTTGAGACAACTTCAAATTTCCATATGTTTTGAATTAGAGTCAAGGTGGAATATCCTGAGATTACCACAAAAGCACTGAAAAGCCTGCTTCTATTTCCACATCCTATCTTTGTGAAGCAGGGTTTGCTGCAGTGACAGCAACCAAAAAAGATTACAGAGTAGACTGGACATAAGCAACACTTCAGGTGTCACTGTCTCCCATCACCCCCAGATAGGACCATCTAGTTACAGGAAAACAAGCTCATGGTGAGTTGTATAATTATTTCATTATATATTCCAATGTAATAATAATAGAAATAGAGTACAAAATAAATGTAATGCACTTGAATCATCCCCAAACCATACCCCTATTCCTAGTCCATGGAATAACTGTCTTCAACAAAACTAGTCTCTGGTGCCAAAAAATTTGGGGACCATCCAGCCCTGGCTCCTTCCCTGGCTCCAAGGTATGGTTTTTTTTATGGTTCCTTTCTCCCTCTTTGATGGCCCTATTTTAGTTTCTTTGCCTGGACCACAGTGCTCTCAGTTGTCTCCTACCAAAGTCCTAGGCTTTGGTGTTGGCCATGGCAAGCACCCAATGGCTCCCCTCATGTAGCAGTGGAGGCTACACATTTAGCTCAGAATCCCAGGTAACACACTGGGTCTGACATGCCACTGAACCTCCTGAAGGTTTCATAGATGAACTGGTGTACACCAAGACTATCAGAGCAGGAGTGGCTGGAGGATGGATGAGACAGCACTGGCTTCCCTGAGTCAATAATTAAGAAAATTAGGTGATGGGCACATGGAGGTGCATTATACTATTCTACTTTTTTTTTGAATGTGGAAAATTCTCTACAATTAAAAAAAATGCAACTTTGACATTGATGGTACAACGCACCTAAAATTCAGAGATATTAAGACATGGAAAGAAAATATAGCACATTTCCCAGCTCACTCTGCAGCTAGGGTCAGCCATAAGAGGCAGTTCTGACCATAGATAGAGCTAAGCAGAATCTGTTGGGTGGGGAAGCCAGCTCCTGCCTTCTCTGCTTCTTTCTGCCTAGGCCATTGCCACAGGGCAGAGGATGGTGCTGTCCTCTTGTGCATACAAGGTGATAAGCATGAGGTTGAAAGCCCCAGGCCAGGGATGGCAGATCAGGGAGCTGAAAGGAGCCTGACTACTGATGGCATCAACGAGCAGGTACCACTTTGTCATTAGTGAGAAAAATATTGCCCCTTCAGCAGGTGGGGTGGCGCTCACCTGTTATCCAGCACTCAGGAGGCTGAGGTAGGAGGTTCATGGTGAGTTTGAGGTCAGCCTGGGTTACATAGTGAGTTCAAGACCAGCCTGAACTACATAGAGAGACCCTGTCTCAGAAACAAAACAAAACAGTGCCCCACTGAAACCACTCAGGCTCCCTCCCGTGCAGCCAAAGGCAGTCCTCATGTGGTCCCCACCTACTCACTGATGGCTCCTGAGTCTTGCTCTCTCCTCAGCATGCACCTGAGCTTCCCCTGTCAGGGACCCCATTCCCCAGGTGGGTATCCAGGAGGAGGAGCTGGTGTTAGATAGTGGGTGGAGGAAAGGAGGGAAAAGATGGGAGGCATACAGTAGCCGGCTAGACTTGGTCATGCAGAAGGAGTAAATGGCCTCTCTTGGTAAAGCAGAAAGGGCTGACACAGCAAGAATGGCAGGCAAAACTGAGAGCCAGGGGACAGGTTTGAGATTGCTTTGCATTTATATAAGCCCATGAAGCAACCCTATTCCCACTCTAACGTGGGCTGGCCTGGGGTTGAGAGATGGTATCAGGTGCCAAGGCCACACAGCTGGCCAGGAGAGCAGGGCTCTGGGCCCTGCTCTGCCCGACACCAAGGCCAGAGGCCAGTGGAAGGGGAGGAGATGACGGAGGCAGTGCATCTCAGTGGTTAGCTGTTGTGGGCAGGAAGCATCATCTTGCCTCCTGTGCTCCCCAGCTCCTATCCCGCGGACCTGTGTCTTGAAATTCTTCACTGGCAGATGGCAAGAGACACTAGATTTTCTCCTCTCCTCCCCATGAAGCCAAGGACATGAGATTACCACCGCATGAATATCATCAGTCTGTGCTGTGGGCAGGGCTCCAGCAATTCTACAAGCACCAGCTTGCCAGACCCTCCCAGGGGTCCAAGAGAAGGGTTACTGGCCCATCAGACAGAAGGAGAAATGGAGGCCTGAGAGACTCCCACTGTCCTGAGATTCACTGGCTCACAGGAACCACTCAGGGTTCCTGGCTGTGTGGCCACAGGTGCCCTCCCTCCCCAGCTTACCTGGGACGCCATAAGGGTCTTGCCATAATACTCTGCTGGCATGATGCTCTCCACGATGGCCACCAGGCACCAGAAGGCACTCTCCTCGTCCTCCAGGACGAGCAGGGCGATGGCTGCCAGCCTGGTATGGGAGGAAGAGGCCTGGAGTGACGCAAAAGCTATAGCCCTGCCAGGTAACTGGTGGCTGAGGTGGCTCCATGGGTCCTGGGGTAGAGCTTCTATACTAGCACCAGCCCAACCTAACGCCCTAACCAGGCTGGTGACAACACTCTTCCAGAGACAATGACCAGGGTGGTTTCCAGAACAATGGAGATCAGGTTGCCTGGATGTGAATCCTGGCCTTGCTGCTTCCTGGGTGACACAGCCTCTGCAGAATCATCACAGGATGGTGTGAGGGTGAACAGAGGTCACACATTCAATGCTCAGCCCAGTGCCTGGCGTCTACTGAGCTGTTTATAAACATTAGCCGTTCTCACCTCTGTACTCATGTGCTCTGGGACTCTGGTAAGTGCACGACCTCTTGGAGCTTCAATTCTGGGCTCTGCAGAGTGGCACTGGCAATATTCCCCAGCCTGGGCTGTGGGCCCTCTGACTGCCTGATGTGCACACCCCAGTGCCTGACACACAGCTCTTTTCCCCTTGACCTCCCCACCAAGTTATCATGAGGCTCCAGTGAGACGTGAGTAAGAAAGACAGAACTTGCAGGGCAGAGCTGGGAAGAGTTCCCGGGAAGTAATGTATTCTCCACTTCACCCATCTTCCCTCAGGGGTGCATCTGGGGGTTAATCCAAGAACACATTTCCCAAAATATCTCCTGTGGACTTCTGGCTTCTGATTCCATGATGAAACGCACTATCTTAGCCCCCAGGAAATCCTGCAGCCACCTGTGGTGGTCCTGTAGGCCATGGAGCTTTACCCCCAAGGAGGCAGGGTGGGGTGGGGTGGGTAGAGCAGTGTTCCTCAGAGCTCTTGCAGGGGGAAGACACCTCAGCACTAGACCACAGGCTCTCTATATAGACTCAGAGCATTTAAAGAGCATATTTCATTGTCCTGATAGCTTCTCCTCTTTCTTACTAGACTGGATTCATGACCTCTACTTTCTTCTGAGGTTCATGACATTTAAATACAGGGCTGAATCTCAAAAATGAAATCTTTTCTTCTTCCCCAGTAGTTTGGGAAGGAATTTCAACTCTGGTTCAAATATTTGTACAAACCTTCCTGAGTCCGAGCTGAGTGGAAGAGGAGGAGGAGAGTCACAGGCGTCCTGGGAAAAAGGAGGCTGGCAGAAGTGGCCTTCAGAGGTCACTGAGTTGAAGGATAGTAAATGTGTGGTATATGGGCTACCACTCTCTTTGTCTATGCCTCAGAAAGACAACTGTGTCACATTCCCTTTATTTCTGCCTACAGAAGACCTAACTAAATGATCATGGCACTCTTTCCCCATCTAGAGGCTACCTCAAAAATTCCCTGAGGTCAGGCTGTGAGTAGCTGCCTCCTATTGGTCTTCTCTGGTCAAGACAAACTCCTGAAGGGAAAACTGAGCCCCAGAAAACCATAGTGACTGGTTAAAAATCAGTCAGTTAATGGCAGAGTGGGAGGAGAACCTAGGACTCTCAAAGTCCACCCTGGTGCTCTCACCACTCCAAATCCAGGAGCTGTCTGCCAGCACTGGCTGAGACTTCCATACACACTAAAAGGTCAGTTACCTGAGGCTAGTTCCCACCAGGGCTTACTAACTGCTCAGGACTAAGCTGGACTCCAGCCATTTTTCAGAGTCCCACTGGGCCTGCACAGGAGGGGGTGTGTCCATGGGGAGAAGAACTGACTATTTTTAAAGGATTCCACTTATTTTCACAGTTAGATCATCACTGTGTTATCTGTCAGTCTAACCAGGCTGGATTTGTTGCCTTAGAAGCAGGATCAGTTATCTTGAACACACATGCAGTTCTAGTGGCCATCACTAGATGGCAACGGAGACAAGCATAAGGGGCCTGCAGCTTGGATTTAAGGGGCCTCCAAAAGAATTTATCCACATTTGAACAGGCTTTCTATTATATGTAGCTTTCTATTTAAAGCAATAGTATCAATGTTTGCATGAATACCAATTATCTGTGCTTGCATATCAAGTTTAAGTAAAAATAGCAGAGAGAGAAAGAGAGACAGAAGGACAGAGACAGAGACATTAAAAATGCCCTTGATTATCTCCCACTTCTCTCTCTTTTTTGGTACCGGGGATTGAACTTGGGACCTTGCGCTTGCAAGGCAGGTGGCAGAACCATTGAGCTAAATCCCCGGCCCCAACTCTCTTGGTTTGTTGTTCCCATGGGCCTTCTGCCCCAGTCCTGTCTCCTTCCACACAGGGGGAGCTTCTCTCCTGCTGTGAGGCTGATCTCAAGGCCCCTCCTGCTACAAGGATTTCTCTTGCCCTGCAGCATGGATTGCACTCCGAACATCTACAGACCATATGTGGCTACTCCCATCCCTGAGAGGTCACATGGGATCAGGAGAAAAGGCTCTGGAGTACTCTCAGCGCCCCTTCTGCCACAGTGCCTGCTTGGAGTGAGGGTGGGCTGGGAGGACTGGGTGTCCAGCTGCCCCGTGTGGTGAGGTGCTGAGCTGGTCCCTTGGGCTCTCAGACTTTGTCTCACTTGTTCAGTGGGGCACCAGGGCTTACTTTACTCTTACATGAGATTAAACGATAGCAGGTATATAAAGCACCCTCCATTCGTGTTACTCCTACCTGACCTTTGCACAAAATGTAAAAATTATTATTCATACTAATCTCAGCTTCCAGCTCCCTTCACAGCTTTCTTAAAGAGGCTTTGGGAGTTTTATCCCTTCTGGATTTTAACACATTCAGAAAGAGGTGCACAGGCCTCTTTGCTCAGCTGTTAATGAATGAATGGTCCACAGACATTACCTGTAGCCAATATTCAGAGCAGCATGAAATCCTGTTTTTCCAAGGGGCTTAGATTGAGAAGCATCATTGTTGGAGTTTAACCATGAACTTTCTCAGTAATTGTACATATACACGCTCAATTTCACCCACATTTAGGTTAGAAATAAGAATAATGAAAATATTTACACTTGGGAACCATTCAAATTTGAGTAAGGACATTCTGGATGTTGACTCTATGTTAAATAAATGTCACACGCCATCTTTCTGAAAAAGGAACAGAACTGCTTTTGTAAATTTTGCTCAAGTATATATGTGTTTAAATAAATTGAGTTGAAACTTGCTTTGGGACATACTCAAACTATGCCATTTCTATGGAGTTAATTGGGGTGTCCAGGAAAGGAGATACTCTATGCAATTCCTATGGCAATAACTGGGGTGTCCAGGAGAATACCCTCCCAGTTTTAGAGGAGGCAGCCCTATGAGCCAGGTGGCCCCAAACTCAACCTTATCTTCTCCCTCTCCTGCTGATTGGACCAGAAATGGGGCATTAAGACCCCTTCTTTGGAATTTCCAACCTGGACAAAGGGGTTAAGCATGTGAGAGGTAGGATGGGAAGATAAGCCAAAGGCCCATGACTCCAGGGCTGAGAGGTCCACTGACATCCTCAAACAACCATGTGTGTCCAAAGAATGAGTGAGAGAGCCTGGTGCATCAAGAGAGGAGGAAACCAACGTGGACAGCAAGGAGAGGCCAGAGGCCAGGCCACTGCAGAGAGAGACTATGTGCCATGCGTCGCAGGATGATGCTCACTGGGGAGAACCCAGGAACTGACCGGGTGTTGTGCTGGGCTGCGGCCTTGCTGGACAGCTGGGCTTCACCTCTATTTGCTTTCCCTGGCTTCCTTGAGCTCTCCATACCACTTACAATCTCCTTTCTCCTTGGGCTGCTCTGGGCTCCCTTGGTGCAGACAATCCCTGACCTGGCCAGTTCTGTGCATGCAAACCGGGTTGCACTAACCACCCCTTGGTTCTGTGTTGCTGGCACCTGTCAAGCTTAAAGTGGAGTGCACAGGACAAAGACCCTAAGCTCTGGCCCTTGTCTTGGGCTCATGCTTCCAGGGTCTTGGGAGGCCCCAAAGAGCTGTGGCAGTGCTCTGGTAGGCAAAGGCCTAGTCCTCCTTGTGACCACAGTGGCTCACCTGTTCAGGCCCTGGCAGTAGCCGATGGTGGGGTTATGCCAGGAGAAGGCCAGCAGCACCCGGTGCAGCTTGTCAGGGAAGATGGAGGTGGGACAAGTGAAGTGCTTATTGTTGGGGAAAGTCCGGTTCAGGTCCAGCTCGATCTGGCGGGCAGCAGGATGCTCACAGGCCCGACCCTGGTTCAGCAGCTCCTGGTAGCAGCCCGGGGTGTGCAGGTGCTGGATGCGGCGATGGACCAGCCACCTCCAGACACGTGGCCGGTGTTCATGGGGCACTCCTGCCCGCAGCAGCTGCTTCAGTTCGGCCGACGGTGTCAGTTCGCTCAGGGCAGCCCAGCGCTGCCGCAGCGGCCGCTCCACAGCCTCGAGCTCCAGCAGGTGGTGGGAGCGTACCTCCAGCGCTTGGATCTTGGCCAGCAGCCTCAGGTCTTCCATCTCGTAGTCAGGTACTGTCAGGAAGCCATACTCATCATACTCACTGCCAGCAAAAATGCATGTTAGCCATATGCTGCAAGAAGAGCCCTTCCCTAGTTTAGGGGCAGTTGGGGGCTACAGGGTTGGGTACTGGCCTTGGCTGGCCATGCAGCTCTGGGCAGGTCACTTTATTTCTCCCAGCCTCAGTTTACTCATCTGTACAGTGGGTAGAGGAACTCCTGTTCTGACTCCTGAGGACCCAGTAAGAGGCTCTGCTGTAACTGCTAGGGGTCTGGAAGTGCCTGCTGCACAGGCCTAGGAGATACTCACTCATCCCGTGCAACACAAGGCCCTCTGAGTACCCCTGCAGCCTGGGGCCAAGAAACCCTGTAGTATTGCTGTATGCCCCATCTCCCACAGCCAACTGGCTCAAGGATGGCCACCAATGACAGGCAGAGATGGGAGAGCTGGGACCCACAAGTGGCCTTTCACGTATTCGGCATTTATTTGCCCTACCACTTGCACTGCATGAACTATCTCAGTCAATCCCAATGATCCTACAAAGCAGGGGTCGTAGGCTACATCTTACAGAGGCTAAGTAGGAGTCTCAGAAAGCTAAGGTGACTTGCCCAATGTCACACAAGAGAGCCAGGTCTGGCCTCAAAGCCAGACTCCTGCCAGTGGGCTGCCCAGCCTCCATGGACCTTTGGGCACTGCCATACCCCGTTCTGTTATACATAACTACCAGTGCTCACTGTGCTCAGCCAGGGTTAGGCTCGAGGAGGAGACAGTGACTTGACTCCTCTCCTGTTTGTGACATGCATGTCTGGGGGGCAGCCTGGTGAGCTGCATGATGGACTGTGTGGCCTTGGGCAAGGCGCTGCCTCCTCTGAGCCTGCTGTCTTCAGCTGGCCCCACATTCATTTGCCAGGAGCCCCATGCAGTCTGCAGGAAGGGCAGCCGCGGGTCCTGGGTAATGTAGCTGGGCTCACCTGACAGGGCTCAGCTCCACGCTGTCCCCTGAGGCCGTGCCTGCTTCCCACTGCAGCGCCTCCTGGATGAACTGCCGCAGCAGCTCAGAGCACTCGCTGGCCTTGGCCTCCTGCAGCCTCCGAAGCCCGGCCAGGTACTTGCTTTCCAGCTGGCAGTTCCTGGCTTGGAGGTAGGCGCACTGCAAGGGGGCAGGTGGGGACGGTCAGGGCACCTGTCAGGGTCAGGCCACCCAGCCTGTGCCCTGGATGGCAGCACAGCCCTTGCAGCTCTTTTCTCCTGCTCCTCCCCTCTCCTAGAACTCCATACAGGAGAAAGGAGAGGGGCCCAGAATCCAGTGGCTTAAAGCAAAGCAGGCAGGAGGGGATCAAAGTCCAAAAGTGGGGAGGGGAGGGAAGTGAGCACAGGCTCTGCACAGCCTATAGTTTCCATCCTGGTTCATCCTTGTAGCTGTGTTACTTAACCTCTCTGTGCCTTAGCTTCTTCATTTGGAACCTGGGGGTAACATGGAGTCTTCCTCTGGGCTCTGGTGATGATCGGTCACATGAACACTTTCCATTTCTCCAACACACCTCAGCCCTTCCACCTCTGGCTTTCCTGCACCCTCTGCCCTGGCCTGGGACAGCCCTGGCCACTACCCTCTCCTGGCCTGGGCAAGTCACACAACTGCTTGCTCAGGGCCTTTCCTTCTGTCTCTTGAGACCAGGACAGTGAAAGTCTGCTTAGAGCACAGTCACAGCTCTGGGTCCCAGCTCCACTTCTTCCTGGACTGGCTGCCTGCTGTGCACTCCTGGGGGGCAGCAAGCAAGCATATTGGTCTTGATGTCCCTTCCCCACAGCTGCTCATAACACTGCTGAACAGGGACTGGAGGGTAATGCAACCCTGCTCAGAAGGGACTCATTGGAGGGCAGCTGGTAAGGAGAGTGGGCTGGTGGTTGTCATGGGACTGGGAGGGGCAGGGCCCAGACATGATCACCAGCTCCCACTAGCACCTTCATCAGCAGGGCCTTCTCCTTCTCAGCCACCTTCCTCCAGATCTTAGTGACCTGGTGGATCTCAGAGTTGAGGAAGCGGTTCTGGGTCCGGTATGCTTCCATGTCATCCTGAAAAAGAGAGCAAAGCACGTCAGGAGTTATACCACAGACATCTTCCTGGTCCTGAGGGTCACACCCTTAAATGAGCAGCAAAGCTTCCTTTCTTGAGAAATTCCCAATAACAATATAGAAAAGGAAGTTTAGAGCCAGATGTAGAGACATCTGTGAAGTCAGCACTCGGGAGGCTGAGGCAGGATTGTTGTGAGTTTGAGACCAGTCTGTGGTACATAGTGAGTTCAAAGCCAGTGTGGACTACATAGAGAGACCTTGTCTAAAAAAAGAAGAAGGAGGAGGAGAAGGAAGAAGAAGAGGAGGAGGAGAAGGAGGAGGAGGAGGGGAAGAAGAAGAAGAGGAGGAGGAGGAGGAGGAGGAGGAGGAGGAAGAAGAGGAAGAAGAAGAAGGAGGAGGAGAAGGAGAAGGAGAAGAAGAAGGCGGAGAAGAAGAAGAGGAAGAAGAAGAAGAAGAGGAAGAAGACGAGGGGAGGAAGAAGAAGAAGATGGGAAGAGGAAGAAGAAGAAGAGGAAGAAGAAGAGGAGGAGGAAGAAGAAGAGGAAGAAGAGGAAGAAGAAGAAGGGGAAGAAGAAGAGGAAGAAGTAGAAGAGGAGGGGGAGGAAGAAGAAGAAGAGGAAGAAGAAGAAGAAGAGGAGGAGGAGGAGGAAGAAGAAGGAGAAAAAGAAGAGGAAGAGAAAAAAAAAATTACCCTGGCCTAGGGGCTTCAGGGAGGTTCCAAACTACTCTGACCCTCTGTCTCCTTATCTATAAAAGGGGCAAATACCAGCTACCCCACTAGGCAGCAAGGACACTAGATGAGGTAATCTAATACATGTACAGGACCAATCACAGCAAGTGCTCAAGTAGTGTCTTTTTGAAAGCAACACATTTTATCAGATATTTGTAATCATGATGTGGAAATTTTATAGCAAAGTGTCACATTGCAAATACTGTTCTAAGTTTCCCAATGATCATTTATTCTGGTGCTGGGAATTAAACCCAGGGCCTTGAGCCTACTAAGCACGCTACTGAACTACACATCCAACCCCTCTTTTTTCTTATAAGAGACAGGGTCTTGCTAAGTTGCCCAGGATGGCCTTGAACTTGCAATCTTCCTGCCTCAACCTCTCAAGTAGCTGAGATTGCAGGCATGTGCTCAGCTCCAATGATCATTTTTAATGACTGATGACTCTTTTCTGGGCGAATTTATGATAATTTACTTAAATCCTTTTCTTTTTGTTTTTAAAACTTGAGCCCTAAGGTTTTCAGTTGGTCTTTGATTCTGAATTCTGCTATGATGAATGGCTCTGAGCCAACACCTCCCCGTCTGTGTGAACTGTCCCTGGTGGTAGCGAGAACCTGCTCCTGGGGCACACAACAGGTTGGACAAACCTTGGAAAGGGTCACATGAGGGGAGCCAGATGTAGTTCAAAAAAGTCAAAGGCCATAGGTCGTTTTGCATGAATAAAGTCCATTAGAGCTAACAAAACTGGCATGTTTCTAGCCATTCTGGGTACACAAAAATTATTCTGGCAAACTGATTCACCATTTACTAGCTTTGTGAAGTATTATAAAGGTAGAAGCAGAAACACTAGCACGTTGTGATTGACTTTATGGATGGCTTTCTCACCATGACATTAAACGGACAGTGTGCATAGTGGGTTGTAAATGCATCTTCTGCAGATTTACAAGAAATACCCTCAATTAACATTCTAAAGTATTAAAAGTACAAAGAAAGGGCTGGGGATTTAGCTCAGTGGTTTCGCTGCCTGCTGCGTAAGCGCAAGGACCCGAGTTCAATCCCCAGTACCAAAAAAAAAAGTACAAACAAAATACTAAGCAAGCATTTATAGTAATGCTAGGACATCTACAATAATTGTTTTGACTGTTGCCTTTTGCTCATTAGTGCAAATTTTCTGCATTGTAATTATTGTATTGCTTTGTTCATGTTTTTTACACTCATGACTTCAAAGTTAAGTACTTGTACACCAAGTATTGCAATCATGTTTCTCTTATTGTACATGCAATGTAATAACATACAGTTTTGGTGCTTAACAATTTTCCTTTTTTTCTTTAATAAAGGATATTTATTTGAATTTTTTAAAAAAGGGTCACATGAGGACTTGAGCTATGGCCATGGCTCACTACCTTTATTCTGCTGGGAAGGCTGTGCTCTGCTGTGCTCACTCTGCTCTCTCCTGGCCTGGAGCCTGCCATCCATCTCCCCAGCCTTGTCTTCCTCCTCTCTAGCCATGTTCTTTCTCTGGATGAGAATCCTGGCTCCCTATCTCAGAAATGTTGCTAGTGAGTGCAGCTGTTCCTCTGTGCAAAGCAATCTGCTCCCACTTGGACTCCCACTTCTTTATCCTTATGAGGCAGAGACCTTCGAGGTCCTGAGAAGCCCGCTGCTTTCGGCACAGGGACTGACTTCCTGGGAATGGCAGGATTTCCCAGGACCACACCCCACTCACGTGAGTCTGACTTTTCTGTATGCCTCCCTGTATGGCTCCCTTTGCCACTGCCACACTGAGCTTCCCAGCACCACTAGAAGAAATGTTTTGTCATCCTTGGGAACATAGAGGATGCCTCAGGGACCCTAAAGGGAAAGGAACTTACCAGAGGCCAAGCAGCCAGGACAAGGCAGAGTATGACCAGGCCCAGGTCTGTGGATTCAACAATTGTACTGTGGCCACTGCACTTCCTTCCTGGTCACTCTCTGAGCTCCCTCGTAGCTGGAAGCCACCAGAAGGCCCAAACTCTAGTCCCTGCCTCCCAGGGAGGTCCTCTGTAGTCTCCCAGCTAATGCATGCAGGCTGACCTGGCAGGCAGTATAATAACAGGACTTTGAAGATGTGGGCACTGCCTGTGTGCTAGCATCGCTGCTGGTACAGGTCAGGCGCAAGGATGCTGGGGCCACACTACCTGCATGCTCCATCCTCACCACTGCACCTCTGGACACATTACTTAACTTTCCCATGCTCTGTCCCCTCACTGGGGACAACAGTAGTACCACCTCAAGGGGCTCCTGGGAGGATCGGTGAGCTCATATGTACAAAAGGCTTAGAGTGGTAGCTAGCACAGGGCAAGTACAATGCAAGAAGGCTCCCAGGGCCCACCTGCTCCTCCTTGTCTGCAGAACACTCTCCGACTGCTGCTGATATGGATTCTTGCCAAATGCCCAGGACAAGCAGTGAGCACCAGGGAGGTCGGGAAAGACAGGATCTTCAAGTCTCTGAGTACCCGCTCTGTACCTGGCCCACTACCTTTGGGATCAGTATTAAAGTGCAATCATTCCCTTTTACAGTCGAGGAAACAATCACTGAGAAGGGAAGGTCCTCTGTCCTGCAACTGGTGTGGGGGAGAGCCAAGACCCAAACACAGGTTGATCAGCTCAGAGTGAATCCCAGCAAACCCCTCCACAACATGCTGGCTCCCATCTTTTTGTTACCATCCCATCCTAGCCTAGAAGTGTTACCACTCTATCCAGGCCTATAAGTTGCTCAGTGGCATTTCCAAGGCTTTTGTCACATGAGGCACCTTGCTTCCAGTTCTAGAAGAGGCACAAACGTGCCCAGACATGGGGGTGGTGTGAGCACCCTTGGACCAGTAGTGGGGAGGGGGTTGTGATGGAGCAGCACCCTCCCATTCATCTCAGAGCCCTACCTTGAGTGTTCTCCATGGCTCAGAACTGTAGGGAAGAAAAAGAGAAACCTCAGAGCAGAGAAAAGCCACATGACAGCCACCAGCACAGCAAAGTGGAAAAAGGGTGGAAGAAGGGGACTGGAAGCAGGGAGCTGCTGCTGCGGCTTTGTAGGCCCAGAGACTCTCTTTAGAAAGTGCCTGTGGCCAAGGACAGGTGCTTGTGTGAGGAGACCTGGGGCTTCTGCTGGCCTATGTCTCATCCTGTGTGACCTTGGACCAGTTTGTTCCAGAAAAGGAGGGGCACACTAGGCTTCTGAGTCTTTCTGGCTCTGACACTCAAGATCAGTGATTCTGTTTTTAAAATGACAGTCTATAATTTGAAATAGGAAGAAAAGGTCCAAAGAGGTAGGGAAGGTGGGAGGGGAAGGGGAAAGAAAAGAAGGGAAAGGAAAAATTATAAGAAAAGGAAAAAATGGTAACAAAGTCTTTGTAAATAGGGAAGGGTGGAGGAAGTGAAGGGAGGACAGGGAATGGAGAAAAATAAGAACCAAGATATGTCATGTAAAGGTACAAGATCCCAATGAGGAATGTAACTGTACTGTATACTTAAAATGTACCAATGAAAGAATTTAAAGAAAAAAAAAACAAAACAGGGCAAGCAAGAAACATGCAAACTCTATGGCCAGACTTAAGGATGATGGATGCTTATTTGATGGATCTTCTAAAAGCTAAATTTTAAGAAATATCTGCTACCTGGAGCTGGGATTTAGCTCAGTGGTTTCGCCGTCTGCTGCGCAAGTGCAAGGACCCGAGTTCGATCCCCGGAACAAAAAAAAAAAAAAAAAGAAAAAGAAATATCTGCTACATGCAACTCTTTAAAGCACAAGACACTGGAGGATGATCTGCAAATGTAGGAACCACATCAATGTGAATCACACTGCAGAGCCTCCTTCCAGCTGGGCCTACTGCTAAAATAAAACTGGAAAAGTGAATTTAGGACATACGCAGGCTCCTAGGAAGTCCATAGTGACAAGGAGCTCTCAGGCAGTCTCATCTACTTTCTGGCCTCTGCTGCTCTACTGAAGAGGGGAGAGGAAAGGAGGGCCTGGAGCTGGGGCTAGGGCGGGGCAGAAGGAAGCATCCTACTGTACTGCAGGACTGCAGCTCCCCGACCATCAGCTGCATCTCCATGTAAAAGCTTTGGTTTTGTTTTAAACCAGAAGAATTTCTGATTTAGACTAATAAACACTTCCAGGACTAGTTGGTTTTATATTATTTTTCAGTTTCTGCCAACAGGAAAGGGAATCTGGGTTTCAGGTTCTCGTCTTTTATTCTCCTAAAAACTCTTCTAAGCAGGACTGGTTAGGCCACTTGACAGAGAGGTGAGAGGACTTGCCCAAGGCCACGTGACTAGCAGGAGGCGGAGCCTGGACTCCTGTAGGAGGCCTCCCATAACAGCCTGGCTGCTGTTCAGCACTCCCACTGCCTCTCTCAGAAGCTTCCTGAATTCTTTTTCTTTTTTCCACCCTGCCCCCACCTTGAAACCTCCTAGCAGTTCCTGCTCCTGATTTAGGAGCACAGGAGTTTCTAAGGTTTTACCTAGGTATGCATATGTAGCTGTGAGTGGCACCATTTGGGCAAGACTGGCCCTGGTTCTATATGGCTGATTTTAGGGACAGCGAGAATGACAAGCATGTATCAATACCGAGCTTCAGGCCTCGTCGTGGCTGAGTAGTCCTGTCACAGCCTTCTGGAGAGGAGGGAGGAGGCTATAGGCCATGGCAGGCATTACACCTCAATTAAAGTTCCTGCTCCCTGTGCCTCAGTCCCCGAGGGCTGGAGCAGTCTGGGTAGAGAGACAGGGACAGAGCAGGAAGGTTGGGGCAGGACAGGGGCAGGAGCTATGATAGAAGAGGCAGAGCAGCTGAGACAGCAGAATAGACAGACAAATCAGCAGAAGTGAGTTCTAGCCCCATCTCAGCTCCCCACCTCTGAGCAGACCAGGCCAGCTTCTTAACTTTGCTCAGCCTCAACATTCCCTTCTGCAAAGTGGGCAGCTTACAAGTGACTGCCTCCTAGGACTGGTGTGAGGATGAAGTAAGATCATGCAAAGTGCCTGGCCACAGTGAACATCCTACCAATTCCATAAATGAGAAGAAGCCATTATCACAAGCAAGCCACAGCCACCACAGGTTACCTGTACCATGTGTAGGGTGGCTGGGAGGGCAGCCCTGGCACCTTGGGGTTTCTGGGTTATTGGAGTGGCACTAAAGCAAGCTGTCCAGGCCAGGTCCCAGACCTTGCACATCCTGGCTCTTTCATCTCTAATTTGATAAGCTGGAGACATTTGTACTTTTCAGCAGCTGAGGCTGTCATGAAAAGGTGAAGACAGTGAGAAAGTGAAGAGCAATTTTCCCATCCACATCTCTTTCCAGTATGACTGTTCAGATGGAGGGAGACTCTTGCTCCATCTAGAAAACCATAAGCATTGAGACAGCATCCTGGGGGATGGGGAGGCCTTACCTTCAGGTGCTCCATCCTCTCCTGCTGGCTTAGGAGGTCCCTGTCAGCAGGGGTGGGAGGCATGTGGGGTTCACTGGGGAGCTGCGTGAAGTCCTGGGTGACCTTCTCAGAGAGCTTGCAGATGACCTGCTGCTTGGCTTGGTTCTTGTCCATGAGCAGCTGCACGTGTTCCTGCAGCTCCTGCACCTCTTGCTCTCGAAGGCTGACTGAATGTGTTAAACTTTCTCGCTCCTTCTCCAGGGTCTCCACTCTCCGGCTCAGCTCTGTGATCTGCCGCACCTGGTGCCGTACCAGCTCTAGCCGGTCCTTATCCTCAGCTGCAGCCAGGTACGCACTGGATACCCTCTTCTCCTGCTGCGCAGCCTCTAGCGCCTTGTGCAGGATCTGCACCAGCTCCTGGGCAGGGAGATGGGAGGCACCTGTGACCTTGGGGAAGGCCTGTCAGGTGCCAGAGGGACCCACATGCTGTCACCAGGCCTACCCACCCCAAGACATGCTCAGAAAGTGCCCTGAGCATCTCATCCCAACACTCATTGCCTCCTTCTCTGCCCATCAGAGTGCCAGGCAAGTGCAGAACTCCCCAACTAAAAACTCGACTTCCCAGTAAATCACACATAGGGGTAGCCAAGTGACTATTCTGCTTAAATAGGAAATGAGCAGTGATGTGAGCTGCTTCTGGGTCACCTCTGAAACCACTGGACACATGCTCCCCCCGGTCTGGTTCTCTTTCCTTCTGGCTGATAAATGGCAAGAATGAAAGCAGCCAGCTTAGATCCACAAGTGACATGCTGAGGATGGCAGAACAGCTGCCCCCTACACCTGCCAGCACAGAGTAGCTCACCTTCCTCTCCTTTCTTCAACACAAGAGACAGAAACTTGGAACTTATGTCAAGCCATAGAACTCTTAGGTACCTTTGTTATGGCGCTGAAGCCATACTCAGAATTATACAAGTCCATTTCAGGGATAAACAAATGGATGCCCAGGAGAACAGAGTGAAATTTAATCCCAAGTCATCCAGACTCCAAAGCCTGAGCTTAGTTGGTAGTAAGACCTGGGGCGGCAGCTTTGTGGCACATAGGTATTACTCCTCCTCTCTCTGTGGCAGATATTACTAATTAATCATGATATTCCTTCCTGCAATGCCAAATTGAGACCTCAAAATCTTTCTTAATATAGCATCCAGTCACTTCCAATCAGGCTGAGACAGTATTAGAGAGGAAATGCATTAGCAAGCCCCATGCAAAGCCACACAAAGAGCCTCATTCAATTTATTTGTGCCTAGCTCCCTCAGCTCGCCAAACTGGTGCAAGGAAGTGTGTCGATTTACTCCTGGGCATAGGCAACTGATCACATGGAAAGTCCAGGACTCCTGGGCTCCCTACTCCTAGGCCTCTAACTGCCCAGGGCTCAGGCCTGTCTTGCTCAAAGCTGGAAAGTGAATTCACTCTGCACTAGGATCAGAATACCAGAAGCCAGACAGCCCAGTAGCCAGGTCCACATGGCAAAGAGGGCCTTTTAGGCCATGTTGCTATGCTCCCTGACAGACTCACTGGAAAAAGCACGTCAGAAGCACAGCAACTGTCGCCATGTCAAAGTATTTTTAAAAATGCATCAGCTAGAGAGTATTATTTGCTAAGAAAAATTCTGTTTTGGAGAACTGCCAAATGTTAGGGTGTTCTTTGAGAAGTTAATGACATTAGAATGAGTCTTCCAGAACCTTGGTACTAGTGACCATTTCTTCTCTCCTTCTCTTTCCCACCCAGTCATCCAACCTCTACCAAGCACCTACTTGGTGCCAGGCCCTGTGCCAGGTGCCGGGGCCACAGAGGGACAGCCATGCTCCCATTTCCCATGACCAGAGAGGCTGGTGGGAGCAAAGATAAACCACTACAATGGAACAGTTTATTACAAGAGAGGGTGAGCTAGAATAGAAGAAATAAAGACAGTTAGAAAGGAGAAAATGAAATTTTAAAATTTTACTTCTAAAAACTGTAACTTCAGGGCACACAGTTAACCAGGGTTATCCATCTCTGTGTTCCACATCTTTACTCCCTATGTGTATCTGTACTCCTCCCTAGGCTTGTTTGTTTTTTTCTTCCAGGATCACACCCAAACACCTACAAAATACTATAAATCCATGAGCCAGGCATGGAGGTGCATGCAAGTAACCCCAGTACTCTGAGAAGCTGAGGCAGAAGGGTTTCAAGTTCAAGCCCAGCCTGGGCAATTTAGCAAGACCTTGCCTCAAAATTTTAAAAGGTGTGTGTGAAGGGGCTGAGACTGTAGCTCAGTACGAAGGCTCTGGGTTCAATCAAACAAAAAAACCCCTAGAAGTTTATAAAGTAACCTATTGATAAGGTAAAGGGAACCAACCTGACCTTAAAATGAAGAAACAGACCCAAATGATTCAAAGATACCTCTTAAAGGATACCTCCAAGAACATTTATATACAGTAGGTCCCCAACTTACAGAATTCGAGTTGCGAACTTTCACAGATATGACTGGACCTCGCATTTCAAACATTTGTAGATGCAAACAAATTGTGGGAGTAGCTCACATGTCTGCTGGACATTGTCACAGCTGTACTGCTGTGTTCTTACTATACAGTACAATAGTACAGTACAGTAGTACAGTGCTCACTCAGAGCCCAGGAGGTCCGGAAGCAAGAGGAAAAGCAGTGGTAATGAAGAGGGGACTGATAGGAAGTGCAAGGCAATATACATTGTATATTCGTGTCAAAGATTTGTAAGACTCACTTTGTTGGATTTCCAAATGAATCTGACTTTCAGGCATTCTCCTGGGACTGAACTCATTCATAAGTCAGGGACTTATATCCCCAAACTCAGACCATAGTGCGTCTCTTTCTTGAGTGTCCATCTTCTATTTTCTTTGAGTATATACTTCTTTAACTGCCTAATGAATCTTCCAATGCCTCCCACTGATGTGTCCTGAAATTCTTTTTCTGTGACGAGACACTGACGAACCTACCTCAAGGGGGGAGTGAGTTGAGTTGAGGACTATCTCTTCTTTGGAGGAACTCCTCAGAGCCTGACAGGTGATGGAGGAGCAAGGGTATTTGTAGGGGCACAGAGCTTGAAAAAGGCAATGACTTCTGGCTGGGGTGGAGGTAGGCAGCAGACTAGAACAATTAGAAATGGCAGAGCAGTTTAAATAGAGCAGTGAAGCATAAGGATGGCCAGAGCTGGTCTGGCTCCTTCTAAAGGAAGCTGTAAGACAGCTGGAGCGAAGGTCTTGAGAAATGAGAGTCAGGTCAGAGCTGTGGGAGCCCTTGGGTGTGCCAGGAGAGTGGGGTCTGGACAGCCATTCTATTCTATATCTCTGAGATAGAAACTGGTTTCCTCAAGCAATATGAGTGAAATCATACAGTATTTATCACTTGGTGACTGGCTTACTTCATTTGCTATATATCATCTTCAAAGGCTCATCCATATTGTAACAAATGTAAGAATTTCCTTCATTTTTAAGCTGGAATAGTATTTCCTTGTTTGCATACACCGCATTTTATTTACCCATTGACCCACCAGTGGACACATGAGTTGTTTCTGCCTCTTGGGTATCTTGCATAATGCTACTGTGTTCGTGGGTTATTTCTACTTTTGAAAGAAACGTTTTACTGCAGAATCTGTGGTCCACATAGCATGGAGAAGTGCTAGGCTCCTGGATCAGGAGTTGGGAGTCCTCTGTTGGAGCCCACTGTGCCCTTTACTTCTCACCCCTCACCTTTCTGAGGCTTCCTTCTCCCCCTGAGACAGCAAGACGGCTGGGCTAGAAGGTCCCCAGGACCTCACTGGCCTCTAGGTTTCCTCCATTCGTAACTCATTTCCACAGTCCTCCAACAGGTCTACCTGGGGCTCTCATTCTCTCTCCTGGCTGTATTCCACCAGGTGTTAGTCTGGTGCATGGACTCTGGTCTCAGATTTTGAGATCCAGATTGGGGAAGAGGGAGACAGGAGATAGAATGAGCTTTTGAGTCTATTCTCCCAACGTTGGAGGAAATATGCCCACATAGGGTGAGCAAGTCTGAACAAGGACATCTGGTTGTTTCACCAGGAAGTCACCCACAGTAATCTTTAAATCTCAGCTGAATCAGAAAATGGTCTAGGCTGCTGGTCATGGTGGAGCTACAGGAATGTTAATCCCAGCAGAGCTCTGGGAAGCTGAATTCTTCATTCTGAACATTCTGGATTGGTGTGCAGTCACTGTCCCCACCCCACTATTTTACCACTAAAATTAAGGTAAGTGGGTCTAAGAGAGGTCAGGTGAAGGGTCATTAGCTATGGAATTACATAGGCCTCAGACCTGCTGGGATCTGGACAGAGTTTAATTATTCCCTGAGGCTTCATGTATTGAAATTTTATATCCACTGTGATATATTAAGAGGATGGAAAGGATGGAACTTAATCTGACTATGGTGTTTAGACATATGGCCTTTTGGAAGGATTAGGATCAGGTAAGGTCATTAGGGTGGAGGTTCTGTGATTGAATCCTGGTGGCTTTGTAACAGAGAGAGAGAGAGAGAGAGAGGCACCAGATTAGACACAGAAACATACAAGTGCTCATTGTCTCTCACTGAGTGATGCCCTGTATTACTCTGGACTTTGCCAGCAAGAAGGCCATCCCCCAGATGTGACACCTCAACCTTGTACTTCCAAAACTGTGTGACAACATAAATCTCTCCTTTATAAAGTAGTCTGCATCATACATTTTATTATAGCAACAAAAATGGACTAACACAGTCTCCAGTTTAGATCCATGAGGGTTTATCTAATGAAGCTGGCCTCAGGCTGGTTACTTCAGTGAGCCCCAGCTTTCTCATAATTAGTATGGAGACAAAGACCCCTATTCTGTGCAGAGTTGCCTCAAAGATGAGAGAGAAAATGTGCCAGGAGTGACCCCTCCAAGCTTAACGGCCAAGGGGCCTCCCAACCCTCCTTCCACAGTGTTAGGGCTCATGGTGTGTGCGTGTGTGTGTGTGTGCATACTCTGAAGTCTCTGGCTGGAGATATAAAGAAGGGGCCACACATTATCCCCATCAAGTTTCCTAAACAAATAATATGCCTTTACCAAGTAATCCTGAGTGAGCCAAGGCAGCCCCAGAGAACCCCAGGCAGGGTCCCCAAGGGTTCAACTTTCATGGCAGCCAACAGATGGCCACCACCACTAGACTGAGCCTGCCATCTGCCAGAGTAGACAGCCTTCAGGCGCGGTGCGGTCTGTCAGCTTGAAGGGCCCCAGTCACCTGGCCAACTAGCCATCTGGTGCTACCTCCTGCAGTTCAAATCTCCCGTGGGGCCAGCACTGCAGTGCTGGGATAGATAATGGCTTAATGGGTATCAGAGTCACCATGAGGGTTCAATACTACACCAAGGAGCACAGGGTCACTCATGTTTCCCAAAGAGCAGTCTCGGTGCTTAGGTCTGACACTGGGCCATAGATCATGGATCAGAGGCAGCTGGGCTGTGATGAGTATCCTGGACATAGTGGACAAGGAAAAGGAGAGCCAGGTCAGTCCTGGCTCTTCCCAGCTCTGTAACCTCAGGTGATTCAGCTTCTCTGAGTCCCTCAAGCATGGCATGGTGAAAGGTCAGAGGTAGACAGACTCGAGGCTGAACCCTAGCTCAGCTCTTAGGAGCCCTGAGCAGAAGCTCCTAGACCCTCAATTTCTTCTTCCTGTAACTGTCCTAAGAACTAGGGACAATGCACAGAAAGCTTTGACACTGTGTAGTTACTGCATTTGTACTACTGTTCCCCATTGGAGTGGGAGGTCTCTGATAGCAGAGAGCAACAGAGTCTGAGAGGCAAATTCTTACACAGTCACTAAAGTCATTGGCAATGACCACCTGGCTGGCTGAGCCAGGACAAGACACCTGTTCCCATGTTTTCCTGAAACTAGAGGGTTTTTCCCACTAAAAATACACAGGAAAGCACCTTGCAGGTGTGGCCCCAGAAAGCCCAGGGACTTTTTTCTCACTATTCAATTGGTCTCTGAGGGTCTTGGATAAGCTGTTCCACACCCAGCACATCTAGTGCCTGAGCACCACCAGCTACCCAGACGCTGAGTGGGATTTTCTGCTCTGTCTTCTGCTCCACCTCAAGGCCAAGAGCCAATTTCCTGCTTCCTTCCCCTCTGGCTTTGGTATCTGGGCTACAGGTGAAATCCTACAGCTGGTGGGGCAAAAGTGAATGAAGACCTGGCCTTCCCTGCATCCCTGCTAAGGCTCCTTGAGCACGCTTCCTGGACGCTCTGATGACAGCACTTCACCAGCTTCTCAGAGCCACTCAGGGGAACACCTTGCCCTCAGAAGATGGAAAGGAATCAGCACCGAGGGCCATGATGCCATGGTAATACTCCAAACCTGCTGGGCAGCCAGGGGTGTCAGGCATGGGCTTCCCCAGAAAACACGGTTGTACCTCCATTTACATAAGAAGAAACAGGCTAGAGAGGTTACAGGACTTGCACCCAGCCAGAATCTGCGTCTGTGCTATCTCCCATGAAGGCCTGTGCTTGGAATAGTGCACTAGACTGCAGTGCATGTGTGAGATGGCTGGAGTCTCCAAGTCTACTTAGGCCCCAAATCAAAGGCTAAACCACAAGGCTCATTCTTCCCATCCTCTTCCCCAGGCCACAATCCTGGTTTACTGGGAATGACCCAATTAAAAAAAAAAAAATCTAGATTTGTAAAGGTCTGAATAACTTCCTCCTGACCTTTCCCCTTGAATGTAAGGGAGCTGTCATAGGTTTTTATTTACTCAGTGCCTATCTCTGCTATGAAATGTGCATCCTGTAGGGTTGGCCTGTGTCCTTGGCCCACTGTCTTTTCCCAGCACCTGAAATAGTATATGTGCACAACAGGCCCTCAGGAAAGACTTGGTGAGATTGAATGAACCCCCTCGAATCACTTGCTGCTCCATTAAGCATAACCCTAACTCTACCAAGAGTGAAGTCTCTGTTGCTTCCCCTAAGATTGGCTCACAGTGACAGGAGAAGCTGAGAAGGGGCAAAACAAGGTAGGTAAACACTTTTATGGATTGTCTTCTCCAAAAACAGAGCAGAAAGGACAAGAAATATTCAAGGGGGAGAAGATTCAGCAGTAAATAGGCTACAAACCCACCCACTTCCCCAGCCGGAGTCCTCTGGGGCCAAGACCAGGAAAGGAATCAGAAAAGGACTCAGGGCAGCCAAAGCTGAGGTCTTCCTCTTAGAGGAGCCCCCGCCCTCAGTGGAACCTGCCCCGTCCCCGGGCCCCATGCTTGGGGTTTATGGTAACAACTGTGCTAATTTCCCCACTCTTATTGTGCTCAGCAGAGGCTTCTCTCCAGTGTTGCAGCCCTCCTGTACCCTTGCATGTGACCTCTGGATTTAAACACAATTCACTCTCTGGGTTATAGAATTTTTGAGCAATGTAAACATCTCTGGGTGTGTGAGATCTGTTTTCCACAATGACCATGAAGCAGTTCTATAATTCCTAAAATAAACTTACTTTATTAAGTCTAAATTCCCCAATCCATCAGTGTTCTTTTGCCTCAGCCCTGGGGCCACAACCTTGCCAACTTTTTCTGTCTTGTGATAGTCCTTCAGATAGCTGCACCCAGTAATCAGCTGCCAGGCCAGGTTCAAGATCCCCCACTTTCCTCAGCAACCCCTCCCAAGACCCTGCATCCAGATCCCTGCTGTAAATATTGACTGTTTGGGTGGTGGGCTAGATCACCTATGTCTCTCCAGGCTAGACCACCCATGTCACAAGATAATTATTAAAGGGGGTCTCCAGAGACCCCTGCCCTTGATGGTCTTTTGTCACCTAGTTTGAACATGTCCCTGAGTAATCAATAGCACATTTCCAATCTGCAGTTGGTCCCTTAACAACCTGAGACCAGCCTGAGCCAGCTAGGCTGGTATATCACACAGAGCTATGTACAAGGCTCCAAGCCCAGGGGGCCCCCTGTGGCCTGGGGACTCCAGGGAGAGGCCAGTGCTCACCTTCTGAGACTTTAACTCTTTGGTGAGCACCAGCACCTGCTGCTCCAAGGCCACCACCTTCTCTTGAGCTGTCCGGTTACGCACCAGCCCTTCGGAAAAGAATGGGAAGGTGTTGCTCTGGCGCTTGTTCTTCTGCGGGAGACTGGCAGGCAGAGAGGACTTGGGTCCAGGCTTTGGAGAATCTGCTGCTTCCTTCCCTGTTCAAGAGGAGAGACGCTGGGCTTACAATCAACACCAATGGTTCTCAAAGACGTTTGCTTCCAAAGCACTGGGGGAGTCTTAACACACAGATGGTTGGGCCCTCCCCTTAGAGGCTTTAACTCAGGGGGCATGGAGTGGTTTCAGAGTTTCCATTTCTACAAAGTTCCTAGCTGATGCTGACATGGGGTCATGCTTCGAGATGTACTGGGCTGTCCACACTGTGCTGGCCAAGTCATTCAGCCTGCCACCTAAACTACCTGTGCCCTTCCCTCCATGTGACCTGCAGGGATCTCTCATCCTACCCTGCTGGGTCTAATGGAGGCCAGCTCCTCCTGCACCAGCCCTGCAACACGTCCTATTTCTCACTTGAGGATACCATTTCTATCCTCAGATTTTCAAAGCAGATATGTCTGTTGCTAGGAGCATGGACTGCATATTGCTATTCTGTATTCTTGCCCCAGTAGCTCAAACTCTTAATTTGAATTAATTAATTAGTTTGGTACTAAGGATTGAACCCAAAGTCTTCACACTGAGGTATATCCCCAGCATTTTTAATTTTTTATTTTGTATATATATATATATATAGGTACCGGGGATCAAACTTGGGTCCTTGAGCTTGCACAGCAGGTGGCGAAACCACTGAGCTAAATACCCAGCCCAGCATTTTTTGAGATGGGATCTTGCTAAATAGCTAAATTGCCCTAGCTGAGCTCAAGCTGGCCTCAGTCTCCCAGAATGCTGGGAAAACAGGTGTATGCCACCATGCCTGGTTTAATTTGGTTCTTACTACCACCTAGGCTAGGAGTCATATTTTCCTCAGTTGATTGCCTCAAAGCTTTCCTTTTATTTCTTCAAGAGCAGGCACCAGCAATCTACAGTTCACACACCAAATCCAGTCTACAGCCTGCTTTTTGTTAAGTGAAGTTTTACTGGAACACAGTCACACCCATTTGATTACATATGGTGACCAAAGATTTGGCTGCTTTCACTTCACAAAGGGAGAGCTGCATATCTGCAGCCTATGACCACCAAGCCTCAACTATTTACTATCTGGTTCTTTACAGAAAACATTTGCCAAGCACTATCTTCAAGTCACTAAACTGTATTCTTAAATTCAACATCAGGGAATCACTCTACTTGGCCACCATGTCACACCTTGCCCCTAATATGTGCTTTGGGACTCTGCCATGAATCTGCATCAAGGACATTCAGTGGCCTGACTATGTGCTCAAGGGACATGGAGATGCTTGTTCACACAGGACATACCTGTCACACCCATCACAAGGCCCCAGCAGAGAAATTCCCCTTAGTCCTCTTATATGCCAGAAAAAGCTCTTCTTCTTTTAAGAAAATATGTGATTAATCTTATGGACACTGGAAATAATCTAGCCACTTCCATTTCTCCTCTTGGCCTTGGCTGCTGAGAAACTCAGAGCCCAGAGCCACATTTGTGGCCCACTTTTTTTCCCCATGTGTTTAGGCCCAGGGCATTGAGCTACATCCTCTGTCCTTTTTTTTTTTTTTTGATCAAACTCAGAATCTTGAGCTTTGCCAGGCAGGCATGGTGCCACTGAGCTATATCTCCAGCCTCAGTCCTTTTTTAATTTCTTATTTTGAGATAATGTGTTCCTAAATCACTAAGTTTTCTAGGCTGGCTCAAACTTGTGATCCTCCTCCCTCAGCCTCCCAGGGTAGTGGGATTACAGGTTTTCGTGTCACCATACTGGTTTGCTACTCACCGTTAGGCACTCTCTGACATCTTATTATTTATTTCTTTATTGTTTTAGGGTACTGGGGATTGAACTCGGTGCTTTGCACTTGTGAGGCAGGCGGCATCTGACATCTTATTTTGATGCTATCTAAACTTCCTAGCTCAAATGACTCATTTCCCCCCCCCCAATAGGTACTTTGGTAAACTACCCCTGATCCTTCTGGGACTTAGGTACTAAAAGTGTTAAAGACAAGGATGTGAAGGGATCCAAGGACAGGGGAGAGGGAGGGCTTAAAAAAGGGCTGAATGACTTAAGTGTCTTCCTTCTGGAGACCAGACTGGGGTGAACAGATAGGGAATGACTTCAGTAGGTAAAAGAAGCCCCATAGCTCTTGGCCTTGGGGACCTTGTTCTAGGCCTTTAGCTGTGGATCTCAGAAAAATGCAGTGCCTCATCCTCTTTGCTGTTATAGGGTCTAGGGGAGCAGTCCTGCAGCACTTGAAACACATGCCTGTTCACGAACCCTGAGGACAAACAGGGGAGGGACCATGTGCCTATTTTATAGCTGGGGAAAGCAAGGCCTGAGTTAGTGGTTTTCAACCAGTGAACTAGGATTTGGTGGGATTTGTTCAGAGCTGATAGTAGAGTGAGGGGGGGCAGGGGGAGCACAGGAGTCCAGACTCCTGCACCTGCTCAACTCTGCTTCTGCCTGCCTTGTATATTAGATTAGTGTGTGTTGGGAGTGGGGGACAAGGTGTCATGGCAATAAAGATGTACAAATGCTCCTCAACTTGTGTCAGGGTTATTTCCTGATAAACTCATTTTAAGTTGAAAATAGCACAAATGGAAAAAGGATTTAGTTCCCCTCACCTACACCTCACCGAACATCCTGGCTTGGCACCACAGTGCACCGCGGTTGTTTCCCCTCATGACTAAGTGACTGACTGGGAGCTTCAGCTTGTTGCTGCTGCCGCCCAACATCCAGAGTGAGTGTCATAAACTTCAAAAGCCTGGGAAACCATCCAAATTCAAAATTCCTGGGCTGGGGGTGTGGGCCAGTGGTAGAGCACTTTCATAGCATACTCTTGGCCCTGGGTTTGATCCTCAGAAAAAAACCCCTGAAATTCAAGGTAAAGTTTCCACTGATTTCACATTGCTTTTGCACTATTGTAAAGATGGAAACTTTACAATGGGTGAGTTCTTGTGAGTCAGGACCATCCATAGTTTGAAAAAAATCACTGACATAGATGAGGCATCAGGGAGCAGTATGGGGCCAGAAGGCTCAGGTTGAATTCTGGTTCTGTCGCTCACTGTGTGGCCATGAGCAAGTCAGTCCACTTTTCCATGCCACAGTTTCCTCATTTATCAAACAAGGAGAAGAGCAGTGTCTACAGTACCATTTGCTGTAAGGATTAATCGGGTCAGCATGGGTTAAGTGCTTAGCAATTGCATGGATGGAACCTGAAGACCTCCTGCTAACTAAAAGGCACCAGTCACAAGGGAGCATATGTTACAGAGTCCACACACAGGAAACACTGGAGAAGGCCGTTCAAGCAAACAGCAGATCACCAGCTGCTATAGGTTGCAGGAGATTGGGCCTGATGGCTTAAGGGATGGATATAAGGTTTCTTTCCGGGATCATAAAAATATCCTAAAATTGATTCAAGTGATGGCTGCATAGCTCTGTGGTATACTGAAATCCAAGGGATCACACACTTTAAATGGGTGAATTGTATGGTATGGTATATGAATTATGTTTTAATAAAATTATTACCTAAAAAGTGCTTAATGTAGCCCAGCTACAAAGCAACTACCATGAAAGTGCTAGTTTTATCATTATTATTATTGCTTTGATACAGTAGGGACCTTCCTGTAGGCCGGTCACTCTGATCTCTGGGGCCTCGTGAGGAGCAATGCTCCAAAGGAGCACTTAGTCTGCCATAAGAAGACTCTAGGTGCTGCCTTAGCCAGGTTTCTCCCAATACTTCTGAAGTGAAATATGTCCTAAGGGCACCAATGTCAGTCGCTAGGAAGCCATTTTGATTGTGTGGGTCACTCATATTGTTTCATGTGACTGAAACAAAAAAATGCTGTTTTGGCTTAATTACCTCAGGAAGGCATTTTTATGCCCTTTCTTTTATAAATTAAAAAGTAAGGAAGAAAGAAAAACATGAGAATAATATTTATCTTTATTACTTAAAGAATCATGACTAAAGGCTCAGTTGGGGAGATGAAAAAGTTCTGGAGATAGATGGCGGTGATCATTGCACAATGTGAATGACTCAACGCCACCACAGTGAACATCTAAAAGTGGTAAAATAGTAAATTTTGTTTATTTTAACACACTAAAAAAAAATTGCTCCTTAACCCCTAGAAACCCAGAAATGACCTGGAGAGTTTCACCTTTGACACATCACTGAGACCTGAATGTTTGTGGAAGCCCCACACCCTTCCTATGTTGAAGCCCTGATCCCCAGGGTGACAGCATTAGAAGGTGGGACCTTAGGGGAGGGAGTAGAGGTGAACGAAGAGATCAGAGCTCTCTTAGCCATGTGAGCAAGACTGGAAGAGGGCCTTCACCAGACAAGCAATCAGCACCTTAATCTTGGACTTCCCTGACTCCTTATGATGGTGAAAAATACATGTCTGCTGTTTCACCCACAGAGTTGTCCATGGAATTTTGTTATAGCAGCAGCAGGAGACTGATACACACACACACACACACACACACACACACACACGCACGCGCGCGTACATGCAGGCTGGCAGGGAGGAGAGAAGGCACTCATTCTGGCCCAGGAGCCCTACTCTCTGGAAGCCACTCAGATCTGGTCAGAGGCTCACCTGGGGTGCTGGAGTCAGGGGCTGAGGGCTGCTCCCCACTTGGCGGAGACTCTTCCATGAGAAGCCCAAGGCTGGTTCCTTGGGTGTGCTTATTGCCACGAATGGTATGCATAGTGTTTCTGAAAGGAGAAGTGAGGAGTGTGAGCTGACAGCCCCTCTGCCCTCTCTGCTGGAGCTCAGGCCTCATGCCAGGGAGATGCCCCAGGTAGCTGCATGATGCATCCCAAAACACACACCAGTCTGGGCCCTCAGGCCTTCCTCTTTCTCTTAGCCCCTTCCACACACTCCATTGCTGTCATAAGCTTGACTCTCCCATCCCCTACCCTTGCTGCTGAAATATCCTTCTGTTCACTGATAGATCTAGCATACCTAGAACAGTGCCTGAGATAGACAAGGTACTTCACACATATATGTTGAACAAATATTGAATGGGCCTGCCAAACTACAGTTCCTATAACCTCCATCTGGTCTTATAACTATCTGGCTCCAGAACTACCAGTGGCTTCCAGTTCCACTGAGATATGTCATAAATATCTTGTGACTTTTGCCTCCCTTTCCTCTCTTTCCTCACTCAGATCTGTCCTCTCTGCAGCCTCTGCTGACCTCACAGCTTCCAAGGAGCTTACTATACCTCATGTTTTTCAAATACTTATTTAGGCTGAGCCTCATAGTGTCATTTCTTCAAGAACTGGGATCTGAGTACCTGGCACTGGGTTGGGTGTGCCCAGAATCCAGGCTCAATACAGGAAGTAACTAGGTAGCACCAAAGTCTGGCCTAAGAGCACACACCACAGAAAAATGCATAGTGGGCCAGATGGAAAGACAGGTCAATTGAGTTTATTTTCCCTTGCAAAGAGGTAAAAGCACACTCATTATGAAATTAATTGCAGGGAAGAGAAGAAGAAAGGAATTTGCTAGTCAGTTGTTTCAAACAGCAGGTTGTAACCCATTGGGAAGATTATAAAATTTATTCAGTGTCATGACACCATTTGAAAAATAAGCAGACAGGGCCGGGGTTTAGCTCAGTGGTTCTGCCGCCTGCCTCACAAGCACAAGGTCCTAAGTTCGATCCCCAGTACCAAAAAAATAAAAAATAAAAAATAAGCAGAGAGCCGGGTGTGGTGGCACATGCCTGTAATTCCAGCACTTGGGAGGCTGAGGCAGGAGAATTGCCATGAGTCTAAGGCCAGCCGAGGCTATATGGTGAGTTTAAGGCAGTCTGAACTATATATCGAGATCCTGTCTCAAAAAACAAACAACACAAAACAAAACAAAAAAGCAGAAAATATTAGAGTGCATTCCACCTAGCTAGGGTCAATATTTTCTGAATTACATATATGTGCACTGAGGTATAACAAAAGTATATTTCTTACTGTGATCATGATCAACATTTTGAAACATACTGCACTAGGAGAGGATTTACTTAAGGGCAACAGTAGTGTGACCCAAAAAGGGGATATGAAAGTCTTCAGACCTGTGTTGAAGCCCCAGCTTTGTTATATTACCTCTATTTTTAATATATACCACCAGCAATAGGATGGACAATATTCCACAAACTCTTAGATGCTGGATAAATACAAAACATAGTTTTAAGACACCCAGCTGAAGTTCCAGTGAAGGAAGAGAAATCCCCAGGAACTAAACATGAAAAAGGACATGAAACCCAAGCGAGAGTAAAAGGGAAGATGAATGTATAGATTTGATTGATGTTCAGCAAACATTCACTCCCACCCTACACCTCCAGAAGTGCAGTCCTTCCTCCTCTTTAGATGTTTGGTAGAATTCATCTGTAAAGCCAGCTGTCCTAAGCTTTTTAATTGCTAATTCAGTTTCTTTATTATTTACTAGGTCCATTCCAATTTTTCTATTTCTTGTTAAGTTAGTTCCAGTAATTTGTGTCTTTCTAGGAATTTGTCCATTTCATCTAACTTATCAAATTTGTTGTTATATAGTTGTTGATACTATTCCCTTATAGTCCTTTTTATTTCTATAAGGTTGGTAGCAATGTCCCTTCTTTTGTTCCTGACTTTAGTAATTTGCACTTTCTCCTTTACAAAAAAAACAAAAAACCATCTAGATAAACATCAATCTTTTCAAAGAAGAACCATTTGCTCTGAAACTTAGTTTTTAAACAGTTCGGGTGTTTTGGTAGAGCTGAGTGCATAATAAAAAAAGAAAAAGAATGAGATTGTACTTTTATGGATTCATGAAAGAAAAAATTCATTAGTTAAATTAAGAGCAGAGAAGAAATAAAAATTCAGTACTCCTAATACCTGGCCTTGGAATTTGGCTTTCTGATCCCTTTTGCTCTGTTATTACTATTGTCCTATTATAAGGGCCTCAGGCCCCTTGGGCTAGTCACTTTCCCTTTTTAGTTCTTACAATGATAGGTGTGTTGGAAAGAACAGCACTGAGCATGATGGGCGTTAGTATTTACTAAGTACCATTTTTTGTTTGTTTGTTTGCTTTTTGAGACAGGGTCTTGCTATATAGTTCAGGCTGGCCTTAATCTCACTATGTAGGCCAGGCTGGCCTTGAACTCACAGCAATCCTCCTGCCTCTGCCTCCCAAGTGCTGGGATCACAGGTATGTGCCACCACGCCTGGCTAATATCATTTGCTTTTGGGGTTTTTTTTTATACCGGGGATCCAACTTGGGACCTTGCACTTGTGAGGCAGGCAGCAGCACCACTGAGCTAAATCCCCGGCCCTAGTGTCATTTGTTTTTGTTTATTTGTTTGTTTGGTTTTTTTGGTACCTGGGATCGAACTTGGGTCCTTACACTTGCAGGGCAGGCGGTGGCACCACTGAGCTAAATCCCAGGCCCATATCATTTGTTTTTGAGCCAGGGTCTCATTGTGTAGTCCAGGCTGGCATCGAACTCACTATGTAGCTCAGGCTGGCCTCAAACTCACAATGATCCTCCAAACTGTTTCTCAAGTGATTATAGGAATGCACCACCACACCCAGCTACTGAGCATCATTTTGTGGTGAATCCTGTGCTGAGCCTGTTACACAATTTCACAAACCACAGCCACATGTATTGTAGAGGAACCTGTAAATATAGCCAGAGGCACTGACTGGGTGAGGTGACTGTCACTGGTGCTCACACTTCCCCCTTACCAGGAACTGTAGCCTCTGAACATGTTCCTGGGCTTATGACCAGTCATCCCTGGAGCATGGAAGGGCACAGAAACTCCAACTTCAGTGCAGCAAAGGGTCTTGTAAGCCCAGCACATATCTGTTTCCTCTGGGATAGGAAGCTGGGACAAGTCCAGATTATCATCACTCAGCTAAACTACCGTATTTGGAAGATGCTTCTCTGTTTTACAAATGTATCGTCTTTACTAGAAGCAATTCAGAGACCATTTCTCTGAGCAGGGTTAGGTTAATTCTGAAAGGCCTGGCCAGCATAGAGGTGACTGTCATAAAGACATGTTCTGGAGGGATAACATTGGGCAACCCAGTTATCTTCCCTGAACCTCAGTTTCCTCATTTGCAATAGACCTAGGCAGGCCTTTCCCTGGGCCAACTTCTAAGATAAACACTATAATGCATTCTACTCATTTCATCTTCACAACTACTCAGAGAAGTAAGTGCTCTCATTAGCCCCACTGGACAGAGAGCAGAAATGAGATACTGAGAAGCTGAGTAATCAAACCAGAGAGCTGGTAAGTGGTAGGACTAAGCATCAGAACTGGGTATCTAACTCCATGGTTTGAGAACTTGACCATGTGATGACTCCACTTCACAGATTTGTTCTTATACCTCAAGGACAGCGAAAAGCATCTGGCACAGTGCTCAGGAGGTTCCCTATACCTTCCCTGAGGACAATCTGTCCGCAGGGAGCAAAACAGCAAAGGAGTGCAGGAAATAGGGGCAGCTGTGGTCTCCCCACACTCTCCTGGGCATGCAGCAGCTCAGGGCACTTCTCTTGTGATGTTGCCTCACATCTTCTGTGGCTATCACAAATGACAGGAGGGAAGTGACACAGTGATGCTTTGAAACTTCCTTCCTTTCTTGGTCTCTGCATATTCTTTGTTCCACTTCTGAGGCTGTGACCTCTGTCAGGTTCGAATCCAGCTCCATCCTGGTAAGCCTGCCCTGGGTGCTTGCTGGCCAGATGGCTCAGCTTCTCAGACCCCCTCTTTCCCTCACCACACTCTCAGTGCACCCAGCTCCCCTGAGCTCCTCCTGGGGTTTGAGCCCCTGCCATGGGTCCTCCTTGTCCACTCATCCTTTGTGGGGGTTCAACCATGGTCCACACTCACCCTCCCAGCTTAGTTCTCTCTCTTGGGCTTTAGGCTTCTCCATCCAGATGCCTGTGGGGCAGCAGGTCCCAAAGGGAACTCATCTTCTTCTATCTAAAACTGGCTTCTTTCCTGGGAAAGGCATCACCACCTTCCTACTCATTCAAGTCACCAAAGCCAGCAGAGGGATATACCGTGCCTGAGTCACACAGAACCATGGGTCCCTAATGCTAGTCCAGTGAGCAATCTATTCTGCCTTCTAAGAGGTCCCAGTTTGTCCAAAGTCCACACAGAAAATAAACATCCAAACAGGATCAGTACTGGGCATAGCTTGAATTCCTGAAGGTTTCCATTCTTTCAACTAGGGCAACAATGGCAGCCACAGCCAGTATTTGTTACATGTGTGTGATTGTCAAGCACAGTTCTAAAGTATTCACCCATATAGCCTTATCGAGCAAGCACAGTTGTATTTATATTCACTATCAAGTAAAGCACAAAGAAGCAAACAACTTGCCAAGGGTGGGTAGCACAGCCCTTGCTTAAGCCAGGATCCAAACTTACGCAATTTGGCTCTAAAGTCAAGGCCATGCTGTTCTTTTTTATACACTATTTAAAACAAAGCCTGGCAGTGGGACATTTGTATATATTATACATTATTAAATAAAAAAGTAGTTGACATATTGCACATAGTAAAGGAGAAAGTGAGTAATTTGATGTGTTTCATATATGTAGACATTTGTGAAAGCATCACATGCCATTCCATTCAGTATCTCAATTTTGTATACATGTACAGTAGCACCTCAGTTCACAAATACTTTTGTTTGCAAATAATTAGGCTTGCAAACAGAAGTATTTGACAAAATTTTGTTTGCAAACTCTGCATTGGGTGACAACACGACTGCAGCCATTTTCCCACACAAAGACAAATGTGTCTTTCCCAAAACTGTAGACAAATTAAGTTCATGAACTGAGGCATCATTGTACATAGAAAATGTACAGGAAAGAGATATACCAATTTCTAAGGTTTGTCTGGATTATGGGTAATTTTTAATTCATTCCTTTCCAGAGATTTCTAATTTTCGTATAATGAACATGTGATACCTTTCTGATCAGAATAACCAATGTGACATTTTAAAGTGATAACATCATTAATTAAAAATAAGTCCATAGGGCCGGGGATTTAGATCAGTGGTTCCGCCACCTGTCTCGAAAGCGCAAGGTCCCAAGTTTAATCCCCAGTACAAAAAAAAAAAAAAAAGTCCATAACTTCTGCCCAGTCCAACCCTCCTGCAGAACAGCACCAGGTGAAGCTCTGCAGAGATGGGTAGCAGGGGTCTTGGCCAGCCCCTCGAGCCCACCAGCACTTACTGAATTTCAGTTCCCAAGTGCTTGATGGAGATGTTCTGAAGGCCCAGGGGCATGGCAGGGACTGGCTGGAAGGCAGCTGTGGCACCCACAAGCCCAGTGGGCGTTTTCACAGGGCACAGGAACTCCTTCAGCTCCGCCTCCTCTTGCTCTAGGGAGCCAAAGACAGGATGATCAATCCACCTGGTGCAGCACTATGAAAGGCTGATCTCAGGGCTACAGACTCAGCCCTGACTGATAGCAGGCAGGATGTGGACAGCCAGATACATGGCAAGCAAGCTTGCCTTGCAGATTAATAGCAGCAAAGGGGGTTTTTCATTCTATGTGCTGCATTCAATGTAATGATACATTTTGCTGGAGCAGTCTTCTAGAAAAACCCTTAAAAATATGCAAACGTGCAGACACTTCTACAACTGAGAATCCATCCTAAAGAAGTCTAAAATGCGGAGAAAATTTCATGTGTTAAAGGGTTCATTCCAGCATTGTTTACTTAGCTTCAAATTACAAATAACTTAAACATCTAAAAACCTGGGACTAGGCTAGGTAAATCGTGATGCCTTCATAGACTGGAATATTACTCAATGATGTAAACTAATGTTAATGAAGAATGCTTAAGGATATAGGGGCTGAGTATAGGTGGTGCACACCTATAATCCATGCACTCAGGAGGCTGGAATTTCCAGCCTCTTCTGAGGAAGAGGATTGCAAATTCCAGGCCAGCCTGGACCACAGAGTGAGATCCTGTTTCAAAAAAGCATAAATAAATAGGCCTAGGAGTGCAGTTCACTGGTGGAGCACTTGCTTAGTAAGCACACCAGGACCTGGGTTTAATCACTGGTTCAAAAAAAAAAAAAGGTTACTTTGAAGTGTTACAAAAACTGGAAAAGAACCAGGACCATTTAAGGGATGGAATGTCCTTGACTAATCAAGAAATTTACATGGCAGCACACACCTTTCATTTGGAATATTCTTATTGAGTGAAAAAATTTAGAGGTGGAGGAAATTTATTTTTACATTATATCTGGAAAGAGGGGTATGGATGCTAAAACATTAAATACAATGGTGGGGGTCAGGGGATTTGTTGCATCTTTTCTCAAGAAATACTTTGTAATCATTCAAACAGCAGTGAACAATATATTTGCTAATTCTTTTTTTCGGTACCAATGATCGAACTCGGGTCCTTGAGCTTGCGAGGCAAGTGGCAGAACCACTGAGCTAAATCCCTGGCCCTACATTTGCTAATTCTTAATAGGCTCCATGGGATGGTGCAGGTCATCCACTAATTGGCAACACCAAAAGCTATCCATTTGAGGTCTTCACTTCAACCCTCCCCAAGCTCAGACCAGGTGTCTACCCTGGGGCCTCCAGGTGGGGATGGAGAAAGTAGTATGACTCAAAGCTGTAGGACGCTAACAGCCTAAGAAACAGGCAAAGGGAAGAAGTGCACACCTCAGGAGCCAGGTGGGCAGAAACTGGGGCAGGGGCCATTCTGGGAGGTGGAGACAGAGTCCTTTCAAATCAAGCCAGAAATTTCCTGGAGAGGGGCACTGGAGCTAATTTGGAGCTGTGGGAGGAGTGGGGACGCATCTCTCTACAAAGCCTAAGTATAGGCGGCAGCAAAGGATTCTAGAGACAGAGCTGAGCACTTGGGTGAAGACCTAGGGGGATGGGGCTGGGAAGGTCACAGAGGAGGGGATGTGGCTAGGAGACTGGACCTCACTTGCTTGGAAAGGCAGAGCCCCCAGGGTCTGAGTAGGAGCCTGAGGTAGGAGCCAGGTTTAATGAACCTGGCTTTGGCTGGAAGATCTGTGACCAACCCCTGTCTCCATGGGGGAGAGTGCTATGACCCAGTTGGGAAACAATTTAAAAAAAAAAACAACCAAACAAACCAGGAAGGATACTCTTTTTACTTTGTCTCCTTCAGAGTTAAAGTGCATAGAAATGTTTAGAAAACAATAGGTCCTATAAATGTGGACTTCAATCTTTCAAAGTAGTTTTTTTGCTCTACCATGGAGCCATGCCTACCCTTTTTAAAAATTTTATTTTCAGATAGGGTCTTGCTAAATTGCCCAGGCTAGCCTTGAATTTATAATCCTCCTGCCTCAGCTTTCCTAGTAATTGGGACTATAGGGATGTACCACAGTGCTCAGCTAAGATTTTCTTTATCAATTACTTTAAACCACCCTTTTTCTCCCTTATTCAAAGCAAACAGAAAATAAGTCTTTCCAAGATTTTAATATTTTAGCAAGTACTTCCCTAACTGCCAATGTCTAGTCTCCTATAACTTCAATCTGTGGCCTGAGATCTAATCTGAAGCCACAAAGAACTGTCTTGGGGGTTAAGTGTCATCACTCCTTGGTTTCACCAACGAGAAAAGAGTAGCTTGGACTGAATTTTGTGGCCAAAGTCAAAGCTAGCATGTGACACAATTATGGTGCTTTTCCCACTAAACCACAGGGCTCATAAGGGCAGCTTTTTGAACAAGCAGATGGTTCCAAGATGGGAGGGGTGCCCAACAAGTCACAGGCCACAAGGCAGTGCAGAGGTTCTCAAAAAGGGATGGGCCACACATGACGGCCATGCCTCAGCTGAGGTTAGCACTTCCCACAGGACACAGAATCCATGACTCAGGTCTTTGGCCCCCCTCTAGCCAGGAGAAAGGTCCTCAGTAGGTGACTATAAGCATATATCCAGAAGCATTCACTGAAAACTTTCCTTTTGCCTGAGGCCTAGGTCTGTCCCACCACAAATGGGAAGAAGTCTACACAAAACAGGGCCTGACCCAGAAGGTCACTGCTTCCCTGGAGGTAACTGGACAGAGGCCTGAGTGCCTCCTCAGCTATGGGAGAAGGATCTGAGTCTGCTAATTTAAACATCAGTGCAAACACTCCCTTGTTAGAGTGCCTCAGTTTGTTCTACTATAAAATGGGAATAACACCCATAAGATTGTCATAAGGATTAAGTAAAATAACACACATCAACTGATAGAGAAGCATCAGTAAACTGTATGCATATTTTTTAAGATAGAAGTATATAAAAGCTCTCTGTAAATTGAGCTTACTTTAGCAATGTGTTATTATTATTATAAATCTGTTCATTTCCTTTTGATTTTTCTTGGCTCTGTAGAGACCATTATTTAAGTAAAGTATAAAATAATTTTGTAAATGCTAAAGAGCTGACAAGAACTTGCCTTGGAGATTGCTCAATGGCAATGATGGAACACTTTTTATAGGCCACTGTCTCTGACTCAAAGTCAGAAGGGGATCATGCATTCCTCTGCTTCCTCAGGAAGGGCGGAGGCTGAGAGGTGGGGCAGTCTGTTTCCAGGCAGCTAATTCTGGGCTTGCCAGCTTGCTGAACACTTCAGAAATGTCTTTCTGGAGGGTGTGGGGAAGACTTCTGCTCAGGCTGTGGGTCTGGGAAAAAGCAGGCTTGCTGTGGGGCAAAGAAAGGCTTCAGGAGGCTCATACCTCTGCTTCCCGAGTCTCATGGCTGTGTCCTCCGGGAGACTAGTGCCCTGATTTCTATGGCAACCACCCCCTACCCCACAGTAAGGCTGGCCCTGAACAGGCCTGGCCATGTGTGCTGATGCAAAGCTACAAAATTAAAGAGCTCATATCAGCTTTGCTATAGCACAAAAGGCTGTGAGACCCTAGCACCATGCTTCTCACAATGCTGTTCTTCAAAGTATACTTTAGGACACACAGGAAAGAGGGCTTCTCCTTGTTTCTAGTCTGAGGCTGATCTTTGGCAATTTCATCAACTCATGCTACAATATTCTGCATAGCCAGAGTTGCCTGGCTGCCTGGTAGATAGGAAGTAGGGGTGTAGTAGAAATGTGGGTGCAAAGAAACCCTTCAAAAGGCTGCCCAGGGGCTGGGGATTTGGCTTAGTGGTGCTGTGCCTGACTTGTAAGCGCAAGGTCCTGAGTTCGATCCCCAGTACTGGGAAATAAGTAAATAAAAATTTAAAAACAAAAACAAAAAACCCCAAAACAAAAGGCTGCCCAAAGATGCAGTGGTATTCACCTGTAATCCCAGTTACTTAGGAGGCTGAGGCAGGAGAATTGTGTGTTTGAGACCAGCCTGAGCAACACAGCAGGGCCTAGTCAGAAAGAGAGGGGTGGGGGAAGGAGAGAAGGAAAAAAGGAGAGAGGGAAGGAAGGAAGGATCCTGAAGAAATTATTAGTAACAATTAAAGAAGTAGTTATTGCACCAGTAATAGCATATATGCATGTACTATTATGATAGTAATGACATATATGCATGTATGTTCTATTATGACAGCAATAGCAAAAATATATGAAAATGACATACATATGTATATATGCATGTGTGCATTATTAGGACAGCTACTGTGTGTTAAGCACTTGCTATGCTCCTGACATTATGCTATGGACTTTACATTCCTTTCCTCAATCATGAAGCTCAATATATTCACTCACACATTCCCTCCATAAATATCCAATGTGCTAGGCAGAGAACCAAGGACTGGGGGCACAAGGGACAAAGAAATGACCCTACCCTTAAGGGATAGTGGGTGGAGACTGACAAGGATATTGGTAATCAGAAAACAATGTGACAAGGCTCCTTAGCAATGTTTGAAGTGTCAAGAGCCCATGAAGAATCCAGTTGACAAAGTCTCAGGAGGTATCTGAGAGAAGATTGACAAGATAAGGAGGTGACACTGGAGCTTTACCTTAGAGAACAGAAGGAATTTTCTGGGCAAGGAGGAAGGAGAGCAGAGCTTCACCTGGTGCTGCTTAAGCATAGGCACAAAGTGGGAGCTGGGGGAACCAACAGGAGTGTGACCAGGAGGGACAAACCCTATGCATCGCGCATGGAGCTACAACCAACCTGTCTTGGTGATGGGTGACCGGGGAGAGGGTGACAAGCTTAGGTTTTCATTTTGGAAAGCTCACACAGGCTGTAGTGAGAGGAAAGGTTCAAGCAGAGGCCTGGACATGGGGATATTGGTGAGGAGGCTGCTGTGGTTTTCCAGCTGAGAGATGAGATCTGACCCATGCAATAGCAGGGAGGAAGGCCTGGGACTGGCGTGTGGGTCAGAGGGCAAGAATGGCCAGTGTGGAGCCTGGCTGGACTGGGCAGCTGAGACTGAGGGAGGGTGGCAGGTGACTTCTAGTCACTGCAGCAGCTGGGTACAGGGGGGCCACCTACTGAGGGAAGGGAACTGGGAGAAGAAAGAGTCAAAGGCAGATTCACTCAGGTTTGGAGGTCCAGGAGGTGCTGTGTGTGGTGGCACATGCCTATAGTCTCAGCACTTGGGAGGCTGAGGCAGAAGGATTGACAAGAGCTTGAGGCCAACCTGGGCTACATAGTGAATTCAAGGCCAGCCTGAATTACATAGTGAGATTTTGTCTCAACAAAACAAAACAAAACAAAAACCCTGTTTGAAAATAAAAATAAATAATAAGGGCTGGGGATATAGGTCAGTGTGAGAGGCCTGGGCTCAATTCTCAGTACTGCAAAAAACAAAACAAAAGAAACCTCCACTGTAGGTCAAGGAGTGCAAAGGATTCTGTTTTCTTAAAACCATAGGGATAAAATCATGAATGCATCCAACTCACAGCATAAAAGCATTTATAGATGAAACCACTACAACACTACATTCTCACGTGAATCCTCACAGCAACTTTGTGCAGGCTTTATTTCTTGGGACTGTTTCATGATTGCTATCATCACAGTAGCTAATGTCTACTGGGCTCTGACAATGTGCAGGCATTGTTCTAGACATTTCAGGTGTATTAACCCTCATATGATTGCCCTGAAAAGTAGACGTAATTTATTACTCTCATTTTATAGGGAAGGAAACCGAAGCTCAGGGAGGTTAAACAAATTGCTAAAATCACATGCAATTAGGATTTGTACCCAGCCAGCTGGGCATCAGAGCCCGTATTCCTGCCCTACCTAACCCTAGGCCATAACCCTGACTCTCTGCTTCCTTTGCAGAGTGCTTGTCCCACTTGCTCCCAACAGCAGGGTAAAGGCCTGGCCACCAGAGCTCTGGTATGTGGCAGAAGGCCAGACTGTGGGTACCTAGCTCGAGGTGCAGGACAGGCCCATTCCCAGCTGGGCCAGCATCAGGGGCAGCAGGAGGTGCAGGCAGGCCACTGTGGAACTCCCAGCGTTTCATCTGCAGCTGCTGCAGCCAGTACAGCATCACTTGCTTGGTGGTGGCCTGAAAAGCACAAAGATTAGTTGGCAAGGTCCTGTGCCTGCAGGGTGGCACTGGGTGTAGGATGAGGGGAGGGTGTGGGTTGGCACCCACCTCTGAAACACCACATGCTTCTTGGCTATGGAAAACAATCAGGCCCTGGCCACCCACTCAAAGGTTCTTTAACCTCTCTGAGCCTCCATTTCCTCATCTGTGCTATAGTGACAATAATAGCCTTTCATGGAATGGTTATGAGGGTGAAGTGAGACAGGAGAAATAAAGTGCCTAGCACAGTACCTGACACATGACAAGTACTGAAAATGTGCTCACTGGCCGGAAGAATAGATGTTAGGTAGAAAGGGAAGGAACTTTGGAATTCTGACTTTGGGCGCACCATGGTGTGTTCTCTCTCTCTCTCTCCTTCTGACATTTGCAAGTCTTAGTTGTCTTTTGGTGGAATGGAGGTAAACCCTCCTGCTGGGGGGGATGCAGTGAAATCAGATATGAATGGGGACTGGAAAGTCACATGTACACTCTGACAACATGGTAGCACCTTCTGCATGATCCAGCACTGCAAACGAGTTAGAAGTTGAGGCTGGTCATTAGTTTCCCAGTACTAGATGGTTCAAACACCCACTCTCACATCCATTAGCTCACTGGATCCTCCAGGAAAGAGGCAAGGCAGGAGTGAACTGGTCTTTCTACAGAACTGTGGTTGCAGAACTGGTCCCACACCTCTAATCACCTACTCCTAGATCTGAACTTTGCTGTAATTTATGGCCAGATTTGTGGCTTACGTATAGAAGGCATAAAATTAGCTGACATGAACACAGAGGATGGGCAACTCGCTGGGAGCAGATGGTAAGTCTCCAGAGCCTATGATCAAGGCCACATGAGAAAAGCAGGCTATTTGGCAACCAGGGCAAACTCTCCCTTTCAAGAGGGTCACAGATGGGGCATAACCTAGGATGGGGCTCCATGCAAGAGGCTCTCACCTGTGATGTAGATATCAGTAAGATCAAATGATGCCCACCAGTTTTCTCTTTCTGTAAATTTTCCCTGAGGGACTTCCCAGGGCTTCACTATGATGTTAAAGTTGATGAATTCCAGCAAAACCCAAATACTCTGTTTTATTATATAATCCATTTTTGAGCACCTATCATATGGGTCAGGGACTATGATGGGCACTGGAAGATACCATGGTGAGTCAACACATACTCTTGAGACTTAATTCTACTTAGGAGGACCATGCTCTGTGGGGGGCTTCTCATCCTGAGTTCCCCTCTTGTGAGTGACCCAGCCAGGTAACCAGACAGTACTCAGGCCATTCCTGACATCTCTACCATATTCAACTTCCCTACCATCCCTGTCCACTGCCATCTGCCTTCCTTCCAGGGGCAATGGCTTGAGCTCAGCCATCATTCCCTCCAGATCATCTCCTAGTGGGTTCTCTGACTACCACCCTCCCTTTCCCATAATTTGTTCTCTACCCAATAGTCAGACTGAGTTTTCTAAACATTCTAATCTCACTGTTTCCTTGCTTAAGGCTCTTAAGACAACTTCCATAGTTTACCAGGCAAAGTCCAAGCTTGTTAGCCTAACTCATAAATGCACCTCCTCTTCTGCCCTCCAACTCCATCATTTGGGGCCCTGCCTATGTCCCAGATTCCTTTAAGGTGCCTGGACACTTATGCTCTATCTTTGCTCCCAGGGCTCTCTTGGCCTGGAGCACCCATCTCCCTCTTGTCTGTTTGTCAAAAACCTAGTTCTTCTTTCAAGACTCAGGCAATGCTTTTCTGGCCAGCCTCCCCTCCTGCCACACACTTTTCTTATGCAGACTTATCACAGTCATTATGGATATTTTACTGTGACTACCATTTCCTCCATCAGTCTTGCCTATCATATCTTAAGCTATTTGGGAGTTAGGGGGCAGGACTGACTTAGCTCCTCACCCCAGAGCCTAGCACAAAGCCAGACACACGCATGGATCAATGGCATAGTAAAAGCCACACATTGGAAACCCTGTACACAGCCCTCAATCTATGAAAGGAGACACAGAATCCAGGAACTACATGATCTCCAAAATGCCTTTCCTGGTCTGAATTTCCTGGTTTCCATTATTTTAACGAGTGAGTCCCTCAGCCTACTCACTAGCCAAGCCCCACAAAATCGTGAGTGTTCACAGATGCCTAGTTAGCTGCAGGCTCGGGAAGAGTCAGATGAGAATGGGGAAGTGAGGCTGTATCTTTGCATAGCTTCTCTGAGGTCCATAGAACTCCTAGTCTAGAGCTCTTTCCAATTAAGTGGCCTCGGTTCCATAACCGTAATTGTGCATGTGTGTTCATTCAACAAACCCTAATTGCTCACTAGTTTAGACATGCCCAAATGAGCAATCAAGGCCGATCAGTGAAAACCTACGTGTTTATCTTCCCAATCTCTGCCAATGTCAGCATTCACTCCCCTTGGCCAAAATATTAAGAAGTAAATCAGAATCCTACTCTTGAGGTTTGCAAGGATGGTATCTTGATTATACTTCAGTCCAAGAAGGAAAGTTAAGGTAACTATGGAGTTAGGCACACCCAAAAGTCAAAGTTTTGATATAGCACTGAAAGCAGAAAGACTACACCACAATAAATGCCTGACCTCTGGCCACAAACGTCATCTATGGCTCAGTCTCTTGATCCACAAAATGGGTCCCTCGTCCTTGCCCCTGGAATCCCAATGAGTAAATGGGTGTGAAGGGGCTTTGGAAAGCACAAAGCTCTGGGCCCAAGTTGGGGATCCCTGTTTCAGTCCATTTACAGTGACCACACACTTGTGCCCTGCTGTGCCCTGAGAACTGCGTATGCATCTCACTTGAAGACCAGCAAAGCGGTCCATTTACCTTCAAGGTGATAACCCGGCTGGGGGTCTTGATTTCGAAAGTCCCCTCCTCAGCGTCCGCCTTGCTGTCAAAGATCGCACTGGAGAGGTCGATACTGTCCAGGGGATTAGCATCCTGCGCTGTCCGCGAATAATACAGGTGGCATTTCCTCTCGTCGTAAAAGAACCAGCGAGTTTTCCAGCCCCGGATGGGCCCTTTACCACCAAACTTACTTAAATACCCACAAAGTTTCTTGGGGGCCGCCTCCGGGGACCGAGCACAGTCCTCCGACTCCTCAGGAGGCCCCACCTCGGGGCTCCGGGCCGAGTCCACAGGCTCTTCGGACCCAGGGACGTCCTCCTGGGCACCCTTCATTGCTGGTAGCCAGGGACCATGTAGGGACCAGGGGCCCGCCTGACCGCAGGGCCGAGATCCCTGAGACTCCCGGGCACCTACCAGAGGTATAGGTACCTGAGCGGGGGCGGAACTAGCAGTGGACCCGCCCCCAGAAGAGGACTGAGGGACCCGGGTGGCGGCAGCGTTTGCGTATCAAAGACTGTAATTCCAGCATTCTGGGTGACCGAGGCAAGGACGTCGCAAGCTTAAGCCCAGTTTGAACAACTCAGCGAAATCCTGTCTAAAGTAAAATAAATAAATAAACTATAAACCCAGGTTGGGGGTGGATGGCCCCGCCCCTTCAAACGCCGGCCCCGCCCCCACCCCGCCTGGCCCTCCCCGGCTCTCCCAGGCCCGCCCACATCCGGCTTTTCCTTTGGCCGGGTCAGCCATCTTTGCTGAGGGCAGCTGTGGTGTGTGTTTGAGACACGACTCAGGTAGAAAATGCGATGGTTCTGAGATAAGTTAACCACTGGAAAGATTCAGGAAGAGATCCCTGCCCTTGGCCACACTGCCGTGGTAGCTCATATAGTAACGCAGAAGGATGGCGCCTTCTACTGGCTCTTGAGTCTCACGTCTTTTCCTTTCAGGTGCTGTGCGGGCCACCGTCCGACTGCTCATCACGGGGCCATTGGCTGAGAGGGCAGTCTGGCTCCGGGCCCCACTTCCGGGCGCGGCTTGAGGGTCCCCTATACCTCTTTTTCGCAGTGAAGTTTCTTCAGCGCCTCAGAGACTGCATTGCTTCCTCTGCCTCGGCCCCGGCTCCCATTCGCCTCCTCCCTATACTGATGGCCCATCGGGCGTCGAGGGGCGGTCGCTGCGCTGCAGCAACTCAGTGACACGCCCGTGTCTGGTTGGGTGCGGTACGTTTTGGAAATGAAAGCACTAGGTCTCTGACTTTCTCAACTTCCTGCCTAATTTTACCTTTTTCCCCTTAAGTTTCTCCACTTCCCTCCCAAGCATGGCTGTGCAGCCCCTTCTGGACTACCTTCCAAGGGGCTTCACCCTCGTACTCCTCTTTCTTCGGTCTCTCCTGTTACTTTTTAGCGTCTCCCCTCCGCAGTCCTTAACTAAATCGTCCCGCACGGCCAAGGGTGATAATTGGAAGCAGGTAGGGTAAAAAGGCTAGAATTCTGGAGTCCGTTTGCATGACGTTCAGATTCCAACGCAATCCTTGAGCTATTTACTCAACTTTAGTTTTCTTGTCTATAAAAAGTTAATTGTAACATCTACTTCCTTACCCCGACGCCAGGCAGATTTTACGGTGAAGCAAATGAGCTTTAAATTAAACTTGCCCAGAACTCTGAGATTGTAGTATTCTAGGTGGGGAGGTTGAAACCAGGAAGAATTTCTTATAAGTGAAAAGATCTCTTAATTTTGTTATTTATCTTTTCATTTCTTAATAAATATTCATCATCGTGCTTCATTTTGTGTTTATAATTTTATATTTTTTTCTAAGACGGCCCTTTAAAAGTTTCAGTCCCTACAAAACTTGGATCCACACCTGTATACCCCTGGAATTGTTTTAATAATTAGGTAAAATAATAACTGGGAAACTGTTAATACAGGGGATTGGGCCCAATAAATGTTCAATAAATGTGAGCTGTAATTAAAGACCAATAAAATAGCCCTCAAGGCAAAAAGATGAAACCACAAAGAGATTCTATAATACATTCTATAGTAGTTAACACCACGGAAAACTGGAAAATAAATCGAAATGGGAGATTTTTACATATCACTTTTAGCCTGTGGAAGATTCACAATAAAGTAACAGCAAAAAATAAAGCAGATCAAAATTGATAAAATTGACTTCTTTTATATTGTGTTCCAAGTCAAAAATAAATTTTTGATTTCCAAAAAATAGAATTTGAAAATACCTAGCTACAGTACGTGAAATTTGAAAATATCAAAAAGTTAATCACAAACTCTAATCTCTTGGAACCAAAAATAAGTTACCTAATAACTGGTAAAAGGGAGATACGCTGCCATTATAAACTATTTGATAGGGAGAATGGAAGACAATTAAAACTATGTGTCAAAATTCAGCACTTGAGTGCCTTATCATTGGAGTTATATTGACTCCAGTATCAGAATTTTAGTGTTAGTGATTATTATTATTATTTTTTTTTTGGTACTAAGGATCGAACTCGGGTCCTTGTGCTTGTGCAGCAGGCAGCCAAACCACTGAGCTAAATCCCCGGCCCTAGTGCTAGTGATTAGTAACTGTGTGACCTTAGGTAGGTTAACTTTCCTGAGTTTTAGTTTTCTCATCTGTAAAAAGGTAATGATAATACCTACCTTGAATTGGGCATTGTGACACATGACTGTAATCCCAGTTACTCTGGAGGCTGAGGGAAGAGAATATAAAGTTCCAGTTCCCTGGACAAGTTACCAAGTGGGACCCTATGTCAAAATAAAAATAAAAAGGTCAGTGGATGTAGCACTGTGGTAGAGCACTTGCCTAGTATGCACAACGCCCTAGGTTCAGTGCCCAATACTGTAAAACAAATTAACACATGTCTCATAGGCTTGAAGTGAGGATTACATCAGACTTATAAGGAATTTAGGGCCGGGGATTTAGCTCAGTGGTTCCGCTGCCTGCCTTGCAAGCGGCAAGTCCCGAGTTTGATCCCCGGTACGAAAAAAAAAAAAAAAAAAAAAAGAACTTATCTTAGTACCTGCTACCCAGCAGTCACTGTGAAAAGCTATTATGGGATGTGGCTGATGTTCTCATAGGAAATGCAATGTCTCCCCGCACCCCCAGTACAGGGAATGGAATCTACAGCCTTCTCACCAAGCTATAACCTCAGTTGCATCCCCCCACTTTTTTTGGGGGGGGCAGGGTCTCGCTTTATAATTCAAGCCGCCCTGAACTCACTGTGTAGCCCAGGGTGGCCTCAAACTTGCAGTGCTCCTCCTGCCTCAGCTTCCCAAGTGCTAGGATTATAGGCGTGCATCACCATGCCTGGCTCTCCACTTTGATTTTTGTCTTTTTGGTCCTGGGGATCAAACTCCACTTTGATTTTTGAGATAGGGTCTTACTATGTATTCCAGGCTGCTCTTGAACTCACTATGTAGTCCAGGCTGGCCTCTAGCTTGTGGTGATCTTCCTGCCTCAATCTCAAGTGCTGGGATTATAGATGTGCGCCACCATGACTGGCTGGAAATTTAATATCTTTAAATGCTTGTATTATTTAGTAAAAATAAGCATCCAACTATGAAAAGGAGAAATTGATAAACAAGTTATAAAAAGGGCTAGATGACAGATATACATACAATACATCTGTTTATATACAGCATGTGTAGGTTTGCTTTATTTGTAAGAGTTTTTGTACCTCAAGAAAAAAATTTCACCCACTTAGGGACAGTTGCCCCATGGAGAATGCCTGGTATTAGGCTACAGGGTAAAATTAGAATTTCAAATTGGTGAAAACATTTATTTTCCATATTTACCTTATATCATCTGTCTTAGTCCATCCATATTGCTATAATGAAATACTTTAAACTGGGTAATTTATAAACAAATTTATGTTCACAGCTCTGGAAACTGGCAAGATCAAAGTGCCAGCTGTTTCAATGTCTGGCAAGAATTTGTTGTCTGCTTCAAAGATGGCACCTTTTTTCTGTGTCCACACAAAGCAGAAGGGGCACAGTCTCGCTCAAGCTTCTTTTATAAGGGCACTAATATTACTCATGAAAGTTCCACCTTCATGACCTAATGATCTCCTTAAAGTCACGCTTCATAATATTGTCGCAGTGGATATTAGGTTTCAACATGTGAATTTTGGATACCAACATTTAGATATTAGCACCAATTATGAAAATAAAAGTTTGGGTAGCTAAGAGAATGACATACAAAAAGTGAAGCCACAACATAATGCAATGGCAATATTATTCAGCCTTAAAAGGGAATGAAATTCTGATATGTGCTGCAAAATGGGTGAACTTTAAGGGCATTATGATAAGTGAAATAAGCCAGACAAAAGGGCAGATGTGTGATTCCACTTTATGAGGTATCTAGAACTATAAAATTCAGAGACAGAAAGGATAATAGAGCTTACCAGAACCTGGAGGGAGGGAGGAATGAGATTTATTGTTTAATGGGCACAGGCACAGAATTTCTTCTCTTAAAAGAAGTTTATGGAAGTATGATTGACATACAAAACTAATGCATCCATGTTAATGAATTCAGAGATGAGTATACACCTGTGAAACCATCACCTAATGCCATAGACATATACATCACCTCCAAAAGTTTCCTTTTGCCCTCTTTATTTGTGATAACAATATACATAAGATCTACCCTGATAGCACAAGTGTCAGTATCCAATAAAGTATTGTTAACTGCAGGCAACTTGTTATACAGTAGATCTCTGGTACTTGTTCATCCTTCATAATTGAAACTTTGTATCCTTTGACCAACACCATCCTGCTACCCATCTCTCTCTATCTGTCTATCTTTGTATCTGTCACATTTTCTTTGTCCATTCTAAGGATATAGAGTTTCTGTTTGGAATTATGAAAAAGTTCTAGAAATGGATAGTGGTGATGGTTGCACAGCATTGTGAATATAGCTAGTGCCACAGAATTGTGCACTTAAAAATGGTTACAGTGTTCCTCCTACACATGACTCAAGTTTGTCCTTCTTTATGGCAGTAGTACTCCATTGGGTATAAATACTTTTTTTTTTATCCATTCATCTGTTGGTATGCTGTTTCCAAGATTTAGATATTATGAATTGTGCTGCTATAAATGTGAGTATCCATGCATCATTGTTGTATGATACCTTTAACTCTTTTGGGAAGATATCCAGAAAGGCAATAGCTGGGTAAAATGGAATTTCTACTTTTAGTTTTTTGAGGAGTCTCCATACTGATTTCCTTAGTGTTTGTATCAGTTTACACTCGCACCAACAAAGAAGAGGGGTTCCTTTCCCCCACTGCCTTTCCAGAATTTGTTATTGGTTGATTTCTTGAAGGTAGCCATTCTTTCTGGAGTCATCAAGTCTGAGTTTCTTAACAAACAGATTAAAAGTTTATTCTATTTAGGTGCAAGTTATTGCCACTATAATTAGCATGTATTTCTCACATATGTACAGAATTTAGATAAATAAATTTTAAAAAGATTTTCAAGCCAGGTGTGGTGGTGTACTCATTTAATTCCAATACTCTGGAAGGCTGAGCCAAGAAGACTTTAAATTTGAGCCTAGGCATCTTAGTGACATCCTATTGAGAGAGAGAGAAAGAGAGAGAGAGAGAGAGAGAGGGAAAGTTCCTGGGAATATAGCTTACTGTGATTTTCTTCAAGTACAATAAAATTCTCATAAATGCTGATAGCACAGTCAGATGACTTAGTGGAATGTCACACAACTATTCTTTTAATAATCTTTTAATTCTGAAATAATGCTATTGGATTGTTTCCCTAAGTGTGTAAGTTTGTGTGTGACTTGTGTGTGTGTTACTTTTCTCTTGTTGCTGAGACAAAATACCTAACACCCAAAGTTAAAGGAGGAAAGGTTTATTTGAAGCCATGGGCCACCTACAAGGCAATGAAAAAAGCCTCAGAAGAAACCAATTCTGCTGACACCTTGATCTTGGACTTCCAGCCCGTAGTATTGTGAATGAATCAATTTTTGATATTCATCCACACAGTCTGGGCTTTGTGACTGCAGCATGAGCAAACCCACATACACCTTAATAGCAGAGAGGTCTTTTGGGAACTCATCCCAGAAACGGCTCAGAGTAGCTTAGAGCACCTACAAGTTTTCTCAGAAGCCTTATTTAATAAGCCAAAGTATGAACTCTTATCAAATAGTTTAGTATAAAATATTTTAAATTAATTTCCAAGAAGCAAAAATGATCAAATCCTGCCCTCAGCTACTTCTATAATGAACAATAATGGAGGGTCAGGCTGTAGAAGCCACCGCTGGGGTGTTGGGCGTCAAAAAATTTGGCCACTGGATTTCATTTGCTGATGACAACTGTTCTGGGCCTCGGTTTCCTCATCTGTAAAGTAGGAGTCAGAATACATAGTCAGGATCATCCCACTGAATGTGAAAACTGAAAGGTAATGATGGAAAATATTTGGTTTGGTGTCCCACGTCAGCACTGGTACTAACATGCTCAGGGTTGCTTGGGGGAGGGGGGGGAAGAAAATGAAGGAAAGATTAATGTTTTAAGTTTAGGGATATTAAAAGGGAATCCCTGTTAATCTATATGCATCAGTTACTCCATATCCGAATGGATATTTCTTTCTGGGTATTACATCAACATATGATCAACACTACCCTCTCCCCACCCTCTTCCTTCTTTGAGGAAGAGGTTGTCAGAAAGCGACATCTTGTGGCCATTGTGGGTGCTGCCCTCTAGGGTACTTCGTATTTCCATCTTGTGTTAAGGGTTTAAAGGAATCACCAAGAAGTATCCTTGGCCCCCAACGTATCCCAAACAGATAGATCACTAATTTGATTCCCTTAAAATCAATGTATTTTAAGATTTGAGGGCCGGGGATTTAGCTCAGTGGTTTCGCCGCCTGCTGTGCAAGCACAAGGACCCGAGTTTGATCCCAGGTACCAAAAAAAAAAAAAAAAAGATTTGAAAAACCTGCTTATTTAGTGAAGGCCTGTGTAACTGATTTTCTACCAATAAAATCATTCATTTATGTTCAGTGTAAGAATTTATTAATTGCACTAATAGAGTATTATATTTCAAATTATTTGGAGATATCTTCTGTGACATTTTTCTTTTCTTACAGTGAGATAATTTTCTTTATTAAGAAAAGAGTAACAAGAATGTGATTAAACTTTTCCTGAAAATATGTTTTAATATTTTGTGCTTTCTAGTTAGTAATGTGTCCTACATTTTCTAACATCTATTCTGAATAATAGTTTCTATTGATAATAAGTCCTACAAATTCATGTTTGATATATGATTTTCAAATACATATGTTTTAAGAGAATTAGGTTCATTAAACCCATAAGTGATTTGCAAATCGAAGTTATCATTGGTAGTTTTTCTGTAAGTATTGGATTAGACAAATAATGATTAGTGGAATTTGGAGGACAGAGAAGTAATCTTTAATTTTGCATATATACCTCTTAAAATAAAATGATCTCAAAGGCTAAAAAAGGCTTACTGAGCTACCTGCCAGGATTTTTGTTTGTTTGTTTTCTAGTAGTAGGCATTGAACCCAGGGCCTTTGCACTGAGCAGCATCCCCCACCCTTTTTAATATTTTTTTTGGTACTGGGGATCAAACTCAGGACCTTGTGCTTTTGAGGCAGGTGGTGGCACCACTGAGCTAAATCCCCGGTCCTAAAAATTTTTTTGAGGCAAGGTTTCATTATGTAGTTCAGGCTGGCCTTGAACTCACTATGTAGCCCAGGCTGTCCTTGAACTTGCTGTGATCCTCCTGCCTCAGCCTCCCACATAGCTGGGATTACAGGTGTGCACCGCCATAGCTGGCCCTTGCAGCATCCTTATAATAACCACTCCAGCAGTCAATTCTTGCTTGACTGAATATAATGGATGTTCAGTTTCACACATCAAGCAGAGTGCTTGGTTATAGAATCCTGAAAGAAATGACCAGATGAGGCCAGGGATTTAGCTCGGTGGCACTGCACCTGCCTCACAAGCTCAAGGTCCTGAGTTCGAGCCCTGGTACCAAAAAAAGAAATGACCAGATGTAGGATTACATGGAACATTCTTCTATATTATACTCTATTTCAAATTCTGAATGAAACAGGTTCTGCAGAAAAATTTTAGTTCCAAGGAAATGTGCTTTTAAACTTACTCTATATTTTAAAGAATGAGGAAACATGGAGAATATTTTTAGTTTAATTTTCACAGATGTATAAGTCTGAGGAATAAAAAACTAAACTTCTCTGTTGCATGTTCTTGGTATTATGGGCAAGAAATGTAGTAATGTCATTTATTGGCTGGAGGAAGGATGTTTCCATGGAAAGCTCAGTCTCAAATCCTGCCTATATCTCTATAACTTTTCTAGTGCCCCTAGAAATAGGATGTTTGGATTTAAATTCTGACTCCACTGCTCACTGGTTGTGTAACTTCAGACAAGTAACCTAACCTCTCTGTGTCTGAGTTTCTTCATCATGTAAATGAGGGCAATTATAATATCTATCCTGTAGAATTATTAGGCTATTGTGTAAGATAAAACATAGCAAGTGCTTAGCACAGAGACTGTCCCATAGAACGCATTTAAATGTTAGTTACTAATATTATCAAGCATTGTAGGAATCATTGGTTCTTTGAGCTAGTGGGAAATTTCCAACATTCATTCCATTCAAGTCATTCTCCAAACACTCTTACTTTTATTCCAGGCTAGCCAACTAGACAGTTTTTCTGTATGTTGCTGGCTTCATTTAGTAACTGAAGGCTTTGAGCTCTCCTGAATATGAGCCAACTAGATAATAATGTTTCTTCAATGAGGAAAAAGGTCCCTTTAAAAAAAGCAAAATGACTATTGTCCTGAAGCAGTGATGTGGCTTCATGATCTAACAGTTGTCACAAATCCCAGAAATTGTCCTTCTTCTCTGTTGGGTTTCTGGGAGCCTATTCCCAGGTCTGTGTACAGATAGATGGCCTTTTGGTGACCCAAGCTGTTCATATGTGCTGCAAAGCTCAAAATGACAAAGGTGTGGGGAGAGAGGGAGAATTGAGGTGAGCATAGCTCTATACCATTGTTTCACATGAAGGTTCAAAACCATGGAATATAGCAAAAGTCACCCACTCAAATGCCGACAGAGAGAAGGCAGGTAATAATATACCTGAGTGAAGTGGGCTAGGTGTACGGGAAAACCCCCACAGTGCAGGCAGGGTGCTAAATGTCAGACGGTGGTATTAATAGGGAGTGGTGGAGGCAGTGTGAGCTGAAGAACATAAGACCTCTATGCTGGAGGCCCCCTACTCAGCTCTCTTGTGCTTTTCAAGAGAAACTAAAAATGCAGATTTAATTTAAATAATAATAAAAATGGAAATACTTTGTAGGCAAACATTGTACTCTGGTTAAAGAAAACACATTTCCATCACAGGACTGTGTTATCCAGTTGCGAAATCTGCAACATCGGTATCTTTGGGGTTCTCCTTTGCAGTCTCTTGACCATGGCAGGAATTCCCTCTCAGATTCCTGTCTGAACCCTTCCCTGATGGGGTGGTCACTTTCATTATGTAATTTGTTATGTTGACTGACCCAAAATTGCCTTTGTGCAATGTCTGCAGTTTGTCCTCTTCTCTATGGAGAGATCTGAGTCTGTTTTCTGTTGCTGTAACAAGAACCCCCGAGGAAAGATATTTTGTAAAGAAGTTTATTTATCTCACAGTCTTGGAGGCTGGAAATCTAATATTGGGCAGTCCTAGCTTTTTGGCCTCTGGTAATGGTTTACCTGACTATCCCACACCATGGCAGAAAAGCAGGAAGACAAACAGCTATATGTAGAAGGTGCCAAACATTTGGGGTGGGCTTGCTTTGTAATGATCTATTCTTGTGAGAACTAAACAGGGTCTTGTGATAACTACATTAATCTTTTCCAAATGCAGCACCCCGGAGGGCATAACCATTTCCTACTAGGTTCCACCTCTTAAAGATTCCACTGCTTCTTACATCTCACACTTAAGACCAGATTTCCAGCGCACAAGCCTTTCGGGGACATACTCAAACCCTATCAGGGAGTAAGGGGAAACCTTTTATATATGAGAAGGTAGTTTTGTCATGCTATGTTTTCTCACTGCTCCAAACTTTTCCCTAATTCTCATGCCCATAAAAGGGTTTCTAAGCTTGTTACTAGCCAGTCTCTTCAGAAACCTCATGGCCAGAACTGGAGTCTGACGGCAGGACAAGCACCAGATGCTAAGCTACGCCTTGACGTTACACCCGTTTCTTTTTAATTTTAATTTTTTTTTGTAGTGCTGGAGATCAAACCCAGGACCTCGTGCCTAGGTTCCATCCCTAGCAAAAACAAAGACAGTAACAAAACAAAACCAAACCAAACCGGATATTAAGAAAATACTATAAACAAGTTTATACCAACAAATCTGAAGATTTCCAAAAAACTGTCAAGAGCAAAAAAAAAAGAATACTCATAAAACTCATAAAGAAAAAGAAAACCAAACACACCTATAACAATTGAAGACTTTGAGTTAGTAGTTCAGAGCTACCAGTTTTTAATGGATTCAAAAAGCACTTGCCAGTTTTCCTAGACATTCAAGGAGCTAATCATTCTAATCTTATACGCACACTTTTCCTAAGACTAAAAATGGAGGAGACAACCCCCACTTCATTTTGTGAGACTAGTGTAATTCTGATTCCTAAGCCAAAATAAAAAGAAAAAACAGGGCCGGGGATTTAGCTCAGTGGTTTCTCTGCCTGCTGTGCAAGCGCAAGGACCCGAGTTTGATCCCTGGTACCAAAAAAAAAAAAAAAAGAAAAGAAAAAACAAAGGTCTAATTTATTAATGATCTGAGATGCAAAAATCCTCAACAAGAGAGAAATGAAAACAAGTGTAAACAGAAAATGGACAATGGTTGGGCCATTATAGCAAGAAATGAAGAATAAGTATTGAAAGAAGTAAAGAAGAAAGTGTTGAAAGTGTAGCCTTGCTCCTTCCTCCTACCTTCCTTCCCTCTTTCTTCCCTCCCTGACTCCCTCCTTCCACCCTCCCTCCATCTACCTTCCTTCTACTGTAGGTTGAGCCTAGGACCTCATAGATACTAGGCAAATGTTCTACTTACTGAGCTACACCACCAGCCATAAACAGGGTTTCTGACACTGCTTTGAACCCAGTACTTTCTTCCTTCCCATCTTTTTCCTTTCCTCCCTACTTTTTAGTTTTCTTTTCCTTTCCAGTCCATGTTCTCATCAATTCATTGGTCATTTCTTGTCTCATGGAAACAGCCCAGAGCTAGTACCCCGCCCTAGCTTGGGGACTGTCTTCTAACCTTGTCTCCCCACTCTGGATGCCAGCAGTCTTTCTGCTGGATCCTCAGGGACCTTAGTGCTCCAGATTACATGATCAGGCGCTGGGTGTGGGGAACAGAAGGGGACCCATCAGTGGGCGCTGTGGGTAGAGGGTTTTATCTTTGCACAGCTTCTACTCTATCCTCAGCAAAGTTTCCAGCTTCCAGCTCTCAGGGCCTAGCCTCTCTCCTGGTGCAGAGACAGCCCTGCCTCTTCAGCCAGCTTGGACCAACTTCACAACCCCGCCTTCACTTTTCCCTAGGGGATGGTGTCTTCAGACACGTGGCCATCACAGCCATGGCAGATGTCTATGTGACAGAGTTTTGGCACTGCCATTGTCACTGTGGCCCAACACAGAGCTGCCTCTGCTCTTCTAGATGCTCCTCCCCTTAAAACCAGGTGTCTCCAAGACCCCAGGTTTCTGGGAGCTGCCTTGTGTGTCTGACAGATATTGTTCCAAGCAGCTGGCTTGCTGCAGTTTCCCCATGCTCACACTGCCTGGGTCAGAAGCTCTCAGGCTGCAGCTCTGACCTCAGGAAATGTGATGGCTGAATCTCAGTGGTCTGCATCTCTGCCTGTCCCTGTCTCTGTGTCTGTCCCTGTCTCTGTCTCTCTCTGTTCTTTCTCTCTGTCTCTCTCTTTCCTGCAGGACTGGGAATTGAACCCAGGGCCTTTGCAATCCTTTTTCAAATTTATTATTTTGAGACAGGGTCTCACTACATAGCTAAATCGCACAGTCAGGGCTGGAACTTACGATCCTCTGCCTCAGCCTCATACATAGAGTGCTGGGATTACACGTGTATGTTCTCACGCCTGGCTTGTAACTCTCTTATGACATTCAAAAAATGTGTTTCATTTCAAGATAATCTACACAAAATGAGATGATCATACCCTGGGTCATCTGAAGCAGTGGTACACTGAGGCAGGTTGAGGAAATGACAGAGGGGACACAGACTGCTGATACGGGCTGCGGGGTCCATGGTCCACCTCCACATACAGCTGAGTGACCCAGGCCAGCCCTCACCCTCTGCGCCGAGAGCCTGTAGCTGCAAGAGGGTGGTGCTAATGGAGTCTACTCAGAGGTCCCTGCGAGAGCTGAATGAAAAGACACCAGCCAAGCAGCCAGATCTCTGCTTACTGGTACTCAATCACAACTGTGATTGTGTGTTCTCTGGTGGGCCCATTATTAGTAAGACTCATGAGAAAAACCAACAAAGGTGGACTTCACAGGGAAATGATGTGTTAGAGCCAAGTGAAGGCATGCTGAATAAATGAAGCTTTCACAGAAGTTTAAATAAAGACAAGCAGTGTGACAATTGAGTCATCATGCCAGGCTGGGAGAACTCAAAGGAACGTGCCCTGGAGCAGTCGGGCTGTGCTCGCTGCTCCCTGAGCTGCTGTTTGTTATTCAGCAAAACCTCATCTATCCAATGCTGATGTTAGTAGGATTTTTTTATTGGCCTTGTCATTTTATTTGTACTTAATTTATGCATTTGTTTGGCTTTTATATGAAAGCTCCAAGCATCCGTTTATATCTAGTTTGAACATATTTAGATAACTTTATAAAAATAATTGAAGTCAATGTTGTGCTTTAGAAGGTGTCCATATGTTTTTCAAGTCTGGGATACCCTGCTCTGGGTCTTTCCCTTGGAATTTTGGTGGAAAGAGACTTCCTAAGAGTGTGGGAACCTTCCAACTACAGGTGTGGTGGGCAAGCCCAGGGGAGCAGCCAGGACCTTGAGGGGCAAAGTGGCCAAACAAATCCCACTTAGGCACCACCAGAGCCGGCAGCCTGTCCAACTTTTCCTCACTCCTGGGGCTTTGAGTGTCAAGCATTTATTTTGTGATTCAGTTGAGCATGGTGTGACTTGTTTTGTTTCCTAGTATTTCTACCATTGCGTTGCATTTAGGGTCTTTGAAAATTATGGCTCTATATGGGACAACATATTTCCTGTTGCTTATCAGAATCATTTGGAGGTAGTTTGTCCCCTGGAAGTCCATATGCTGGAAGTTTGGTTCCCAGTGTGACAGTATTAAGGTGTCAGTGAGACCTTTTATCAAAATATCAGAAATGAGGCCAGATGTGGTCGCACACTCTTGTGACCTCAGCACTCCGGAGGCTGAGGCAGGAGGATCACTGTGAGTTAGAGGCCAGCCTGGGCTACATAGTGAGTTCAAGGCCAGCCTAAACTAACTATATAGTGAGACTGTCTCAAAACAAAAGTAAAAAGGCCTGGGAATATAATCCAGTGCAAAAGCCTTGGGTTCAATCCTCAGTACTACCAAAAACTAAATAATTAATTAAAAAATAAGGTTAATGGAGGATAATCAAGTCATAGGGAAATGCCCTTGGCATGGATTAACGCTGGTATCGAGGAGTGTATCTGTTCTCATGAGAATGGATTGTATAAAGTAAGGCCACGCTCCCCTCCCCATGTGACTCCTCCTCTCAGGCAGTTTCCTTTTTGCTTCTCTATGTTGTGACCCAGCCAAGGGGGCCCTTACCAGAGGCTGAACAGGTGGGGCTGGCCAATCTTGGATTTAGAAGCTGCCAAATTATAAGCTAAATAAGCCTATTTTCTTTAGGAGATATCCAGAGTCAGGTATTTTGTTTTGGCAACACAAAACAGATTAAGTTTCTGAGGATGTAGCTCAGTGGCACAGCACCTGACTGGCACATCCGAGGTCCTGAGTTTGATCCCTGGTATCAATCAATCAATCAATGACACTAAGTCACTTACATAAACTGGATGTAGTAAGGGAGATCCTACCCAGTGAGGTCTAGCTGTGACTAATCCAAATTTCCTCTTTTTCCCACTGTTTCTCTAAAGTTTTCACAGATATTTAGGGAATTTTTTCTTTTCTTTTTCAGTGGTACTGAGGATTGAACCTGGGGAACACTGAGCTACTACATTCCTAGCTCTTTACATTTTTAAGTTTTGAGATAGGATCTTGTTACATTGTCCAGGCTGGCTTCAAACTTGCAATCTCCTTGCCTCAGCCTCCCTAGTAGCTGTAATTACAGGCATGTTCCACCATGCCTGCCTTCTGGGGGCGTTTATATGTTCACAGTTACATTTTGTTCCAAATTCCTGCTTGTCCAAAGAGCATATTTTCACCTTTGCCTCTTGTGGTTGCTTCTTCTTTTATCTCTACATTGGCCTTCATCCAAACAGAATTTGCCCTTTTCCTTCATTTCATCAGAACCCACAAAGCTTTTGCTTATATGGTAAACGTTACTGAAGGTTGGGGGACATTTGGGCAGTGGGAGTAAAATGAAGAGAACACAACTGACACAAATGACTTAAAATCAATAGCCTGACATCCCTATTTCTTGCACATCTTGTAGCTACACTGCTCTGCTGCTTGACCTTATTCTGCTTCACTTTTTTCTCCTTCCACCCCCGAACCTCTAGTCCTTTTGAACAGAACTATTTTGCTGTCTCTTTTCCAGCCTTGTCTTCAGACTCTCCCTTTGCCCCTGACACAGCCTGACGTAATGCTTTTCCTCACAGTGCTCTTCCTGAGATGTGCTTTGTTGTTAGGAGGTTAGATGGTATTGGCTGCCCCACTGCACTTACAGAAGCGATTTACCTTGTGTTCCTCTCATTTGGGAGCAACAGCATTTATAAGAAACTTTCCCTTACATAAGGCCCTTTGGCCATCAGAGCAGCCCTGGGTGAGCTATCATGTCCATTTTACAGATGTGGTACCAGAAACTCAGAGAGGTTGAGTGAATCATTCAAAGCCATGTAGCCGGCCAGGCATGGTGGTGCATGCCTATGATTTTAGTACTCTAGGAGGCTGAGACAGGAGGATCTCAAGTTTGAGCCCAGCCTGGGGAACATAGTAATTGAGACTCAGTCTCAATAATAAAAACTAGAAGATGTAGCTCAGTGCAAAGGCCTTGGGTTCAATCCCTACTACTGAAAAAAAAAGAAAAGCCACATAGCTAGGTAAGTGAGGGAGTAGAAATTGGGGTCCAGGACTAATGATTTTGAGATACGACCCATGTCATCACACACAGACATAATACGTGCTGTGTAATCATCCAGGGCTCTCAGCCCACATAAATCCAGGTAAATGATGAACCCTGTTGTCCTCAGGAGCAGCCATAGAGGCCCCAGCAGGTACATTCATTCTACAGAGCTGGATTGCCAGCCCCACCTCCCGCCCACCTTGTTCTGTGTTCTCTCTTTTGCTGGATACTTAGCTCCTCATCTTCAGTTCTAGATATAGAGCTATCTATGGGTCACCATACACAGTTAAGATGCTAAGCCCTTTGTTTAATAGTCACTAAGAATTTCAAAACAGAGCATTAAGCCAAGCATGGGACATTTAAAAATGACCGTGCAGGTTGTAAGCCCTTGAAGCAGCACTGTCTGGATGATATGTCCCCCAGGAGGTGTGCCCTGACTCCTCAATCTGGGCTAGGTGCTTATCACATGCAATCATTCTCTCTTCATTATGCATTGGTCTGCGGCTCCTTGAGGCCTGTGTCCTCCTCCTTGGTGCCCAGTGCAGGCCCTGGTACAGTGCAGGGGCTTAGTGGATGTCTGGCTGGGGGCCTGGGGCTCCTGAGATGGGACTTGGAGGAACACAGCAGTGAATTGTCATCTGCATGCAGGTCCCAGCCAGCACCATGCACTATCAGACCAAGCATAGCTGTGTGAGCCTCTGGAATTTGCCAGGGGTTTCAGGTGTGTGCTGGAAGTAGGGGAATGACCCATCTTCTCTCCAAAAGAGCCTGTTGATCATTTTGTTCCCTGTGCCCCACAAATCCTTCTCTTCAAGACCAAATAAGGAGTGACACACTAAAGAGGCAAGGGACAGATAGATGAACAAGGCAAAGACTCTATATCAGACACAGGCCTTCCTGGGGACAAGCACCATGGCACCAGCCCCTGGATTCTCACAGCGGCCGATGACCGACCCTCAGCCTCCTGAGGTTTCTTTGACATGCAAGTCTGCCTTGGGTGTCCTTACTACTTCCCTACTCAGTGACATGTGGGACCAGGGAAATACTGCCCAAATGTTTCCTCAAAACTGAAGGGAGAAGGGCAGAAGACTTCGAAGTCTGGGATGACAATGAGCCCTCATATTAAACTTGTTCTAAGTGACTGAAACCCTTCTCTGTGTATGTAGACAAGGGGATGTATCAGCTCAAAACTGAGAAGCTCAAGGGTAGATGTATCTTTAGGCATTGCTGGTCCTTGAGACCCAGTGAGGTGATCAGGTGGAGGGAAAGATTTCAAACCTGAGAACAGAAATCCAGGGGAGCTCTCTGATTGGCTGGGCTTTGGTAATGAGCATATTCTTGAACTAGTCCTGTGTCAAGGGGTGAGAACAAGGGCAGGCACTCTAGTAGCTCTCTCCCAGTAGCTTCCCATCTTTCCCTTCAAAGCAGGACTGTGCTTCAGAGTGCAGGAAGGAGAATAGTAGGCAGAACAGCCACTGGCCACCAGTCTGCTTTTACAGTCTACCCAGCACCTCCTGCCCTTGTCACTGGCTTCTAGGCTTTGAGAACGGATCCCAGAAAGAGCCTTGTAGAGAACAAACTACTGAGGACAGGGAACTGTCTGGAAGTTCAGGGCTTGGCTGATACCAAAGGCTCTTTCTGGAAACCTCTTTCCATCCTTCCTTAGAGGATCCAGGTGTTGTCTCCACAGGCCAGGGTGGGCAGACCTCTAGGCAATGCTTTCTCAAAGGACTTCAACTTCAAAATATATTTATTTGAGGGTGGGAAATATTCTTTGTTTTATTTTTACCCTGAGGTAAAACTATGACTATGGAATATTCATAGCAAAAGGGAGACAAGAGAATCCTTTATAAAGAAGTGCCAATATTGCTCCTGAGCCTTTCCTTTAGACCTCAGTTCACACAAACCCTGCTCCTCAAGGCCAAGCAGGGCATTAAGAACTTTAGTGATGCTGGTAATGATGATTTTTTTTCAATACAATAGGCATTTCTCCCTTTCAGATGTGTTAAGAGGAAACACTAAGTGAGCCAATCCCAGCACCCAGAAGGAGGCTCCCCCACTGCCATTCCATCACTCCTAGGGCAGCAGAAGTGAGCCAATCCCAGCGCCCAGGAGGAGGCTCCCTGCCACCATCCTACTGCTCCTAGGGCAGAGGAGGTGAGCCGCGTGGGTGCCAGCAGCAGCCCCCCCCCGCTCCGTGGAAATGAGAAGACATGTAAACAAGCCTTAAAAACAGACTTCCAGATCACCTATAGCAACCCCAAAGGGAAACAAAATGGAACAATCTGATATTCAACCACCTGGACTCCCTCAACTGGCAACCAAAGAGGATCTGGAAAAATGAAATCAGAAATAATTTCTCAGATAACAGCACAGATTGTGGCCATAGTGCAAGACATGATTAATAAATCTACAGAGGACACAGATTAAAAAAATAGAGGAGCTGAGGAACATGATGGAATCTCAACATAGGAAACAAATGGAATCCATAAAACAGATACAAACAGATTTCCAGGAGATTAAAAACTCCGTTGAAAGTC
>NW_004624825.1:2531780-2611201 GCF_000247695.1 Heterocephalus glaber | reverse complement strand
AAAAAATATGAGAAAAGGAAAAAAATGGAAACAAAGTCTTTGCAAACAGGGAAGGGTGGAGGGGGTGAAGGGAGGGCAGGGGAAGGGGAAAAAAATAAGAACCACGATACTCATATAATGGTACAAGATCCCAATGATGTATGTAACTGTATTTTATACCTAAAGTATTCCAATAAACTTAATGGGGGGGAATACCAAGTGTTTTCAACAGTGGACACCATATTTAGTGAAGATACATGATGATTTCTCAAGAGCCTGAGCCTCTGTGACTTTGCTACTGGACAGGTGGTCTGTGTCTCACCCAATATCCCAGCTATTGGTATCCTAAACAAAGAATGGGTAGATCATACTATAGTGAGAAAGGCAGGGATTTATTAAAGGAAAGTACATTCTAAAGAGTGGGAGCAAGCTGATAAATCAGCTCAAGAGCAATCTTGACTCACAGTGGCCCTGTCTGTGTAAGGTATGAGGTTAAACTACACTTTGGAGAGTTCCAAGCAGGCACCACCTAGAGATAGCAACAGCCAGTAATGAAAGTTCATCCTCAAGAACAGAGAGTTGGACTTGCAAGTGCAAGGACCTGAGTTCAATCCTCAGTATCAAAAAAAAGGAGAAAAAAAGGAAGAACAGAGAGTTGGGAGAGCTCAGAGATAGTCACCACAGTAAGTTTCAGGGCTGGCTTCCCTTTTGTTTTCCTAAAATCTGGGGAGTGGTTGGGGTGGTAACTAATTAGGCTTCTTTCCATTCCACTTTGAGTCTCAACCCTCACATTGGGAGGGGGAGTTTTTATAATTAAATGGACCTAGACAGAATCAGCATGGCTGCCAGGGGGTAGTGGGGGTGGGTTGGGGTGGTGGTGTCAAAACCATAATGATAATATTATAATGACTGTGCAGATACTCTTGGTTACTCTAAAGCTGTTAGAGCACATGTTCCTTGGGCTCATGCCGGATGTAAAGGAAGTGGGATAAGAGCAGGAGCATGTGTCTCAGGTTCATGCTGGATGTTAAAGAAATATGGTGATAGCAGGATGTTCTTGTGGTCTCAAAGGCATCCTGTCTGCTGTGAGCCCAAGGCTGGAAAGTTTCCCATCTAGTCTATCTCCTGTCTCAAAAAGGCTTCACCTTGTAGTGTCTTCTGGCTATGTTTCTGCCTGTAGATCTGGGTCAAGTATGAAGAAGGGGGGCTCCAGAGAAAAGATCCAGAGTCTCAAAGCCAAGACATCTCAGGTCCAGGCCTACTGTCTTAGTTATTTTCGTATTACTGGGACAAAAATACCTGACACCCATAAATAAAAGGAGGAAAGGTTTATTTTGGCTCACAGTTTGTAGAGAGTCCATAGTCAGATGGCTCCAAGGCAGGGCACCATGGCAGTAGGGCATGGCAGAGGAGAAACAGTCCATGGCAGGGCAGGCAACAAGGCAGTGAAGCAGCAAGCAGCAAGCCTTCTTTTCTCTTTTATCCCATCCAGGCTACAAGCCTTTTAGGTGGTGCGACCCACACCCAGAGTGGGCCTTCCCATTATCCACACCCAGAGCTATGATAAACCAATTAGTGGACTAATCTAGTACCACATGCCTTACAACCAGCCACCTCTGAAAACCCCTACCTAAGAATGCATGAAGCTTTGGGGGGACATCTAGATACAAGACATAACAACTACCATCTCATGACTTTCTGGTTGACCTTGGCTCACTGGGCCTGTTTCCCCACCTGTACAATGAAGGATTGGATGAGATGATCTCTAAATTCTTCTTAACTCTAATTTCTGAGACTCTACATTAGATAGAAAAGGAAGACTGGTCAGGATTGTGATTGGTCATGTGTTTGCTATGGTCACATTAATAGGCCTTGGGTGACTCTCCCCTCCGATTTGGACCTCTCTGCTCTCCTTGAATATCCTATATCATGTGGCAGGCTATAAAAGAGGAGGTATGAAGTGGCAGACATGGAGCATGGCTGTCTTGGGGGCCTGGGATTCAGGAGGTCTGCTCTTCAGCAGGCTCCATCATAGAGGATCTTGTGCACTCAAAAACTCCAGCCTGGGGGTAGCCCTTCTATGAAGTCTGAGTCTAGTCCTCCCATTTCTGAGGTTCACATCCATGTCCATGGCTTCAGGCCTCCCTAGCCTACTTTGGCCTCCTTTGTCTTTTGTCTTTCAGACCCAGTAATGAATCTGGACACACAGCAGCTAAAATGTTCAGTTTTTCAAGGCCTCAACAAAGCCTGTTCTGAGCCACAGTGAACATTGCCATGAGTTCCTTCTTCAGGGAGCTCAAATGCTGGTGGGGCAGAGTCATGTCCCCAGTGCTATGAGAGAGGGCAGCGTCTTCAGCCCAGAAAAGACCAAGAGAGAATTTCCTGTTGGGGTACCTAGAATGACGAGATGGAACTGTTGACTGAGGGCACAACATGATGGAAGAAGTACAACCAACCTTTGAGTGGCACCAGGAATGCAGGTGGAAGCACTGGGAAGGAGCACTGGGCCAATCTTAACAGGCTGTGAAGGCCTGAGGACAGAGAGTTGTGAAGGCTGGGAGCCAGAGAGTTTTCCATGTTTTCAAGGCCCTATGGGTTGCAAGGGATGGAAGCCCAATTTGAACCAACCCCAGCAGGAAGAGCAATTTATAGATGAACTGAGAATCCAAGGAAGCCTGAACCACAGAGCAGGGGAAAGCTCAGGATGCTATTAGCCTTTAGGAACAGCTAATCAGGGCCTGAGACCCCATCTCAATCCTGTTTCTCTTGGTTGGGTCCACTTTTCTTTTTTTGTGGCAGACTTAATTTTCCCTGCACAGAGGAATTTTGGTAAGGGACTTACTGGTCCAAGCTTAGGTCAGCTTCCCACTCCCTGATCAATCAGAAGTTGGAGTTAAATGGTCACAGAGCTGCCCTGTTAATTGGCAGGAGAAGGCAGGGAGGGCAGCATCTGAAGGAAGGCACAATGCTGAGCAGGCAACTCCAGGACAATCTTCTGAGTTTTCTGAGCAGAGTAACATGCCCCCATATAACCTTCATTTTGGGAAGAGTAGGCATTAGAGATGAGGTTTTTTTCCTTTTATTCATAAAAACAAATTTGCAACAATTTATTAAAAATTGATACCATGCAGTAGGGGAACGAGAAATTCCTCATTTACATTTGATTCTGGCAGTTCCAGTCTAATTTAAAGCGTTTGTGCACTAACATCATTGGAAAATGCCTTCAGGCCGAAGCCTCTTGGAAATGGACATATGGTTGCTGCATATAAAAGAACAGAACCATTAAATAGCTAGAGTTACTTCTGTGGGTCTTGTTATTTGTGGGGAAATTAAAAAACCAAAATGGGTGAGCCTACAGGATCAGTAAGACAGAATGTACTTTGTTGGTCAACCTAGAAGACGGAGCACGATTTGGAGTCACAAAGGGTTACAGACGCACGCTCACCTCTGACAGTCCAATACTTTTGTTTTGTTTTTTCCTGCTATGTTGGAATAATATTTCTACAGGTATTTTTTGTGTGTGTATACATTATGTACAATTAATTATCTCTTTCCCTTTGAAAAATTAATGTGACCCTTTAAATTAAATTTGGTTTTGGTGAAATCAAGAAAGCAAGTAAATACTGGTAATACACACTGAGTGACAACACGAGTTTTAGTGCCTAAACAGAGGATGACTTCAACACGACCTGTGATGTGTTAACATTTTTTTTTTCCCTAAAAGCTACAGTACCTCCGGAACCTCTCTTTGAAGGAAGGGAGGGGAACACTATGCTATGTGAACTTGGGTGTCTTGAAATGTTGGCTATGGTGATTCCTGTGGGCCCTTTTGTCAAAGCCTGGTGGTGACAACAGTGTACTCCTGACTGCAGTGGTTCTGGGAAGAGATTATTGCCTGCCTGTTGAAGCTGCCATTAGGATTCTTTAGAGAGTGAGCAAACCGCTCAGTTGTGCAGATGTCCTGGACGTTGTCATTTAGGCCTCTCTTTAGCAAAGAATGAACCTGTCTAGGAATGTCAGAAAAGTCATTGGGAGCCTCCCTCCAGCTCGGCTGTTCCGGGATGAGGGCTGTGCTGGAAGCTTCTCTGGGCCGCATGCCCAGGCTGTAGTGAGGGCTGAAGCTCATTGTCACACTAATACCTCACGGGTCAGGGCTGATTCACTGTTTGGGACAAAACTTTCCAGGATGAGATCAAGTTTCAATCCTCAGAGTGACCCTGTGAGGTAGGCAGGATGGGTTGTTTCAACCCCAATCGGTTACAGAGGGGAAACTGAGGCTCAAAGAGACACTAGTGACTTGCCCAAGGTCATAGGGAGCTCGAGGGGAACTGAACCCAGGTCTGTCTGACTCCAGGGCCGGTGCTCTTTGGGGTTCAATTAAAAAGGAAGAGTGATCTTATGAATGAAGATCAGTCACAGACCGATTGTCCCTGTGATGCCCTGGGAAGAGAGCTCACTGGCTCCTCTGGATGGAAGGTTGCTCTGGAAGCCAAAGGAAGCCCTCAGCCAGCAACTCCCTCCCCTAAGACACCAGGATGTCTTTTAGCAGAATGGCCCCCATTCACTTTGGTCAGAAACAAAGTCAGTGGCAACAAAAATAAAAACAAAAATAAATCCCAGCCAGCCCTTGGGCCCTGATGGGAAAGGTTAAAGTGCACAATCTTTCTTTCTCGTGTTTGCTGGGAACAGACGTTCTGTGGTTAGCTCGGTGGTCCCCCTTATTACAGGGAACACTTCATATGAATACAAGGACATGGCCAACACCGCTTGTGCATGACAGACTCAGTGAATGTGGCAGAGCATGTCTGCAGCAATGTGCCCTAAATCCCCACAGTCCCCGGATTGGGTGTTATTGTGTTAATGTGTGGCATTTATCAGAGAGTGACCAACATCTCATTCAGGTGATGGAAATCTCCTGGGAGCATGCGAGTCGGCCTGCTTGAGTGCCTCTGTGCAGGGCTGCGTCTGTCCACCAGTTTTGCCCACTCCCTGTTCCAGGGAGGCTGGGGGCGTCGGGCTGGCCCCAGGGGGACCTGGAAGCCCTGCTCACCTCCTCCCACAGAGTGCAGAAGGGCTGGTGGGGGCCACAGCCTGTGATGTGTGTGCAGAGTGCAGAGGCAGTTTCTCCAGAGCCCTTGCCTCTTCCCGAGGCTGCTCAGGGTCACTCGGGGAGTCTAGCTGGAGTTTTAGGCCTCTCTCCTTGTCGAGAACTTTTTGTTTTTTGCAAGTTTCAAATATCCCAGCTCCTCCTTGTTTGGAGACATTCAGGAAGAAGTCATTTCTATTCCTCTTCTTTGTGAAAGAATAAGAACTTCACAAATAAGGCTCGAGGTCAGGTGCCAAGTTCCCCATCCTGTCCACCCGGTGCCATCTGAGCAGTCCTGAGAGGCAGCTGTGGTGCCCAGCTTCTCTGTGGCCGGAGCCGACAGTGCCTGTAGCAGATGTCTCTGCCCAGTGTGGTGCCATTTCGGGGAGGCCCCAGCCCCAGGCCTCCCACCTTCACAGGCCCGAGACCATGACTCGGAAGGAGGGTGGCACATGTCTGTGGCGGGGGCTGGCGGTGGGGCTCACGCAGGGGCTGACGCAGCTGGCGTCCACGCCTCCAATGGATGGGAGGTAGGCGTGGTGGAGGATGGGGAGCTGGAGGGACAGCCGGCGCTGGATGCTGGGGGAGAAAAAAGGAGGGCGTTAGTGAGGCGGTTTCACTGTTCTCCACTAAGTTCTCTGGACTTGCTTTGGCTAAAAAAAAGCAGATCCTAGGAGCCTAGTTTTCTCTGAATCCAAAATCTGGCCATACAGACAATCTAGCCATTCAGCCAACCAGCAGGTACTTAAGGAAGGCCTGTGGCTTCCTACTATTGCCCTGGGAATAAGCAGGGAGATTGAAATGAGCAAGGAAGACTCAATGTTCTGGAGCCTCCTGTCCAGGGTTTGGTGATTATCATAACTGTGGTGTCAGTAGTACCAAGAGCAAGGTTGTTTTGTTGTTGTTGTTCTGTTTGCTCTTTTAATGGGGCTTGGCTGCAAGCACAGACATTTTTCATTCCCTAATCTTAGCAGCCTCCAAACAGATGTGCCTCTCTTTTCATTCTGAAAGGCATCCTGGCTGTTTACTCCCTCCTCACTCCCGCCCCTCTGCCACCACCTTGCCCAGCCCTTTGCCCCTTCCTGTTGGGGCAACTCCAATGTGCTGCTTCCTGGTCTTTCAGCTTCTTTAGGGGCTAGTTATCTTTCCAACACAGAAAGCCATGAAAGGGAAAAGAGGACATGTCTTGCTGTGGCCTTCTGGGCTCCCCTAAGATCTGTTTCTCTCTGAACTCTCCAGGTGAATCGAATCGTCTACTATCTCTCTTCCAAGCCTGTTCCTTAGGGCAGTGGTGTTGGCCAAGAGTTGAATAAGATGGACCTAGGCGAAAGGTGCCCTGTCCAAGCACCCAGGCATGGGCATCTACCTACGAAAGGTGGGTATGTATCTTGTGGTTGTCTGAGCTATAGCATTCTCTGTTAGGATCCTGTTCAACACATACAGTACTTGCCAAGAACTTACTTTAATAACCTGAGTTCAGTCCAAGGAACACACAAGAGATTCATACCTTACCCTGAAGGTGCTTACACTCCAGTGGAGCCAAATGATTGGGAAACTGCTGACAAAAGGCATGTAACCATCAGTGATGGCTCTCTGTTCTGCAAGGTGTCCAGTCTTGAAGCTAACTGGATTGGCAGGCTACTACGTGAAGCTGGTGATATGGCTGCCTTTGCTGGTTCCTCTCAGCTTGTCACTCACTTCAGATCAAGTTTCAGAGTTTACATGTCTGACCCTTGCTTCCAATCTGCTATAAGATGGGAAGAGCTGAAACCGCCAGTGAGAACAAAGCTGACTTTGCTTAGATGTCACCTTCTCTTTGCGTCTTTTCTGACTGCCCTATTTAAAATGACACTCCCCAAACTCCTTCCCTGCTTTGTTTTCCTCCAAAGCACCTGTCATTTACTATACTATGTCTTGTCTTTTAATTAAGTTATTATCTTGCCCGATAGAATGGAAGCTATGGAAGAGCTTTTCTTCACTGCTGTGACTCTAGAGCCTATGTCTGACACATAATAGGTTTCAGTATATTATTAAGTAAATGCAATTAGCAAGGTTGCATTTTATACATGACAATGGCATGATGCCACAGGGGAGAACACTGGATTTGATGTTGGACAGAGCAGACTTCGAATTCTACCTTCTGCACTTATTAAGTGGGTGAACTTGAACATGTCACCTTCCCTTTCTGTATATTAGTTCTCTCACCTATAAAGAACATTGCAATTTGACTGCATTATGGGATTGCTATAGAGATAAAAAAAATAATGGGTGTGAAAACATGGTGCGAATTGTAAATGGTTGTGCAGATTAACATAATCTTTGGTTGTGATTCTCAAGCTACTTACTGTTCAGGGGAGTTTATATCTTCTATGGGATCTTTGCATGTTCGAGAGGGCTCTGTCGTGCTCCACTGTAGCTGAGGATTTTGATCAAGGTGATTTTTTAAAATGGCCTTTCCCCCATCTGCATGCCAAACAACAATATCACAACAAATTTTGTTAGTTTTAAAAATCAACAATGCAAACTTTAAGATGCTGCCCAAGGAGAGGGAATGCAAAAGAGCCTATCATCTTGCTGAGTTTTCTGAGCTGGGGTCTGTGTCACAGCCCTCCTGTAACTACACCAATAAGCTGAGAAGCCCCTGTCCAGGGATGGCAGCAGTGAGCTAGGGAAGTGTGGGGCCTGTCCCTGTCCTATGTCTCAAGAGAAAAGGGAGGAATCAAGTTAAGTAATATAGACATCGTGACTTAGAAATGAAGGGTTCTTACATTAAAGCCCTTTTTATTGGTGCATAGGGATGTAATGACAGAAAAAAACCCTCCACAATATATTTTTGATAAGCATAGCAAAAATTAAAAAGAATAGTAGTAAACTTCACACTGACATAACCTTACTGGGGGAACTATCAGTATGCATCATATACCTAAAAAGTGGCTATCTTCTACACAGATCGTCTACTTCTGGAGATTGTCCTAGGGAAATAATCAAGGATATGTGTAAAGATATATACAAAATGTTCAGTTCAGCATCACTTATAAAAAGAATGTCAGAACTAGTCTATATCTGCCCAGTAATAATGGATCAGGTACATAAATTCTGGGTCATCCACTAAAGGAATGTTGTATAGCCACAAACCAGGGTGACCTAAATCTTCTTCATTTTCTCTGAGCTTTAGAACCACCTGGGAACATTTAAAGAAATATGAAAACTTGGTCTCACTTGAGAGATCTGGGTTCATTTGGTCAGAAGAGGGGCATTGGTGTTTTTGTTTGTTTTTGCTGCAGCAGGCAACCTTACAGGCTGTGCACCTAATTGTGTACTTCGTTATTCATGGATTCTGTATATGCAAACTCATCTACTTGCTAAAATTTATTTGTGACTCCCAATTCAATACTCGCAATGATTTTTGCTTTTGTAGTCATTTGTTGATATGCATAAAGTATTGAAAAATTTGAATTGTCTGGTACACATGTTCCCAGTTGAGGGAATGCTCTTCTGCCTTTTTGTTCAGTCACATACTATAAATAAGAATCTTTTTTGAGGTCTATTTAGTAACAACTTTTTCACATTTTCATGCTTTCTGTTGGTCACTTTGCTGTTTGAAATGCCCCCTAAGTGTAGTGCTGAAATGCTGTCTTTTGTTTCCAAGTGCTGTACTATGCCTTGCAGAGAAAATACATGTGGTAGATAAGCCGCTATCAACCAGCAGTGATAGCTGTTGGGCTTGAATTCAATGTTAGCAAACCAACAAAATATAGTAAATGAGGCATCTTTAAACAAAAATATGCATAAAACAAAATAAAGTACTGATTGGTTGACAAAATTGTCAGCATGTGAGAGGTTTACAGGAACCTAACCCTACTTGGACCAGCCATGTTTGAGGATGCCTCTCCCTACTGGTTTCCTTGCTCTCCTAGCAACTCCTTGGTCTTGGATCTTTACTGCTCTTACAAGTGGGAATGGAATCTCACTCCATATTTAATTTGCATTGTTTTAATAAGCAGTGAGATTGAGCATGTATTCACAAGTGAAAGAATTGCTTTTTGGGGGGAGAATGTTCTTTTGCTTATATACTTCTGGGTTGTTGGTCTTTTCTTTTTACTAATTTGTATGTAATTTTATATATTTTGTATATATATAATTACATATAATCTCTTTACAAAGGCAAAAACATTTTACCTGAGGTAAAATATTTTTTGGCTTAGTTTATTGATTTTTTAAACACTATACTTAATAATGGCATTTGCACTATGAAAAAGAGGGAGTTTTAAATTTTTATATATTTATTTATTTATTGAGGGTTTTTAAAAAAGTTTGATTAACCTTTTTTTAGTGGTTTCAGTTTTGCAAGAGATAAAGAATTGGCTTCCCTACTCTGAAGTTATTTTAAAAATTGATCCTTTATTTTCTTCTAGTATGTTCATGGTTTCATTTTTTTAAGCATCTGGAATTAGTTTATATGTAAAGTGTGAGGCAAGGATCTACCTGTATTCTTTTCCAGATGGCTCCTCATTTATCCCAGTGAAATGGACTGAGTAATTTACTTTCTCCTACTAATTTGAAATGCTTACCTTTACAAGATACTGAAATTATTAGGATTCACTTTTATTATTTTAATTTCCTTATTATTATCTCACTTTAAACTTTTTCTTGCAACGAACATCTTATGTAATATGAATTATAAGCTCAGCTGACAATTTAGCTCAGTGGTTCTGCTGCCTGCCCCGAAAGCACAAGGACCCAAGTTTGATCCCCGGTACCAAAAAACAAAACAACAACAACAACAAAAAGAATTATAAGCTGGGCACAGTGGTGTGCATCTGTAATCACTGCACTCTGAGAGGCTGAAGCAGGAGAATTGCAAATTTGAGCTCACCACGAGTAAATCTGTAATTTAGTGAGACTCTGTCTCAAAATAAAAAATTAAAAGCTCAGTGCAAAGGCCCTGGGTTCAATGCCCAATACTTTAACAAAAAGAATTTTAGGGGTGGGGATTTAACTCAGTGGTTCCGAGCGCAAGGTCTGGAGTTCAATCCCTGGTACAAAACAAACAAACAAACAAAGAATTTTATAACATTACTTCTATAATAAAAATACTTATTATTTTTATAAAAGTAAAAATATTTTCCATTGAGAAATAATTTTATAAAAATTTAATGATATATGCTAATGGCAGAATCCATTAGTCTATAAAATGTAGTGTAAAACAATTCCTTCTCAACCACCATTCCTTTTAACACAGGTGAATATTAGTAACAATTTGGTATTTGTTCTAAACTTTTTGTTGTTTTTTGTTTTGCAGTGCTGGGGATTAAACCCAGGGCCTCATGCATGCATGTGAGGCAACTGCTCTACCACTAAGCTACACCCCCAGGCTACTTCTGAACTTTAAAAAAATGCACTTACACACACAACACATATACACATGTGTGTGTGTGTAGGCATTTGTGTGCACCATAATGTTGGCTTTTTAATGTGGAGATTTTCTACATTCACACAAATAGATCCGATTCACTTTTTAATGGCTATACAATGTGCCATGTTTGATTGTATTATAACTGATGAAATCATTTCAAATGATGACCATTTAAATTAATTACAAACTTTCTCACAAATAATGTTGTGATGAACATTCATGTGGAAGTTATTTGCACACTTAATTTTAACACTTAACATTTAGAGAGTGCCAGCCTGACTTTCAAAACATCACAGGAGAATGCTCAGTTTCAAATACTCTAGAATTTTTTTTTTTTTTTTTTTCGGCAGTGCTGGGGATTGAACCCAGGGCCTCCTTGTATGCTAGGCAAGTGCTGTACCATTTAGCCACACCCCCAGTCCCATACACTGGTAATCTTTTACCTTTTCGCTAAGAGGTAGGCAAAAAGTGGTCTGTGTTGTTGTGACTCGCACTTCCCTAGTGGCTGGTGAGACAGGCCATCATATCACATCTTACTGACCACTCATTTTTTTGTACTTTGCTGAGGCACATTTAAACCTATGAAATGGTCAGAGAAGTAAATGTAAGCTATTGCTAAGACAAATGGGGAAATGAGATGTGCCTCTGGTTAGTACACTCAGAAAACTGACCATGTTGTGTATTTATGGACCTGGCACTGCAGGATGAGGAACAGGAGCCCAGGTCTGGGCAGAGGAGACAGCAGACAGGGGTCCCAGGTGTTCCAGCTGTGCGTGTGTGACTTCAGACCAGGCTCCTTCCCTCTCTGAGGACAACGCGGGGCTGGCATTTGAAATCCAGGTTCCATGTCCAGGCCCCACTTCCTCTTACCTGTGCTCTCTGTGAAGTTCCCCAGATTTAGGATGTCATTGAGCTCCTGATAATGGTTCTGTTTAATGTAGGTGGTCTTTTCTGGTGTGTCCTGCAGCTGCATAGTGACTTCTTCCAAATCTTTATCCAACTGGAAGACAAGGCCAGTTTAGTGTGAGTCCTACCCAGCTCCTGCCCAGCCCCTGCCCAGCATTAGCAGCTCAGTCTCAGAACCAAGATGGGAGCTGGGCTTTTGCATCTTGGTGAGGAGATGCAGGAGGAGCTGCTGCTTTTGTTCAAGTAGCAGCCACGATGAGAGGGAGCTAGTCTTGGCAATTATGTGACCCATGTAGGCTTGAGCCTTGATGGAAGAGCTAAGCAGGCCCAGAGAGATAGCGTATCCAGGGAGGCAGGACATCCGGAGGTGGGGCACTGAGGGAGGACTGGGAGGGGGAAAAGCTCAAGCTGTGGAGTTGGGTAGGGCTACGGGCAAAGCCCAGGTGGCCCCACACTGTGAGTCTCAATTTCTTTATCCATAGAATGTGCAATCATAGTACCCACTTCATGGGGATGTTGTGAAGATGAAATGAGATGATACATGGGAAACCTAGCCCTGCTACTACAGCAACATAACTATAATCATTATCCTTGGTTCCTAACAGGACTCTCAGTGTGGAGCTGGCCAGCCTCACACTACCACGGGCTCAGGCCAGCAGAGGTTCATCTGGATGAGTTAATCAGGATAGACCCAGCCATGCCAGTTACACAAAAATCAGGAGCAAGTCCTGGGCCATTTAGCTCCAGAGAAGCCTGGGGAATGCATGTGTTGGTGGGGAGCAGTATCAGTTGGTTTGGGTAGTGAACATCCTAAGGAAGGGGACCTTATAAACTATAAAGTGCAGTTCTGATGTCAGGAGCATAGCCATTGTTAAGTTTTCATGGGCAGGAGGAGTTATTCTTTTTCTGGTGAGACTCTAATGGCAGGGCTAGGATCTAAGGGTGGGAGCAATAAGAGGCCAGATTGTGATTCAATTCCAGGGAAAACAAACCAATATTTTAGCATTTTTAGCAGTGGCTTGGGTTTCCTACAGTGAGTGAAGTCTTCTTTGCTGTAGTGTAGAAGGAGAAGTACAATGTCAAGGCACAGAGATATTAATCATAGAGAGTGCCAGCACTGGAATGGCACTGGCAGTGGGCCTGGAGGGACAGTAAGTTTTCTAGCTTTGCACTAGAGGCTGGTAGTGGGCTGCCCCATCCTGCAGCAGTTGTTTCAGGTGCACACATAACTGTGTTCTGCTCTCAGTGGCCACACAAAAGGATGCCAGATCTAGCAAATAAAACTACAGAATTCCCAGGCAAATCTGAGTATCAGATATAAGAAGTCCATTTTAAAAAATGTGAAGTGCATCCCAAATATTTTATGGGATGTACTTATCCTGAGACTATAATTGGGTGTTTATATGAAATTCAAATTTCACTGGTTATCCTGTATGTAATCTGGCAATCCTACCTGCCACCTCTTCCCTGCAGCAAGAGGCTACATTTCTTAGTCTCTGCCGCTGAATGTGCTGATGTAAGTTCTTATCAGTGTGACTGCATCAGAACTAAAGTGTATGCAAATTTTTTGTCACTTGCTTAAAAGACAATCTCTCATAGGAACTCCCTGTTCTTCCCTTTCAGAGCCTGAGAAGTGGATATGTTTTCCACCCAGCTCTACCTGGGGAGTGGCAGAAAACAGATAGGAAGAACCTAGTCCAGCAATGACCATGAGGACCTGTCACCTCAGAACCATCAGGGGAAACACTTTATTTGGGTCTCTTTAGTTTGGATCCTCTTTGCTACTTCAGCTTAGTCCAACCCAACACTTTGCTTTGTTCTGTTCCTGTCCCCATCACTGACTTGGCACTCGCCCATGAAAAGGACACACAGCCCACAGACTGCTGGTCTGGTCAGGCCCCTGACCCCAAGGGAGAGTGAAGACAAGGAGAGAATCTGGGGTCCTCTCCTTGGAATAAGAAGTCCAGAATCTGGTTTGATGTGGGCACAAAGGAATCTGGTTGTGGCCTCTCTGGAGTATTCTAGAATCAGTTAAGGACAAGGATGAGGTCTGGTGCAGCACCCTCCTCCCCAACAGCCCCTTTCACTTCCTCTCCTCCTGCTCCACATCCTGTATATGTGGGTGGATTTAGGTGCAGATACTCTGGGAGCTCACAGATCCCTGTGAGTTCCTTTCTTTCTGAGGATGTCTTGAATTGGGCCTTGCTGGACACCAAGAGCCTAGGTCAGGGGGGCAATAAACTCTTGTCAGATCTGAGGAACTGCTGCTACCTGATTTATGGTAGCCCAGCTCCTGCAGCGTTAAGGACAGGAGATAGGAGGAATATGATGGGAATGGCAGCTCCAAGGCTATTTCAGAGGGGCCCAAGAGGAAGATGTACCTCTGTGATCTTCATCCGCAAGCGATGGTTTTCCGACTGCAGACCCTCCAGGCGGGACGTGCTTGCCTGATTCACGCTGGTGACGGAGGTGGATGTTTTTGAGTCTTCTTTCTTCTGATTCCGAGTGATCTGGAGTCGCTTGTTCTGAGTTGCTGCGTCTGGGTTTGTTCTCAAAGTGATGAGCTGAAGGGACAGAGAGGGGCTTGAAGAGAGAAGCCTGCATCCCACCTCCCATCTCCCACTGCCTCCCTCCAGCAGGTCCTGCACTGGAGAAAACAGGGTCCCCAGAAAGGATGCAGGCTGGGCAGTCAGAAGCCTGTGCCCAGGCCAGGCTCTGCCACTGGCTTGGGTGTGACTTTGGGCAGGCCCTTTCCTCATGCTGAGCCTCTGTGTCTTTCCTGGCAGGAGTAGGTATGCTGACCCTGACTTCACCCACATCCTCAGCCATGGGGCACTGAAGCCAAGCTCTAGCACTGCCTTGCTCTGCCTTAGCCCTTGCTCCCTGTGGAAAATGACCTGGAAGGGACAGCTGCAAGGACAGTGTGGTAGAGGAAAGCGAAGGCTTCCTCTTAGAACCCTTAAGTTTTGTTGACAGGCTGGCAACTAGCTCTGTCACTGGCAAAGACAGTTTCTTTAGCAGCTTAAAAAAAAACCCTATAACATTTATTATCTTACAATTTCTGTGCGTCAGAGCCTGGGCATGGTTTAGCTATATACAAAGACACTTTAAAATAGAAGATGGAAAGTTGCCACTTGACCCTGATTGTATATATTTATTCTAGAAACATTTCTGGTCCATGGCAGGTTCTTGCTCAGCACTGGAAAATGTGAGCTGTGTGGCCCATGGCCTCTGTCCACCAGGACCTCACTGTCCAGAGGTGTGGGGTGGAGATGAAGGAGGATGTAATCTTCACTGGGCCCAAAGGGCAGTGTGCCCACCAGGTGCCGGGGCCTGGCTGGGTTCCATGAAAGATCTGGAAGGGTTGTCGGGGGAAGGGAACCTCAGGGCAAAGATATGGCAGATGCAAATGCAGGGAGGCCTGGGCTCAGGGCATGAGGAGGAAGGGCAGTTAGGGTGGTGGACAGGGTTCTCTGGGGGCCCTGGAGAAGCCTTGAAGTCTTGAAAGCAAGCCCAACATCAGGAACTCAGTCATGGGGCCAGAAGGGCAATGAGGAGCAACTGAGGATGACACAGCAGAGTGAAACAATCAGAGCTGGGCTTAGAGAACTGTCTGACATCTTTTACAGAATGGAGTGTCAGAGTGCAGGCAGAGAAATCATGGCACTGGCCTGGAGCTTGGGCAACTGTGGATAACTAGAGGAGAAAGGGTGTATATGGCCGAGGTCCTGAAAATACCTTTGGAATAGACTTGGACTGCTGGGGCCCTGAGGGGTGGAGCCACCATGGGCAGCCTCTTTCCCTAATGGGCCTTGGGTGATCTCTCCTCCTCTCCTTTTCTGTAGCAGAGGAGATTGGATCAGTAACTCCCTCACCTCTTCCTTTATGCTTGAGACCCACTGAGGTCAGGCTTTCCTCTCTACACAAACCCTCACTGTAGGGAGTCTGGTTCACTTATTCACTGATGTGTAGGATGATGTTTGAAAAAGGTGGTCCCGAAGGTCAGACCTTCTGATAAATGGAAAATTTAAGTGTATATTAAAAATGATTATTCCTTTTGACCTAATAATATCACTTCTATGGTTTTACCTTGAGGGAACAATTAGAAAACAAGGAAAATGTCTAACGTAGGAAAAATATTCGCTTATAAAAAAAATCTGCAAACAACTGTAATGCTCACCAATAAAGGTCAAGTGGACATGTAAATTATGAACTTACCTTAATGATGGTTGTGAATGTGGAACAATATGGAAGACAAAAAACTTAGATGAAAGAGGCACACTACAAAATAATATATGTGCTACAGTTACAGCCATATCTTAAAAAGCATCACCTCTGAGCATTTAAAATACAAGAAGCCTGGCAGGAAACATGCCAAAAAAAAAATTAACAGTGCAAAACATCCAAGCAATCATTAACAGTTTTTGTTAATTTTGGGGGGGGATGGGATTGTGAGATTTCTGAAAAATCTAACTCTTCTCTGCAGTTTCTAAACTTTCTAAAATGTGAATTGTCACTGCTCTGGTTTGGATGGTTTAAGTGTGTCCTCCACGGGTTTATGTTTTCTCAGTGTGGTGGTGATAAGATGGTGGAACTTTAAGAGTTGGGGCCTAGTGAAAGGTCTTTAGGTTATTGGGGGCTTGTCCTTGGAAGAGATTAAGGCAGTTCTCATGGAACCAAGTTGGGAGAGTGAGTTGTTACAAGAGTGAGCCATGCCCTGAAGTGCTCTTTGGCATTTTGTCTCAAAATCTGATCTCTTCCTCCCGCATGCACCTGTACTGTTGTGATGCCATCTGCTATGAGATCCACACCAGAGCTTAGCCAGTGCTGGTATCACACCTTTGAACCTCCAGAACTGTGTTCTAAGTCAAACTATTTTCTCTATAAAGTTAGCCAACCCACGTTATTTTATTATAGTAACTGAAAATGGAATAATGCATCATAAGACAAGAATGCATAAAACTTTCAGAAAGAAATCCTAACAGCACCCTTGCAATGGAGTTAGAGGCCAAAGGACTGGTACCTTTGGCACAAACACCAGGCAGAGAGTGATGGTACTGCAGAAGATGATGACCAGGGCCACGATGCAGAACTGCACATTGGGCTGGTCCCGAGTCAGGAAAGAGACGGCAGCTCCGATGATGCACATGATCCCCACGTTGTAGACACTCATCCCAATGTACTTGCTGTCATTGAGTGCAGGGATGCTGACGTTACGGGTCTCCCAAGCTAAGAAACAACCGAACAACTGAAATGGTGAACAGAAAGGGGGAGATCATCATTACCAAGTGGTGGCACACACTCAATGCTCCAAAAAGCTGCTGCATAGAGGGCTGCCCAGAAGTAGGGGATAGAGGAGGCAGGCTGGGGCTCTGTTATCAACCAAGTCTTATAGATGCTGCCATCTGTTTCCACTCATGGTCCTGGGTTGTATCCCACAAAGGAAAAGCGGACTGGGGGGTGGTGTCTGGTTCTCCTTCACTTCCACAACTGACTCATACATAGACCCACCAGAGGATAGTAGGAAGGTATAGTGGGAAGATCCTGTATGATCTTGAAAACTTCCTCTCCTCTCTAGAGGGCACTGGCCTAGAGAAGAAGGGACTTATGTAAAGAGATGCCAACCTTCTGACAGGGAGTTAATGTATCCTCCTGTGCTGGGGGGCCAGCCAACCTGTGTGAATTTTCACCAATCACAAAACATGGACACAACTGTGACCTGGGAATTGGCTGCAAATATCTGAAGAGTGCCATGATGACAGGAGGAAACAGAGAGTAAGATGCTCTTAGACCTTCGAGGGGATTTGTGGGCATGATTTACACGAAGGTATGTTTCACCTGATGATAACGAAGAACTTTCTAACAAAATAACCCATCTGTAGTGGGCAGAATGGTGGCCCTACAGATATATCCACATTCTGATCCCTGAAAACTGTGAATGTGACCTTATTGGGAAAAGGTGTCTTTGCCAGTCCAATTAAGGATCTTGACATGAAATCACCCTGCATTGTACAGATGGTTCCTAAATCCATTGGCAAGGATCGGGAGAGAAGTTCAGCGAGATTAGAGTCATGCAGTAACAAGTCAAAGGATGCCTGCAGCCATCTTCATTGGAAGAAGCTGGAAGGATTCTCCCTAAAACTTTTAGAAGGAACACAACTTTACCTTGATTTTGGCCTCTTGGCATCCAGAACTGTGAAAGAATAAATTATGTGTTTTTTTAGGCTAATTTGAAGTGATGATTTGTTATAGTAGTCAAAGGAAACTAATATACCAACCTCAGATGGCACAGGTTGCTTTGAAAGTGGTGAGCTCCTATCACTAAAGCTGTGGGAGCAGGCAATGAGTGGACACTGGTTGGGGATGCGCAGGTGGGTTGGGGTGGGACTACAGGGGTGTCCATACTCTTTCCAGCCTGATTCTGTGCTTCCGGATTAGAAAGGGTAGGGCCAGGGGCATGGATGCAATTTTAGCCATAAACTCTGAGGTCCAGGAAGGCTTCGACTGTTCCTTGTGTACACTGTAAATGGTAAAGCATGCGTGATGTCAAGTATAGCTTTTATTGACGTAACCTAGTAGAAGGCATTCACTGGAGGAGATATGCTCATCTCCAACTACTTCCGGAGTAGGTGGGAGAAGATAATAAATGATGAAAACATGGCAGATAAATCCAGTTTAAAGGCGTCAATGATTCACCATAATCTAATTTCATGGAGTCTCAGAATCAAGGAACATGGAGGCTGGAAGGATTGTGGAGGGAGTCTAATTTCATTCTGTTTATTCAACAAGGGCTGGGTGAAGCTCAAGTCATCAATTCAGCATGCTTCCTGTGACAGGGAGCTCATCCTTAATCCTTTACATAGAGTTTAAGTCTGCTTTGTGGCAAAACTATGCCTTTCCCATTGGGTCTGTGCTACTCATCCCTGACAGCTCTTCCAGGTTTTTGGTGACTTTGTTTCCTGTGTGTATCCTTGTCTGAGTCCAGGAACTTTTGCCAGTCTTCTACCTCCTGGTTCTTCTCTGGGAAGCTCCTTTGGACACCTGTAGGGTCACTACCCTGAAGGGTCCACACAGCAGTCCAGTGGTCCTGTTGCTTCCATGGGAGGTGCAAAAGACCTCTCTGGAAACCACAAGAGAGTCTCAGCTGGGATGAAGTGAGGGAAAATTTTGTCTAGGGTACCCTGACGCATACCCTTTGATGTGGCCCCTTGAAGGATATGAGGTTATCACTAACAGTTCTGGGAAGCGGCAGTAGGAAAGAATGCATTTAGGCAGCACAAGAAATTCCAGTTTAACTTTTGGAGAGGGCCTTGTTACTACCCTCAAAGTAGGAGGACAGTTTACACTGGCTGTGGGAGAGGAGATTGAAGGGTTCACTTGGACTAAGTTTGGGTAGGGCTGACCTTCCAAGTCCTTCCTGTGTAGTGTGGTACTGGTATGTGGTATTTTATTTTAACAGACAACTATAGAGGAAAGAGGGCTGGGTTGAGGTTGGAGGTTACTGGGTAGGCTTTGGCAAATCATTTAACCTCTCGGAGTCTTACTTTCTTGTCCATAAAATGGATGCGATTTTATTGAATTCCCATGGATTTAGAGATGATCCAGTGAAATGTGGGATGGGAATACCTGTTGGATGTCAACAGACTGCTGTTTCTGGGAGCAGGATGTGACAGTTGTGAAGTTTCAGGGTTACTTTCTATTACAATCTTGACTTTGCCACTTACTAGCTGAGGGATCTTGGGCAAGATACCAAACTTCAGAGTCCTCACCAGGGAAATGGGGATATTATATGTACCTATCTCATAGGGTTGTTGTAGGACCTAAAAGGACACATGATGGACCTGGCAGAGAGTAAGTGCTTAGTCATGGGTGCTCTGTTTATTTTTATTTTGATGGAAGCCCCTAGGAAAAGAGGCCCAACAGAGAAGTGACCCCCCCACCTCTGCCTCCTGCCATGCACCCACCATGAGAAGCCCCTTGTAGGCGTAGACGATGCCAAGCCAGATGGTCATGTGGGTGTTCTCACAGTGCTCTAGGAGTGGGCGGATGGAGATATCCCGGCCTGCTGGGTCCGGCTGTGCAGAGAGAAAACAGAAACCCCAGGGATGGGATGGGAACCATACAGCAGCTGGGCCCCTATCCAAGGGCCCCCTTCCCCTCCCATGAGGCACAGCAAGTACCACCTCCCTGAAGACTTTTCACTCCCACCTTGTATTCCCATGATGTGGGGCTTGGGCCCCATTAGCATTGGGTGCTTCTGTTTGTTAGTTGCAATTCAACCCTGCACTCCAGTTTTGTGTTCTTCATTCCTATCCAATTTGAACCAGAGCTCCTGAGGGTAAGGACTACGTCAGCTTTGTGCCCCGAGGACCTAGCACATGATCTGGTGCAGAGCACACATCTGTGAGGTTTTTTTTTTTAAAGACTAAGGGAGAGACCTGGGTGCAAAGTTAGGTCTGGAGGTCTTCAGGTATCTCCTTGGTTAACAGGCAGCTGGAGATAGAGGATATATTGGCACAGTCAAGGATGGGGCCTACCAAGCCCTTATAAAGAGTCCTTGCCCACCACCTCCATTGTGGAAGCAGTGGTAGCAGCCATGTTATATACCACATGATCCATCCTGGGCCCGAGCTGATTGGAGAAGAGGTAGTCACATGACTCTAGCCAGCCAATCCTGAGGCTTACAAAAGATCTACAAAAGTGGTCTGCCCAAAGAGGGGTGATCCAGGGGATTCCAGCCAAACATATTCTCTCCCTCTCAGGAATTTAACTGGGAAACTCTGAGAAAGAACCAGCCAAATGGTGGCAGGAGCAGAAAATATTCCAGAGAATGAAACTGTATCTACTGGTTTTCCAAACCATTTGAGAGTAAGTTGCAGTTATCCTAACCCTTGACTCTTAAAATAATCTCAGCACGTATTTTCTAAGAATAAGATTTTCTTACATATTCGTATATACTTACCAAACTCCAGAACTTTAACACTGATAACAGTATACAGGACTATCTAATATAGTAGTCATTTTCAAATTTTACCAATTGGTCCAATAATATCCTTTAAGGCATATGTGATTTTTCCAAAGCAGGATCCATTCTAGGACCATGTGTTGCATTTACCCGTGTGTCTCTCTGGTCTCCTTTAGTCTCAAACAATTCCTCCATGTACTTTGGTCTTTCATGTCATTGAAATTCCCAAAGAATCTTGGTCGGTTATTTTGTGGAATGTTCCTCAATTTGGGATGGCCTGAATGTGTTGTCATGATTAGATTCAGGTTATGCATTCTTGGCAGAAATCTGACATAAGTAATGTACTTATCTCTTCACTGCTTCACATGAGGGCCACTTGTGGCACTTTGTCCCATTACTGGTGATGTTAAATGTGATGACTTGATTGAGGTGCTGTCTGCCAGGACTCCCTACTTGGAAGGTACCATTTTCCCTTTGTAATTAATAAACAATCTGTGGGAGCTACTTTGGGACTGTATGTGTATCCTGTTCCCCCCACACGGTAACTCAGGGGCTTTACCATCCATTGATGATTCCTACTTGAGTCACATTACTTTGGAAGCTACAAAATGGTGATTTGCTAGGTCTGTCATTCCATTTGAGTACTTAACTTTCTACTACAAACAGGAGCTTTCTTCCTCCCACTGATTTATGGACTCATGGGATCCTTTTTAATTCAATGTTTTAGAGTCCACTGCTATCATTATTCTTTTCTTTGGTACCAGGGATCAAACTCAGGACCTTGTGCTTTGCTATCATTATTCTTGAAGCTCAGATGTCCCCAAATTTGAGCAATGGAAAAGTCTTTCATATTGCCTCCTATATTTTTGGAGCACTTTCTTATGTCTTGGCACAAAATATTTCATATTGTCTTTGCATTTTCCTTTCTCCAGCATTGAAATTAGCCATTTCTCTTGAGGAGAGCTAGTTCTTTTTGGTGGATAATGGTGTTTTTAGAAACCAAGGGCTAGGTACTTAATGTACCCAGTTTCTAAGGTGTTGTTACTTCTAGGCCCTTTTCATCTATGTATTTATCTACCTACCTATAATTTATCTGTAATTGAGAGAGAGAGAGAGAGAGATTATCTATCTATCTATCTATAATCACACCACATATATTGCTTGCATTTGCATCTCTCTTCTGCCACAATGAGATCCCTGGCTTTCAACATCAAAATGTTTATTTATCTGCTCAAGCCTGTAAAATACTTTCAGAATTGAAGCACAAAGTATTCTATCAATGACAAACATTCCAAAGTTGGAAATTCCTTTGCAAATCTCTTTGCTTTTAGAATAGGTCCCACCGAGGGCATATTGTCAAAGCTGTGTTTAGGACATTGTATCCTGATGAAATTATTCTGTTGAGGCCTGATAGTAAGGTGTGGGCATCCCAGGGTCAATCACTGGGAAGAAGAGTACTTTGACCAGGACCACAGGTGCAGAAGGGCAGCCTTAGCCAGGTCGGGGCTAGACACTCTGTATTTTGGCCTTGCTTTCTAGGCCCTGCCTTCGAGGCAGCAATTCCTGTGCTTTTGTGAGCAAGGAAAAAAAGAGCAGAGACAGCTGAGAGGCATATGGCCTGTAGACTCAGGCCACTCTGTAACCAGAGCATCCAGCTGCATTCTCTCTCAGGCTTGATTTCCTGTTAGCTATTCCAAGTCATAGAAACCCTTAGCTTGACCTCTTTGGGTCTGAGGGAATTGAGTCCACACTTGGGCTACAGTGCCAGGGAACAGGAGGGTCCCCTGAGGCCTTTACACTGGGAGAGAACACCCAGGGAAAAGCAGATTTCAGAGTACACTGGCCTGGGCTAGAGATCCTCTCCACTGCTATCCAAACCCTTCCCAGGAGCTAGGCTGCATTTTGCTGAGGGAAATGAAGGAAATGGGAGTTTCCTGACATCCATTCATTGTTTAATTAAGGAACAGAATGGGCTTGGTCCTTAGGTGAATAGTGACCCAGTGTCAGAATCCAGGTTTCTCTGACACCTGACAACCACATAGACATTAGAGTGCAGCAGCACAGGCCCACTCGGTCACACATGAGTAGCAAACCCATTAATGATGATTTTATGTGTTGTTCTACGGTGAAAGGCAGTAATTTATGACAGACTCAGATCCTCTGTGTAAAAAGCGCCGTCATACACCATTGTTCAAAATGAAAACTCTATACACAGCAACCTGACAATAGTTGTCTGGCTTGCATACTTCTGTGACAGGGAGCCCCCTCCCTCTGGCTCTTGGTGAAATACTGCAAACTTCTTTAACAGAACCCAAACCTTCTCCTGGACCTCTACCCATTGCTGTCTGTCCTCCCTCAGAGGCTTCCCAGAAAACCCCCAAGCTCTCAGAGTTAGGAGGGAAGATCTGCCGAGAAGGGACATAGCACCCATGTTTTCCTCCTTGAAATGATCCCTGTCCTGCAGCCTGCAGAGTTTACCACTGATCTGTAGCCCTAGAATCGAGCTCAGTTCTCAAGTATCAGCAACCTGCCTGCCCCTGCTCCAGGTCTCCTTAGCCCTCAAAATGTGTCTTCCACCAGTGACACATAAGTTACACGTGGCTTAACCCACTGGGTAGTTTTTACAGAACTGCTGAGACCTCTGTCCTTCTCCTCTGTGGCCAGCATTCCTGCCTGGTTCCCCTTTACCCCCTCCTCTGCCGTCCCATCTTCATTGAATCCTGAACCCCTAATTCTGACATCTGGCCTTTTAGCGCCCCCAGAGTGGGCAGCGCTGCTTCCAACACATCTCCCCGCGGAATAAACCTCCAGATCTCCTGGTCATTCTCATTGTCCGCACACAGCCCCATCTCCGTGCCGCAGGACCTGGGTCACCAAGGTAGGAGTTAGGGGTAATTTAGTGGTGAAGTTTCCTTCCTTGTGAGGCTGGGGGATGGGGAGTCCGTGAATACAACCAAGTGACTCTTGTACTGAATCCCAAGACAAAGGGAGGGGACCACGCCTCTTCTCTGAGTCCTGCGGATCCTGCCTGGGACTAGGGTTCACTGTGGTCTGGCAGTCACACCTCTGGGGAAGGCGGCCACCTGAGGGCGGGGCTGAGGAATCACCGTCAGAACGCTTGTGTGGCGTCATTGTCGTGCACCAAATCACCGCTAGAGGGCACCAGAGAACCACCGGGCGGCTCCAACCCGCGATGGGGACACAAACTACTGTGGTTCAGTAGGGCTGGCAATGGTGAGGCGGTGGTGACGTTCGATGCTACTCTGGAAGGCACTCGCTGGCCTTCAAAGAGGCCAGATTTCTAAGCACCGTGGTGGACTCACCCCACAGGAGAGCCCAGGCCACAACTAGAACTGAACACAGGCTGACCTAGTATGGGCTGGGGGTGCAGCGCAGGGCCAGCGTGGACAGGGTACCAACCCCTGCAGATGCCATGCTGGGATCTTGCATCTGGGCCTGAGCCTGGGTTTCAGGCCCACTTCTCTGACCTGTCGCAATGACTGCATTTCCACAATTTTAAGAATGCTTTTCTTGGCCAACATGGATGACTCGCCTATAAAGACTTCCAACAGGCCTTTTCTCTTGTTTTTCTTCCTTGTTTCTCACGTGAGCAGTTACCTAAACAATCACTGATTTGGTCATTCAATGCATAACTATTAAGCACTACTATTTTCCAGCTACTGTTGTGGGCTCAGGGATGCAGCATCTCCCACTTTAGTAAGACCAGAAGAGTTTCCATGAGAAGTGGGCTCAGAGGGAGAGTGGGGTGGCCTCAACCAATAACAGCAGCCGTAAGGACGTGGAGGTTTGCTTGGCCATAAGCAACAACGTGCTGGTTGCCAGGGTGAGGGTTCTACTCACATCATCTTGTTGAAGTCTCCCAAGAATCCAACGATTGGAAGCAGCCCCCACCCCACCCCACTACTTCTCAAGGAGTGATTTTACAGATAAGAAAACTGAGGCACAGAGAGGTTATATGACTTGCCCAGGATCTCCAGGTGGTAAGTCTCAGAGCTGAGATTAAATCCAGGCCTATCTCTTGCCCAACCAATTCTCCACCCACCCTCACCGTTAGCCTCCCCAGCCTGCCCTGCCTCTGCTCGGTACAGGGTCAAATTCCAGGGAGCTGGTGGGTACGGAGCTGCTCTGCACACTGTGAGGTGCCACTGCTCGAGGGAGAGAAACTTAATCATTAAGTATTCCCGAGCTGCCTCCCTGGAAGCCCCAGAGCTCTGGGAAGGCTGTGCTTTGGTGTTGCAAGCTGAACTCAAGCTGAGAAAAGCTCTTTCCTGCCTGGCAGATGTTGTGCCCAGCAGAGGCAGTGCCTGTCTGTGATGGCAGGAGGGCGGAAGTGCTCACACCTGGCTCCTGGTCCGGCTGCTCAGTGGGAGGCACACAGAAGCTGCCTGGGAAAGCCTTGCTCATCTGTGCAGAGAGAGGAGAGCAGCTGGCTTGCGAGTCCCTCTGCAGGATACAGTATTCACTATGTAGGTCAGTGGACCCTGCAAATGTCTTGCATTGTCCGGCTGCACAAAGTCCTGGCGGGAGGTGGAGGTGTTGAGGCCTGAAAGGTCAAAGACTTTGGTCCTGCTATGGACTTGCTGGCTGACCTTGGCCAAGTCCTTTCCCAGACCTCAATTTCCCATTTGCAAAGTGAACCTGGATGTTGACTTACAGTGTGGTTAATATGAGCCTGGATCATTAAGGGAGGACTCTATTTGTCCTAAATTTCTTTATTCAAAGATGTATTTTGCATGTGTGTGCACTGTGCTGGATGCTGGGCACAGGGTGTAGAAGACCAATGTGGATGCTTGCTTCCTTGGAGCTAGATTCTGGTAGACACAGATGTTTGATGAACCACACAGAATAGCTATGAAGACCAGTGGTGACAAGTGTTCCCAAGGAGAACACCAAGGTCCTTCGAGAAGTACTGATCAGCTAGTCTGGGAAGGCTTTCCAAAGTGGTGATATTAGTTGGAGACCTGAAGGATGTGTAAACCTAGGGAAGATCTTCCTGGTATGGGAAGGACTGAAATGGCAAAGACTTCAGTATATTTTAGAAACCAAAAGGAGCTAGTGTGGCCAGGGTGTCATAATTTAGGGGCAGCAGGGGGTCTTACTGGGTGACATGGATACAGACAACAGGGGAGCTTGGGGGGAATGTAAATATAGGACCATGGGTCTGGGGGTGGGGAGTGTCCCAGGAAGCTGCACTTTTAAGCAGCAACCAGGAGATGTGGTGCTGCTGGCCCAGGGACCACTCTTTTGGCAGCAAAGCCTTTAAAAGATTTTAAACACTGGGCAGGGTAGTGCATGCCTATAATGCCCACACTCCGGGAAGCTCAGGCAGGAGGATTATGAGTTTAAGCACAACAGGAGCAATTCAGCAACATAGCATGACTCTGTCTCAACAATGACAACAACAGGCTGGGGCTGGAGCTCAGTGCAAAGGCCCTGGGTTCAATCTCAGTATGGGGGGTGTTAAACAATGGGGTGACATTGGTTCTTCAGATCAGAAGTTCTTTGGTTAAGAATGAGGATTCCCTTTGTCCTCTGGCATGGAGAGAGTAATGGTTAAGCTGTGACACAGCTACTCTGTGGGTTCTGACTCTGGACCAGACAGAGGCACCCTGTGCTTCTGTATGGTCTATGTGGGGCTAGCTTGGCAGTGGGGCTGGGGGATTCAGGTCCAGGCAAGGAAAGTGAGGCGTCCAGAGGGCTCCACACACCTCACCCAATTATGGGGCTGTTGGTGGGGTTCACCAAACTCTCCTCTCCTGGTGCTGTGGGTGGCTCAGGTCCCCGGGTCTGGCCGTGGCGCTTTTGTAGAAAGGGTCTTCAACCTTCTGACCAGCTCCCAGGGCTGCCTCACAGAATTTCCTCCCTGGCCATTCTTGCCTCTTTTTAAAATATAAGTGAATTATAAAGTCAATTCAAAAAATATGTGATAAAAGTGGTAGGTGTTTTTTTGAGAGAGAAAGTGAGTGAGCGAGAGAGAGTGTTGGGAGGATATTTGACTTTTCTGAGCTGTGTTTCAGCACCTCCACCTGCTTCTTTCTCTGGGGAGCAGGTGAGTCGGCGCTGCCTCTTTTGGGGGAGATGGAGGAGCCCCCCAGGGAAGCCTGGAGAGGGAGGGGAAAGGACATGAGATTCCGACCCCATGCCCATCACTCCCCAGCTGTGTGATTTTGAACACATCTCTGGGCCTCTCTGAGCTGTGACTTCCTCATCTACAACCTTCCAGGGCTGGCAAGGCAATCAAGGGAGGCAACCGGTGTGTTTACAGCCTGTAGAGGCTGAAAGCCCGAGCTTGATGTGTCAACCATCATTATCTCCAACTGCAGAGGGACACGGCGAGCTGGCGCTGGAGGAAGCTTCCAGATCCTGCAGGGGCTGGACTGCTTATCTCAACAGCAGCAGCCCCACATCTCTGAAGTAGCAAAGCTAGAAGCTGTCATTTCAAGGTAAGAATTTCTTTTTGAATGTTTGATTACAAGTTTGGGTGATTTTCCCCCCCTGGAATCACAGGCCCAGAAGGGATGTGTGAGGGCACCCAGCAGGGGTTCTCAGTGAGGGTATTTTTAGCAGTTTCTCCTGTGGGGGCACAGAGAGTGCTTCTCCATTGTGAGAGTGCATCCTGTGCTGTTTGGGGCACAGAGCCCCTGGACACTAGGCACTAAATGCCACAGATCTCCTCTGGTCACTGTGACAGCCCGAGTCCCCCTCCCTTGGCTCCCTATTTCTAAACACTTGGAAGAGGCTTAGGTACTAATCCAACTCCACTTTTTTACATGTGGAGAAACTGAGGCCAGAAGAGGGCTTATGGCAAGTGGGTAGCACAGTGTCCTGGCTTCTGTGTCATGTCCTGAGCGCTGGAGGAAACAGCTGGAGCAAAGGCAGAGCTGGCCCGTCCAGCCACATTCAGGAAGCAGTGTGGGAGAGGCAGTAGTGTCGAGGGGACATGAGGCAGGGAGTGGCGGGGGACCTGCTGAGCAGCCAGGAGGCCCTGCCAGAGTCATAACTGGGAAGGGGGTGACAAGTGCAGCACTAGGCTTCTACATCTTTTTATATGATGCACTCTGATTTTGACCTCAATGCAGGAGTGTGAAGGAGCCAGGACTCTTATACCCAAGACTCAGGAGAGGTAACTGAGGCTTAGTAAGGTCAGGAGACAAGCTTAAGGTGACAGAGCAAGCCAGAGACCAAGCCCAGGCCAGACTGCTTTCCCACAGAGCAGGTGGGGGCAGCTCTACTATTTTCATTCCTTGCACCCTGGTTTTCAGGAAGATGGGCCTTCTGGATGGCATAGGCACCCCCAGGTCCTCCTCATCAGTCTGGGGCCTCTGGGGCAGGCCTTGCAGCAGAGAAGTTCACAGGTACTGCACTGAACCCTAAGCCAGAGAGCTTGTCATGAGGGCATTTATGAGAACGCTGCAAATGCACCATGGCACCACTGCCTCCCGGTGTCCACAGTGCCTGGCACAAAGGTGGTGATGCCAGGCACTTTTCAGAGTGACTGCAAGGTCAAGAGAAACCAGCACCCAAACCCTCAATTCCCTGAGGCAATGATGGCCTAGGGACCAGGACAGGGAAGGAGGGCGGGGATGCCCGTGGAGACAGAGTTCTGGCTCACAGCAGTGGGGCAGGAAGTCTTTCTCATGCTCTTGAAAAGAGAGACAAGCTAGCAGCCCTTGGGCAGTGTGTCACTATGGATGTGTTACCTGACCTATGTGGCCTTAAACCTTCTTAGATTTCATCATCAACATTCAAACTCAGGTGACTTCACGGGAAACCCCAGATTTCTGGCTTCCTTTGGAAGGTGAGACCCTTAGTTTCTGGGTCTGCCTTGTCCTGTGTCTGCCACTGCCCCATGTCTGGGCTGCTTGTCCAGCAAATCACCTGTGTGGCCTCTACAGGTATGGGAGTCTCCAGCCTCATTCCAGAGTCCAAGGAGCCCTCACACCAGCTTCTACTTGTAAGGAAATTTTCCAAGCATGCATTGCAATTGTTCCCTCTGAAGGTGGTCAGAGAGCTGGGGGAGGCTGAGCAGTGGTTGAGGTTAGGGACATGGCCCGGGGGGACACCTAGTTGTACAGTGCACTGAGGACATTCTGCTGCCCTGGAGCAGAAGTCTCTGCTTGAGGGAAGTCTCTCAGGGAGAGAAGTCTCTCAGGGAGGGCCACACTTTTGAGGATGGAGCCTGCTCTTCTACCCGTTCTGGAAGTTCTAACGAAGTACAAGGGTTCTGAGTGGCATGAGGGGAACACTGGTGCTCCATGAACCAGGAGCTGGACCAAGAGTCTGTTGGGAAGGGTGGGAAAGGGCAGGAATCTCTAGCAGGCTCAGGAGGTCACCAGGCCTTGGCTTTGGGCATTGGAGCCAAGCCTTCCCAGGAGGCCCCCAGCTGACAATGGCATTTCTAACTATCCACATGGTCACCTGATTTTTGTTGAAGCAGCATTATTGAGTGGAGAGGTCTGCTCGCTGACCTTGGGAAAGCAAGTCCCTTCTCCACTATGGTCCCATCAAGGGCCAGGGTTTGGTGATTCCAAGGTGGTACCAGCAGGTGGGAACCAGACACCTCCTCTGCACCCCAGCCAGGCTAGGCAGACATCAACAGGATCATGTTTTCAGGGGGTCCATGGGTGTGACTGTCCTGAGAGCAGAGCCATACCCTCCTCCAGCAGTGCAAGGTCAAGTCCAACCCACAGACTACTGGGTGTCTGGGGACAGGTCGGGATGGTGGGATGGGGGGAGTACTATAGTCAGGTGGAAGCGGAATGGCAAAAATAAAGACAAAAGAGGCTGGAGAGAAATGTGGGTCCCTCAGACACCAACACGGTACAGTGCAGGTCTGAGATCATGTAAATTAAACCCTGAGAATAAATAAAATCAGAAGTATGACAAGGGAACTGTCATTTGGCTTGTACCTAGCACTGGCTGGAAAATGATGAGGGGAAGAAAAAAACCACTGGCACTTATTTGCTCCATCGGTCACCTTCTCTTACTGTGCTTAGCCCCCTGCTGCTCCCCACTGCCACAGCCAGGGTCAGTGGCTGCCTCCTCTGCTGTTTTTGGCTTCTCAACATCTTGCCACTTCTCTTCCCCTTTCTCAGCCTCCTTGAAACAGGGGTCTGCACTCCTGCTTCTATTCTTCACCTTGCACCACTCTCCAACCCCCTGCTCACCCATGTCATCAACTGTTCCCCATGATCTACTCTGGGAACCTCTGAGGGGCCAAATGCCTGGGGTTCTCTCTGGCCTTCATGTTTTGCTGCCTCTCTTTTCAGTCCAGCCCTCTCCCCCTGCTCCTGTCCAGCATTCTCCATTCCCCCCCGCCCCCCGCCAACAGCTGCTTGCTCATAGGCAACCCTTTGCTGGGTCCCCTCCAGCTCAGCACAGCCATAGGGACAGAGCTGGGCCCTGATCCCAGTGGCCCAACTCCTCAAACCTTCACTCTAATACAAACCTAGATCTTCCCAACAGCATACTGTGCCAGAATGAAGTTCCAAGTATCCTCAGATAGTGCTTGCCTCTACGTGGGCATGGCTGGACCACCAGTCCTATGCTGATACTGTTTGCTATGTGTGCAGTGGCCTGAGAAAGGATGGGAAGTCCTGCTCGAGCTGGCCAAGGGCAGCCCCCTTCTCCCAGCCTCGCCAGGCTGGCCTGGGCCTGCACCCAGAGGTGCCTTACCACCAAGCTCCTGCCTCTGCATCAAAGTCTCAGGCTGGGGTCTGCATGTGGGGATAATTGCCCCCAGGCCTTAGGGACATCTGGGGCCCCAGGAGTAAATGGAGCTCCTGGGAGGCCTCGTCTGAGCTGCCCAGCCTCCATCCTTGCCCACGCTGGCATCTGTCCTAGCCAGCTGTTGACCCTGAGATGGCTGGGCTGCTCCTGCTCAGCCCTGGCCTGTCCACGCAGATGCTGGGCCTTATCACCTTCTCCCAGGGGCTGCTTACTACTCAGTGCACATCCTGGCTGGTTGTTCATGGCGACTCCCTGCTGTCAAGTCCGAGTTCAGGTTTGCATGAACAGGGAAGTGACAGAACTAGGGTGCGAAGAGGTTTTCCATCAGGATGCTGTGCTGCTGCACTGTGGGAATCCTGCACAGAGCTCTTCTACTCCACACTGTTCTGCATGTGCACTCAGTTTTATGGCTCTCAGTTTCATTAGCTCTGCCTGACAACGCTAGCTTTTTAGTAGGGCCATCAGCCCTGGTCCCGCTGTGCATAGAACTCAGAGCTCAGGAACAGGCTAACTTACTCAAGCTTAAACAGCACAAAGTCTGAGCAGCTGGCACTTGAGCCCTGATGTCTGACTCCAAGCCCAGGGAGTCTGTGGTCCTCCCTGGAACTCTGGCTTGTTTTTGAAGTACCGCTCACTAAGGAGCAAGGAAGGTGGTGGCTGGGTGAACCTCAGGTGTCCCTTCTCCTAGTTCCTGTTCTTCTCCCAGTTTATACTTTGCCCTTCCTTGGCCGAAGGCACTGCAGGCCCTGGTACAATGGGCACCCCTTGGCCTTGCATCTGGACCAGGGTTCAGGCCCTAGGACTGTGACGTGGTTGCTGAGCCACAGGTTCTCTGATACATTCTGGAGTCACCTGATTGGACGGATGTTCTGAGTATTTAAGCAAGAACATTGGAAGACAAAAGACTACAAAGCCAGGACACACACGCACCCCACAGAAATTCAGGAAAGAACAATGCAGTCATTTCATTTTCCTGTTGTCATTCAGGGAGGCAGGCATATTGGGAGCCACAAAAGTGCAGTGTTGCAGAGACTGTTCCAAAAAAGGATGCTGTAATTGCTGCTGCTACCACTGTGGGCCGTGTGTGGGAATCCCTGGGTGGCAACAGGCCACAGGAGAGTGTCACACCACACCCCTGCAGCAGGGCTCATCTTTCTTGGTCCCTTCTTTCCTGCTCTGCCAGTGCTTCTCCTCCACATAGTTGCGGTGACGACACAATGCTTCTCAATTCATCCCACACACATCCGTTGGCAACAAATACATACAAATAAACATATAAAGATTCAGTATATGCTAGATGTGTTCTTCTGAGGTAGCATTACTCTACTTTGTAGAATCAGCCACAGGCTCCTACAACTTCTCTTTGCGTACCTCTGGTTATGAGATGCTGACTACCTTGTAAGGAAGCCCAGTTCACCTATGGGTAGGCAGGACTTCACTGTGAGGTCCTTCCTCATCCTAAACTGAAAGCCGTATCCTAGGAACTTCCCACCCTGGTCTTGACTCTGCCTCTGGGCCTTATCCCCTGGTGGTAGGACAGCCCTTCTGAGGTTGGAGACAGCAACTGTGTTCTGGGACCTTCTCTCTTTTGGGCAGACATCAACTCCCCTTACACGGCATACTTTCTTATTCTTTCCCCCTCCTGACTACTCTTGTCACTGTCTCTCTCTCTAGGGTTCAAGGCCCAGAAAACTGCCAACTCTTCATGCCTAGCACCCCTATTCACCTGGGGCTGTTCCCTGAGTGGGCATTAGTCATAGAGCAGTCAATCTATACCATGAAGCTTGGCAGTCTACATGTAGAGGAAGGAATATTTGGGCTTGAAACAGTCTTCCTCTTACACACACACACATACACACACACACACACACACACACACTCCTACCTCTCTCAGTTCCTCAGAGACCTGAGTAACTGTATATCCTGTGATTCAGCACCCCTGAGATTTCCCCCCTGCTTCCCAGGGGACATCCCCCGGTGTTGTCGTCCCTCATGACCTTTCAGTGTCTCCTTTCTAGGCAGGATGTGCCACTGCCCGTGCAGTTCCAGAAATAGGCCATCAAAAGTTACTGGCAAGTGGCTCTAATGATTGCAGGACAAAGTAATTAAAAAAACCCAAGAGAAGTGGGCAATATAGAAAACAGGAAATCAGAAGAGGAATGTAGATTCAGGGAAAGTTGAAGGTGACCTTTTCTTTTCTTGAACCAAAGAATGTGACATGGCTTTGGCCCAGTGAAAAAGCAACCCTCTAACTTGGCATTTTTCACATATATGATCTTATGGGCCCCTATAATGCTAATCCCCTGCACAGCAGGACAGGAAGTATTGGTCCTAATCTACATATGAGGAAACGGAGGCCCAGAGAGGTTAAGGGGACCGACCAAAGGGAATGGAAGGAATGGCAGAGACTGGTGGTCACTAACATCACATCTGGTTGCCCTGAGTTCTATTTATAGTTGCCCTGAGTCTATTCATAGTTAGTTGCGGGGGGGGGGGGGTTCACATGACAAAATCTGTCCAATGAGCCTTGGGTGGAAGTGACCTTTGACCCTTCTGGGCTGATAAATGGGAAAGCTGTTCAAGATGCACATGCTGTTTTCCCATGTGGTCCGTGTTGCTGAGTGGCCTCATGACAGATGGCTTCCCTAGAGAAGCACCTGGATCTACAGCTGGATTCAACCTTTGTTGCATTAGCCTCTGAGACTTAGGGGCTCTTATTACTACAACCTGGCCTAGCTTACCCAATATAGAAGGGAAGCCACATTGGTTTTCATGCTGTCATGTGGCAGGCACCCTGCTAAACACTTCGCACATTAAAGTGTCCCATCAGAAAAGTATTACAGTTGTTCCTTGGTATTCATGAAGGGATTGGCTCTGAGACAGGGACAACTGTGGAGGGACAAAAGGCTGGAACAACAAAATAAACCCCTGAGCACAGTAAACAATTACCCTTTGTAGCGTAGCATGTGGCTTCTCCATCCTTGCTCTTAGTAGACTTAAAGATCACTAATTTTGGAGGTCACAGAGCTGGGTAATAAATTACTAGTCTCCCATTAGCTTTGTGGTAGGTAGCACCTCTGACCGTGGGTTATGACAATAGTTTCCCGGGTTACTTCCTGGGGACTTCAAGGCTGCTTTGGCTGAGAACACTGAACTCTTCATTTGGGCCTACAGATGTCTGATGGGTGACTGGAATAGGATGAGAGGCTTGGAATCTACGTCTTTATATTATGTTTGTCCCTTTTGCTGCCTTAACCCTGGGGTCAAATTCTACTCAGCTCTGCACGTGGACTTGTTGATTGCCCATTGGAGCTGGTACGTGTTTTCTTCTCCACCCCATCCTTGTGCTTCCCCAGGAGTTGCTGCAGCCTAGCACCTAAAGTCCTTCAGCCCTATCATAAGGCCCAGACCAAACCACAAGGCCAAGTGCTTGCACAGGATGATGGCATCAGCCACAGAGTAACTCAGTCTCTAGGACAAGTTAACTGTGACTATGCAATGGTCCAAATCTTGCACAAGAAGAAATGTCTTTTGGAACTGTGGCCCTGGCCAGTGGAAAATTACTAGACTTTAGCCCACTCTAGGAAATCAGTTGAAGCTTACTCTTCCCCTTCTTTAGGGAGCAGCCCGCTCCCCCATTTTCTTGGTCAGTATGGTCTCCCTTCAGCTGAGACAAATTAAAGCTTTGTTTGCATGTGTGCATGCGTGCAATACTTTGCTTGGTCTTATTTCTAACAACCTAAGTAAGAAGATCTCATCTGGTAACAAATCCAAGACCCCTTGGACTCCCAAATCTGTGGATGCTTGAGTGCACTGTATGAAATGGCATAGTATTTGCGTGTAACTGACCCAGATCATCCGTTACACACGAATTCAGCTCTAAATTACTTGTACTACCTAATGCTATGGGAATAATTGTTATATCATATTATTTAGGGAATAATGGAAAAAAAGTCTGTACATGTTTAGTACAGATGCAATTTGTTTTTTCTGAATATTTTTCATTTGTGGTTGGTTGAATTTGCTAATGTTGAAGCTGGGATAGGAAGGGCTATTTTTTCTCTGTACAGTTTTTTTTTTTTTGGTGCCAGTGATCAAACTCAGGACCTTGCACTTGTGAGGCAGGCACAGTGCCACTGAGCTAAATCCCCACCCCTGACTACTTTTTCTCTGTATCACGGGAAAACTGAGGCACAGAGCAGTGAAGCCATTTGCTCAGGTCCCAAGAGCCACTAAGGTGTGGATCTGGAAGTAGATGCCAGGTCTCTGTGATCAGAAAGGAGCCTGGGGACTGGCAGAAACAGGTGGCTATTGTGTTCCAGCACCCTGTTGGGCTAAGTGCTTCCTTTGAAGATGGAAGGCTGCACAGATTGCTTTCTCATTCAGATTTTATGCCTGAGTAAAATCCTTGTGCTATGATTTATTGTAGCAACACCGATTTTCCAATTTTAAGACAACAATGCAGCTTGAAATAAAATGGAAAGAAAACAGTGAAACATTAGAGACCTTTAGTTTAGATCCTCATTACGCCTTGCTTGAACTGTTCCACCGCCTCCTCATTTCCCCCTCTGCCTCCAGTCTCCCCAACAGCCAACAGCTGGAGCCACCTTTCTAAGAGTTCTTTCCAGCTGCAGACTCACCTAGGCCCTTTGTCCCCTCCAGCTGCACCTCCTGAATTATATGCCTTGGCACGTGCAAATGTAATAGGCTACACGAGAAAAGGGTCTGTGGCCCAAGAAGTTTTAGATGCGCTAATCAACACTTTTGTTTCCCTATTAAAAATTAAAACTGCCTTTATGAATTGAAAAAATTAAACTTTAGAACTTTCAAGGGCCCCGAACCTGCTACAGGTACATTATACATTTCCGAGAGGCAGCTATATAGTTTTCAGGATTTCTTAAACTTTGGCCCATGAAGTCTCCCATTCTCTTTTATTTTGGGCACTGAATGAGATGAGTGTTCTATGCCACACTCCGGGAGGATGTTAGCTTTTAGGACGGAGTCTGAATTTCTAGCTTACCACAGGAGGCCTCCCAGAATCAGGTTCCAGAACACCCTCCATCTCCATCCTGCAGCTCCTGTCCCTGTCTACCCCAGGCTTGTTCCATTCTCCACTTCCCTCCCCAGACTTCTTAGTGCTTGTCATCTTGCTCAGTGCTAGGTTATCGGGGTTCTCTGAGCTGTGATCTGGAGAGAAAACAAGAACTGAGGAACAATGTCAGAAACTTAACAATACAGCTTCTATTTAAGAGAATGTTAAAATCACTCTATTTGTGATGTAGCTGAGATGAAAATGGGAATGATGATTGCGAGACTAATTGAAAGCCATGTATTTACCAAGGCTCAAAGAATCCCTTTTAGAAATGGGAACTGGGCCTGCGTATGCCAATGAACAAGGCAAAATGGGTGCACATTGGAAACAAAAAGCACCAAGATACGTGGGGCAGAACCAAAGATATCAACGTAATTAATAAAGTAATTAACATGCACAGGAAATGTGGAGGCTGCCAGGAGGCTGATAAGAGAGGGTTATTAAAAAAGAATGAGCATGTAGCAGGGAAGTGAAATGAAGTTTTGCATTTCTTTTTTATCACGGACCCCCAAAATACTCCATGAGTAATAAATAGGTCCTGACTTACTGCAAAAATGCCAATGAGGCTGAGGCCAAATTTGGCAGGTGACTCTCTCCCTGGCCAAATAAACACATCAATCAGTCAATCAGTCAGGCAGTCACTGAGGATGTCGGATGTGTATTAGGCTAGGGGACACTTCTGTCCCTGCCTGGTGGTATGGTCAATGGCAAGGTGGCCTTGGGGCCAGCTGCCTGGGTCTAGTCACACCTCCACCACAAGCAGTGTGACTTTGGGACACCACTTGGCCTCACTGTTGCCATCTGTAGAATGGTCTTAAACACATTATCTGCTGCACAGAGTTGGGGATTAAGTGGACTGATGTGTCGAAAGTCCCCAAACCTATGCCGGGTCTGAGGCAGGGCTCTGTCACAGTTGGCTGTGACAGTCCTCATCCACACATGGCAAATGCCCAAGAAAAAGCTCCCTGATGACACAAAGTGCAGACAATGCATCGAGATGCTGCATAGGGAAAGGCAGACAGAAGGGGCAGGAATCTCATGCCATTCTCCTGTGCCGGGTCACCGGGGTGTTCATAGGAAGAACAGGAAGGTGGGCACAGTCACTTATCTGATGTTGGGACTTCTGGCGAGTCTGTGCCTCAGCTTCTGCTTTAGGAAAACCAAAGCTTTGTTTAGTTTGCCATTCCAGACTCTGAAATGCTGTGATTCAACACTAGTCACACAGATGAGTGGGCATGGATGGCAAAGAAAGTCAAAGCGACATTCCAGGGACCCCTTCCTTCCTCCTCTGCTCCTGGTACCTGGGTCCTTTGGGGCCTTCAGCCTGGAAGCTGCAGAGTCATCTGAACTCTGTGCCTCCCCGTCACATGTCAACCACTCCACCCCCAGCCTTGTGGCCCTGTCTCACCAACAGGGCTTCCTAAGTCTTGAACTTTCATCGTGTCACCTCTCCAGTTTGTCCCTCTTTCAGCGAGGTCTGCTCTCCCCACTTCTCTCCTTTGCTCACACAGAAAACAGAACTGTACAATGAACACTGCCCCTTCTCCTCAGGACTTCACAACTGCTGACACTGTGCCATGTCTGCTTTCTCCCCACCCCACTGCTCCCCAAACCATCTGAAAGTAAACAGCAGACTTGACGACACTGCAGCATGAATGAGTGTGTTGTCCTACATGACTGCACTATTACCATTCCTAAGCAGAGCACCAGTAGCTCCATGATACTGTCTGATAACCAGACACTTTGTCAACAGCTCATCACGTGGTTCCACATCAGAATATCCACCCACCCTCTTTCTCTAAAGTCCGAGCTCATGCAGTCCTGCATCTGCTTGCTTCCTACAAGCTGCCAGATCCAACTGACTCCTGAACTCTTCCTCAGACATACCCTACACTTCCCAATCGAGGTGTTTTATCAAACTAGAATATCTGCTCTTGAGGTTGTGCCCATCATTTGAAGCTTGGATAGAATTCTCTGCTGTCCAAGAAAACTTCGAAGGTCTTGCAAGTTTGAATGCATCTTTTTTTTCATATCTCCTTAATGTATGACATACTTCATCATGAAGGAGAGCAGAGACAAAAGAATCAGAGAGCCAGGCATGATGATGCATACCTGTAATTCTAGCACTCAGGAGGCTGAAGCAGGAGCACTGCAAATGAGAGGGCAGTCTGGCTGCTCTCAAAAAACCAGAAAAAAGGCCAGGCATGGTGATGCATACCTGTAATCCTAGCACTTGGGAGGCTGAGGCAGGAGGATTACTGTGAGTTCAAGGTCAGCCTGGGCTACATTGCAAGTTCAAGGCCAGTCTGAACTATATAGTGAGACCCTGTCTCAAAAAACAAACAAACAAAAAAATAAATAAAAACAAAAAAAAAACCCAGAAAAAAATCACAGAGAAATACAACTGATTTATGATCAAACTGTGCCTGAAGTCCACTTCACTTCTAGACCTTTATAGGATGCCAGTATACTCAGACTTTTTACACCAGTATGAGTTACTTGCAACTAAAAACATCTAAGAGATTATTTAGGGATGAGGGGCTGATACTCATTTTGCCCTCTAAAGCTATGAATCACAGCAGAAAAATATAGTGCATGCTCCTGCACTGGACACTAGTGGTTCACCAAGAACATCTTGCACTTTATCTTGTTTTGACTCTCTCTTCACCTGGCAAGCCCATATTTATCTATGTGTGTATTTGTTGTCTTCTTTTTAAAAACTGAGATAAAATTCATGTAACAGTGTTAAGTGTACAACTGACTGGCTCTTTAAATACAAGTGTACAACTATCATTATCTCCTTATAATTTTCATCACCCCCAAATAAAACCCCTTGCCGATTAAGAACCACTTCCTTCTCCCTTCCCCAGCCTCTGTCCACTACTAAGCTACACCTTGTTTCTATGGATTTGCTTATTCTAGATATTTCATATCAATGGACTCATACAGTACATGGCCTTTGGTCACTGGCTTCTTTCACTGCACAGAATGTTTTCAAGGTGCATTCATGCTATAGCTTGTATTAGTACTCTATTCCTTTCTGGAGCTGTATACTATGCCCTTGTATGGATATAGCACATTATGCTGATTCCCACTCATCATCTGATGGGCCTTTGGACTGTTTTCACTTTTGGGGATAATGGATAACATGGCTACAAGCATTCATGGACTTTTTTTTTTTTTTGGTACTGGGGATCAAACTCGGGTCCTTGCGCTTGCGAGCCAGGTGGTGGAACCACTGAGCTAAATCTGCGGCCCTCAAGGACATGTTTTTATGTGGACATATATTTTCATTTCTCTTGGGTCTTACACCTAGGAGTGGAATTGCTGGGTCACATGGTAACACTGTTTATCTTTTTGAGGAAAGGCCATTTTGCACAGCCCCTGTTTTCCTTATCCAAATCCTACTTGTCCTTTTAAGACTTGGGTGGAAAAGTCCCCATCTCCTTTTCTGTGAAACACTTTTCAAGGCAGCAAGATGAGCCACTTCCTCTATGCTCCCACAGGCTCTCAGCTGAGCTACTCCAGAACTTACCACCTGCACTGCTGTCCTCAGTGAGCTCTTTTATCCCCATAGTGGAGTTCTGAGAGCAGGGGCCTAGTCCATGGCTGTGACCCTGGTGTCTGGCACAGAGTGTGTGCCCAACCAGTGTGGGTGTGGCAGGCGACTGAATGACACGTGTGTCTCTAGTGGCTTCAGGGTGCTCTGAGCTTCATGATGGTGTCTTCATGGGTGAGGGAGGGGAAGTGCCACTGAGCATACCTGGGTGTGCAAGCCAGTGAGTGTGGCTGGTGTAGAGGGTGCTGTTGCCTGAGAGGGTGCGGGAGGGTGCAGTGAGCATACACAGAGGCATTTCTGCCATATGTGCCCAAGTTCTGAGACAGCCTTAGAATGGGCCAAATGGCTTGTGCCTAGAAGGGGGAAGTGAGGACCGCGAATGTGGGCAAAAGTCAGGAGGCTGGCCACAGACAGGCACTGGAGTGGACAGCATGAAGAGGCCATGTGCTAGGGAAAGGTGCTTCGACCAGCTCATTTTGCAGTCTGCATGGAGAATGAATGGGCCTGATTTTGGGGAGTACTGGACCTGGCTTCTGGCCTCAGGTTCTACCAGCTACCTGAGCCCTGCAGCTGCTCACGTGCAAAATGGGAACAGAGAATTCTCCAGCAGGGGGACTGTGAGATGAAGGAGTGATGTTGAGGGGGAGGGGTGTTGACAGGTGCAAAAAACATCACTGTGCATTGATCTCAGCCGCAGGTTGCTCAGGCTGCTCAGGCTGCTCTGGGAGGCCACCAGGGCAGTTATGCCCACTCCTGTATGGAGTCAGGATTCCACTCCAGGCCAGGAAGTGGGAACTGAAGTCATTCACTGAGCGTCTTCTAAGTGTAAGGATCAGTGCTAGATGGGGTAACTTATTGTCTCGGTTAATGCTCACAGTAAACTTATGAGGGAGAAATGAATGTCTCCTTATGGGCACCAGGGCTCAGAGAAAAGTCATTCACCCAAGGGCACATAGCTGGGTGGTGGCAGAATGTGGACCCAGACCTTCACATATCATGGTGTTTACAGCAGCCCCTTCATCCCTCCAAAGCCCATAGTGCTAGAGCCAGGGCTGGACTGGTGAATGCGTTCCATTTCCTTGGCACAAGAATGCATTTTCAGAAGCCTGCCATATATTTTTAATAATTGGTATGAACATGCAATCTCTCGTCAGCTGGCTTGCTGTCTGCTGTAAGACGCAGATAAGAAAGAGCGAGCTTGAGCGGACCCAGGAAAATCCTCTACACCCGCTGGCAGAAATCACTCCGACCCCGAGTATCTTTCTAGCTTTAATTCTCCAAGCCTTCTGTGTCTGACTCATGTAAGAAAATGACTTCCTGGGTGAAATACTAAATGCTGTGCGTGGATGTTCCCAGTCTTGCTCTGGTAGCTCTAATGATAATGGCTTAGAGGAGCCAGCTCTGAGCCCAGATCTGGAGTCAGATTCAGCTTCCCTGGGTTTCCTGGGCCAGAAACAAGCCAGGCTGGGCTCAGGGGTCCAATGTCAATGAATCAGAACAAGAACATGGCAACATGAGGGCCTGGGTTTGGCAGGCTCTGAGAGGGTTCAGGGATAGGATAGTCAAGGGCCAGACATGCAAACCAGGTGCTATACAACAGCTGACTCTCCATGTGCTAGGGTGCTGGGCTCAGGGAACTCTCCCACAGGAGCTGGCCCATCTCACCCACCCCTAAATCCTGTAAGGCTAGTATACTAACATCTGAACTCATTTTAAGGATGAAGAAACTGCGGCCTTCAAAAGTTAAATCACTCACTGTATTAGTTTCTTAGAAAATTACCCTAATTTGGGTAAAGTGTTGACTAAAAACAACAGAAATTTGTTCTTGCATAGTTCTGGAGGCCAGAAGTCCCAGATTCAGGCATCCACAGGGCTGAGCTCTCTCTGAGACTCTGGAGAGAATGTGCCTATGGCTCTCCCAGCTCCGGGTGGCTCCAGGTATCCCTTGGCTTGTGGCTCCACCTCTCCAATCCCTACCTCCATCCTCATATGACTTCTCCTCTGTGTCTGTGTCTTCTCTCTTGCTTCTTAGAAGGACACTTGACATTGGATGCAGGGCCTTCCCAGTAACCCAGAATGATTTCCTCTAAAGATTCTTATCTTAACTGCATTCACAAAAACCCCTTTTCCAAATAAGTTTACACTCATGGGTTCCAGGGAAAAGTATGCTGACATATCTTTTTGGGGCCATTATTTAATCTACTGCACTGAAGTAACTCATTCAATAAATGCTGAGCTGGGATTTGAAATCAAGTCTAACTGCAGATGGCATTTGCTTAACCTCTTTGGGCTATCTGTTGATTCCTAGCCTGTCATGTGAGCAAGGGCATGTTACTTAATCCCTCTGTGCCTCAGGTTCCTCAGATGATAATGGTAACTACCTCATGGGTTTGTTGTGAGCATTAAATGAGCTGATAAAGCACACCACTGGGAACAGTGCCTAGAACACAGAATGCACTCCAAACAAAAGCTGCTGCTATTACTGCTTTTGCTGTTGTTACCAAGATAATGCAGGGTAGTTGAAATCTTGCACGAAGGCTGGTCAGATCTGCTGCTAAGGATCCGGCTGGACGGGAGATACTCTCAGGTTAAAATCTGTTGGGTTTGGATATCTGCTCACAAGCTCTTCACTCATATGAAACACTAACCAGATAATCACAGATAGGGAAGAAATTTAAATATATATAAGAGAATATTTTGCAAAATTGGATGCTAGTGACTGAAAGACTCAGTGAAGAAAAACAAAACAAAGCAAAACACAGGATTGATGCAAAAAGAAGGGGTAAATGTGAATGGACCCATGGACCCGCTGCGGTAGAAGAGACAGATCCATCTAATACCACATGGCTGGGCTGGGTTCCAGTTCCAGCAGGTAGCAAGCAAGGTTGTCTCAGGCCAGTCAGGTCACCTAGCCAGCCTGTTTCCTCATCTCTAAAATGTGGATGTCAAAGTGCTTTGTGAACTGTGCCAGCCTGTTGAAATGGGAGGCACTGTTACTGTTACAGTATGTGCTTGCCAACAACTGGGTGCTTGCACCAGGTGGCATAGGTCTGGGGCTGGGTCCCCAGTCCAGAGAAGAGCACCCAGTGTGGGTGGACTGGCACTGAGAGTCTGCAGGGTCATCAGTGATTGAGTCTCTGGCTGCTGTCCCTGAGGCAGGATGTCTCAGGCTCCTGAACCAAGCATTTTTGGGGTACTTTAAGTGTTCCATCCTATATCAAGTCCAAAACAACTCAGTCATTGAAGTTTGATCCACCATCACTTTAGGGAGCAACTCCAAGTCAAATAACAGTAGAAAATAATAAGTACCCACCATGTGCCTGACAGTACCATTTCAGAGCTGCTGAGGGTACCAATGGGCTTGCCTACTGGATCTCTTGCCCCCTTGCTTCTCTGTAGGTTTATGTGGCTGGTGGCTTTCTGAAGTCACAGGGGATTTTGTTTTTCTTTTTGAAACTGCCTCAAGTTTTGGTCTGGGCTTTTCTCACCTTCTGGCTCTTGCCTGCAATGACAACACTGCAGGAATGGGGACTTCAGAGCTTCTCCTTTTCTCCTCTTCCCTAGTCTCTCTACCCCTGGGGAAACAATTATTCAGATAATGACTAATGGACTTTCAGGAAAACATAAGCCTGGATGGACCCAGAGCTCTGTGGGGTCTGGGTGTGAGTTCTCAAGTGGTCTCTAAGTCCTCCGTCCTCTGACACTGTCACCTTCTCCAGCTAGAGGCCAGGCTAGCATGGTAAGGTCCCATCTGGACCTTAGGTTTCCTGGATTTGGACTTTTTTTCTCTTATCTTCCAGCCTGAAATTTATTGTCCTGAGTCTGTTTTTCAAAATAAATAAATGCAGTGCTGGGGGTCTTCCTAGAGAAGAGCAAGCTCTGATGGTGTCTGCCCTGGCCGCACACTAGACCCATGGCCATTTAAAAAAGAATCTTAATACTTAAGGACCTTTTAAACTCATTAGGACAGAATTTCTGGAGAAGTGACATGAGACTAATATTTAAAAATTTTTTTCTGGAAAATGTTGCCAGGATTGAGAACCCCAAGTCTACCTTCTTTTTGAGCTCTTAACCCTTAAAATATTACTTATTTTTCATTTTAGTATCAACATAGTCTCTTTCAACAATTTAATCCTGCTGCTGAGCAACTGTGTCTGTTGGTTAGAGGCTGTCACTGCTGATGAGTTGTGCCAAGGAAGCTCTCCCATTCGATCACTCATGTATGCACTTTCTTCTGCTTGTCCATTCACCAGCCATTCCACCAATACAGACTGAGCTCTCTCTGCCAGGCCCTGTGCAAGGGCCTGAGGACAGAGCTCTGAGCAAGAGAGGCCAGGGCTCTATTTTAGGGAGCTCACGTTCTAGTGGAGGAGGACAGAAATAGATGAGAGTGGAGGATAAATGATGTGATGGAGGAGAGTGAAGTGAGACACAGTGATATGGTCCATTTAAGGCTTGGTGCTCAGAGGATGGCATTTAAGTCAAGTACTGAGTGATATGAAAGAGTCAGATACGGCAAGATTGGAAGGAAGAGTGTTCTAAGCAGAGAAATCAGCAAGAGAAAAAGCCTAAAGTTGGGAATAATCGTGGAGTATCAGAGCCACAGACAGAGGGCCCATGTAGTTAGAGTGGGGTGAGGGTAGGGGAAAGGTACTAGTGCATGAGATACATAGCCAGGGAGTAGATTTTGTAGGGACAGTGTGAAGGTAAAAAAAATTTGGATTCTATTTTAATTGGAGTATTTTAAGTGGGAAATAATGCGATATGCTAAGGATTTTGAAAGGCTTTCTTTTGGAATAGCAGACATAATCCTGCCTTGTCAGTAGTTACAGTAAATGGATTAAATTCTCTAATTAAAGTGTATACATTGGCAGAATGGATTAAAAAACATGCTCTAACTGTATTTGTTGGATGTAAGAGATTCACTTTAGATTCAAAGACACAAATAGTTTGAAAATATATTCAAGAAATTTGTGGTTATTCAGGAAACAAGGGGGTAGATTTTGTGAAGATGGGAAAGGGATGTGGAGATGAGGGAGATGGGAGGTAGGGAGGGTAAAGAGAAGTAAAAAGGATCAAGCTGCAATATGTGTATGTGCTGGTTTCCCGCAATGAGAATATTTGTTATGGATTGCAAATATATACTAATATAAAAGAATGTGCAATAAGAGGAAAGGAAGAGATAAAACTATTCGCCAATAACATGATCTTAGAGGGAGAATGTTCTAAAGAATCCACCGAAAAACTATTGCAAATGATAACAGAGTTTAGCAAATACAAGATCGACATAAAAAATACTGTATTTCCATGCCTTTGCAATGAGCAGAGGAAATTAAGAAAGTATTCAGTTTATAAGCATCAAAAAGAATGAAATACTGAGGAATAAATGTAACCAAGGAAGAGAGGGAACTGTATACTAAAAACTATAAAACACTGCTGAAAGAAATGAAAGAGAATCTAAATAAATGGGCATCCCACACTCATAGATTATAAACTTTAATACTGCTAGGAAGACAATACTCTCTACACTGATCTACAGACTCAGTGTAACCCCTATGAAAATCTTAATAGCCTTTTTTGCAGATGTGGAAAAACTGGTCCTATAATTTGTGTGGAATCTCAACGGAATCTGTAAAGACAAAACATTCTTGATTAAGAAGAATAAAGTTGGAAGGGTAACATTTTTCAATTTTGATGGACCTCAAAGGTACTGTAATTATGATAATGTGGTGCTGGGATAAGGACAGACATATAGACGGATGGAAAGGAATGGAGAGTACAGAAGTACAACCATACATTTATGGTCGACTGATTTTTCAACAGAGTTGTGAGGTTATTCAATGGGGAGTGAATATTCTTTTCAATAAATGATCCTTGAACAATTAGGTATCCATAAACAAAAGAATTATCTTGGGTCACTACTTTACACCATGTATAAAAATTAACTCAAAATGGATCAAATACCTAACTGTAAGAATTAATACTATAAAATACTGAAGAAAATATAAGTATAAATCTTCATGATCTTGGATCAGTCAATGTTTTCTTAGCTATGATACCAAACAACCAAAGAAAAAATAGATAAATTTGGCTTCATCAAAATGAGAATTTTTTTTGTGTCACAGGGCACTACTGAGAAAGAGAAAAGATAATTCAATTAAAACCGAGCAAAGGCTCTGGATAGACCTTTCTCCAAAGAGGAAACACAAGTGGCCAATAAACATATGCAAAGATGCTGAGCACTATTAACCATTAGTTTTTTGATTGTCAATCTCATCAAAACCCCGAGATACCACTTTACACTCATTCAGATGGTTATAATAAAAAAGGCAGATCAGTAGCAAGTACTGGCAACAATGTGGAGAAACTGGAACCTTTGTATATTGTTGGTGGGAATGTAAAACGGCGCAGCTACATGGAAAACTGGAAGTTCCTAAAAATGTGAAACATAAAGTTACCATATGACTACCAATTCTACTCATAGGTGTATATCCAAGAGAAGTGAAAACACACGTCCACATGAAAACTTGTATGTGAATACTCACAGCAACATTATTCATACCAGTGAAAAAGTGGAAACAACCCAAATATCCATCAACTGATGAATAGACAAACACAATGTGGTATATGCATGGGAATATTTTTCATTCAGAAGGAATAATACACTGGTACATAGAAGAAATTTTGAAATATTATGCTAAGTGAAAAGAACCAGACATAAAAGTCTATATATTGTATGATTTAATTGATATGAAATATATAGAACAGGTAAATCTACAGAGACAGTCGATTTGTGGTTGATGGACTAGAAGGAAGGAAAAATGAGAGGTGATGGTTAAAAGGAACAGAATTTCTCTTTTGGGTGATGAAAATTTTGATTGTGATGACTGAACAATCTTATAAATGTGCTAAAAACTACTGAAGTGTACATTATAAAATTGAATTTATAATATGTAAATTATATCTAAGACCCAAACCAAACTAAGACAAACAAAAAACATCAAACTTCTGGCTACCATGTTGATAAAATTTTGGAAGGAGCAATGAATGGCCTAACAGCTACCTAACAACTACCACCACCACGTCATGGTTTGGATCTTAATGGTCTCCCAAAGGCCCACATACTAAAAGTGTGGCTGCCAGCTTCCCAATCAGGAGGTGGTGGAACCTTTAGGGGGTGGGCCCTAGTCGGAGATAGTTAGGTCATTGGAGGCTGCACTTGAAGTCCCCAGGCTCCAGGCCCATTCCTCCTCCTTCTCCTCCTCTTCCTCCTTTTCCTTCTTCTCCCATCCTCCTGTCATCTTGCCCACCTCCTTCTCCTCCTTGTGTTCTCTCTCGCTCTCTCTCTCTGCTTCTTGGCAACCATAAGGCACCTCTACAATGATACATTGTGTTGCCATAGGGCCAAAATAACAGGTCCAAGAAACCATGGACTGAAACTTCTGAAACTGTGAGCCAAAATAATCCTTTCCTTCTTTTAAGTTGATTTATTTCAGGTATGTATCACAGCAACAGAAAGGTGACTAACACAACCATCACCAACTCAGTGGCTTAAATGATAAAGGGTCTTTACTCGGCATGCCAGCTGTGCATCACATGCCAACTATAGCTTTGCCTCAGTGTCCCACCTTGGGATTTCAGATGATGAGTGATGATGATGGTTTAAAGCTAGTGGTAGCAGTAGAAGACAGAAGTGATGGGCTAGGACATAATTTGGCAGGAGAGTCTGCAGGACTAGTACAAAACTTCTCAAAGGACATCTATAGATCTTCTAGCAAGAGTACCCTAAGGCAGGATTCATTCAAGTACTTAGCTAATGCTTATGGCATGTGTACTATGTGCCAAGTACCTTTCCAGGTGCTGGGGATATTGCAGTGAGTGAAACACAATCCCTTCACTCCCTCTGCTTGCATGAAGCTCACATTCTAGAGGATGGTTATCTGTGACAGCAACAAAAAGCTAGATGGAATATACTATCAAACATAAGGGCTGACTAGTAATGCCTTGTTCTCTCTCTCCTAGCCATATAGTAGGATTGATCTTCCCTGCCCTTCTGTGTCCAGGAATGTACACAGAACACATTTTTTGGCCAATGGCATACGAGTATAAGTTACATGTGATACATTAGGGTGGAAGCTTTACAACCAGGGCACACCTTGCCACATACTCTTTCCCTTTGCCATAAAAACTGTCCCAGTAGGTGCAGCCAGAATGAGGTCACCATGGGAGAAAGCCTCAGTTGACCTGTTGTGGATTAGTGCTATGATCAGTAAAGAACCTTTATAGCTTTAATCCACTGAGGGGTTGTTACTACAGCAAAAATGAACACATTCTGACTAATACATTTTCTTATTTTCTTTTGAGCTCTTTGAAAGGCATTAATCCAAACTCAATGTTGGATCATACTTTATAAGATTAAACACTGTCTCAGTATACCAACTCAAACTTAAAACCAAAGCTCTGGAGGCATGTGTCATTAAGAGTAGGCTGTTGTTTACAACCTACTCAGTGCGTTTTTCTTATAGACTCTGCCATGGACTGATCAGCAGCAAGTGACTAAGTGGTCCCTTATGAATGTGTCTAATCTTGGCCATCATACAGCACACCCTAAGGGGGCTGATGCAGAGCATGGTACACAATGGGCATTCCATAATGCCAAAGGAGCACCCCAATGACACATCATCTAGAAAGGCAGGTTGCTTGGAATTCCCCCAGAAAAAAGGTGGAAGGTAGGCTGAAGGTGTAGCTCAGTGGTTGCTAGCATGTAAAGGGCCTGGTTCCACCCTTATCAATGGAGAAAAGAGAAGGAAGGAAAAGAAAAAAAAATATGGAAGGTCTTTATGGGGGCTGAAGCCTGTGTTTCTGCCAACACGGGTGTGTTGGGTTGGGAGACAAATACTCAAATTTAAAAGGCTCCCACCCCGTGGTGAGCACCAGATAGGTAGAGATGGAAAATTTCAGCTTCGGGGGTGCCCTAGAGCGAAGCACTATGTGGCCCTGCTCTGAATGGCCTCTTGCCCACGGGACTACCTCCAAAGGCACCAGGAAAGCTGAGGAGGAAGATGAAATAAGACACCGTCTGTCATGGATGTAAGCTCCTTCTGAACCTGAGGTGTTCCTGAAAGGTGGCTGTGGCTGGCAGAGTGCTGCGACCACTCTTGGGGCCCATTCACATCTGTGCCCACAGAGCGAATGGGAGAGCTGAGCCGGAAGGCCAATGCCTGTGGACACCCTTAAAATGTCTCCCTGGCGTACCATTCCAATTAAATCTCCCCTTGAGTTCTCATTTTAATAACTTAATCTGGAATTTACATCTTGCTTCCTCTCCCAAAGGGCCAGAGGCAGCACACAGTAAAAGCCCATACACACCAGGACAGTTAAAAATAAAGACAAATGATCAGAAGGTGAGATAATCCTCCAGAAACCCGAGATAAGATAGTTATTGCTCCTGAGTGTTGAATTTGGCTGCAGCTTTCTGGAAGCCAAGGTTAAAAAGAAAACAGAGTAGTTTATGCATTATGATGGCCTGATAGAAGAAAGGAAGGAAGTAGAGACAAGTTAACGGGCGAGCACTTCCCATTTGCCGGTACAGCATTCCTTGGGGATCTATTGCGTGAATCTTCATCTCAGGGGCATTAAGTCACCAACCGAACCACAGTCCTTTATAGAAGATGCTGAATCATTCTTCATCAGCAGCCTCTGTCTCAGAAGGGGGACCTTGGTTAAAGGTGAAGGTGCAATATTAAATTAAATTCCAACTATGCAAAGAGATTTCTTTGAGAAGCCGGCTTAATGGGCCCAGACAGATGGGTTGAATTTGGACATATGGAGGCATGAGGAGAGAGTTCCAGGTGGAGAGAACAATTTATTCAATAAATATTTACCAAGCGCTTGCTTTGAGCCAGGCCCTGGTTGTGGGTGCTGGGGACACACAGATGGCCTTGGCCTCTGAAGAGGTCACAGACAAAGGAGGACAGATGCACAGACAATTACCAGTGTTGTGACCAGAATGAGGGATCAACAGGGTGAGATGGATGTGCAGGACAGAGGCATTCAAGGCGACCTGTGTGGCCCAAAGTCTTTCGCGGGCAATTCCAAGCTGCCTCTCAAAGGTCTAGTAGAAATTTTACATGTAAAGCAGACATCCTGGGGTGGGAAGGAGGGTGCTTTGGGTGGAGGGCACAAAGGCACAGGGGATGCTTTGGAGAACTAATCGTGCAGGGTAGCTGAGGACAAGGAGGGAGGAAGGGAACTGTGAGAGATGAGAGTGGGGAGGTAAATGGGCCAGATCATCAAAGGCCTCCTGACCTCTTCTAGGGAGTGTAGACTTCATCCTCTAGCTGATGGGGAGGGTTTAAAGTAGAAGAAGGACATAGTCAGAACTTCAGATGGTGCAGCCTTCCTGGGAGGACTTAGCCAGGCTGAGGTGGCCTTTGGGCAAAGAACTGACAGTAAGCCCTTACTGAATCATGGGCTATGGTCTGCTTCTGGCTGGATACAGTGGGTGACTGTTAGTGACAAAGACCTAGCCTACTGTTTAGGGCTGATGGCCTTAGCAGTGATGACCCACCATTTGGAGTGTCACCCTTACCCTCAAATGCCTTGGGCCACTAGATTGCCTGTGGACAGCCCACAGAACTGAACGGACCTGGTCCCCAGCACTCCCCAACCCTAGCCATGCTGCTATCTCTTTATTTCACAATGAATAGTGCAAGAAGGGCTTGGACAAGCTTTGTGAAGATACCAGCTGTTTCCTGAAAATGCCTGCTTTAGGCTTCTTTTCCCAGAGCAACTGTAGAGGGAGGTAGAAGATAAGAGTTAAAATTATTTAAAACTCCATGTGTTTGTATCTTCCAATATCTGTTTCCATAGAAACATAACTGGTATAAGCCACTCATCTCAAAGCCAAGTGCAGACCCATGGTTCCAAATCCCTCATTTGCTCCCATGGAAAGAAAATTGCTTCCATTGACAGACCAGGGACCATGGAGGGAAGTTTGAACCCCCAATACCCCAAACTGCCCTTAACTTGATTACTGTCTGAACAGCCAGAGAGCTACAGAAACCAGAGTGTAGAGAATTCTTGATAGGCTGTGGGGACTGGTCTTGCACCATTTCTGTAAGTGGATGCTACACACATGGCTCCTGTGGGTGACAGGATGGCACATTGTTCCCTGTCTTGCTACCACCTGCCTGGGAAGCAGATAGGGAGACTTCAGGGTGTGGAGGTGGCCTGGAATGCTGCCGTGGTAGCCCCTGTGGCTTCCCTGGATGTTCAGTGTTCAGTAACCTTGAGTGCTGTTCACCATCTTTCTCTACATCAAGACTTTGGGGTTGGTCAGGTGGAGGCATACATGGTGGCTCAGTACTGAAGAAGAGCTTGGAAAAAATAACCCTTCACCTAGCATAACAGGATACCTCCCCATCATCAGTACATACTGAGTTTACTTTTGGATGAAAGTATCTTTAATTATTTCCCTTAAAAGAAAAAAATAACCCCATATGTGTGAATGTGCACACACATATATTGTCAGTTCTTGATCTAAAAGCAGCACTTGACACAGTTCATCAAAAGTTCCTCCTTGAAACATTTTCTTCATTTGGTTTCCAAGATACCAAACTCATTTGATTTTCTTCCGATCCATCTCTGGGCTTCTGCCAGGTCTTCTTTGCTGTCTTTCCCACAATCTTCCTGGATTCCAAACACTGGTGTGCTTCTGAGTTAGTCTTTGGTCCCTCCTCTGCTCCATATCTGTGCCCTCCCTGGATACCCTCACCCAGGGCTTTTGATGTCACCCATGTGTTAACCCATCGAAGCTCCCATCTCCACACTATGTCTATGAGCTCCAGACCTATATGCCCAACACCCACTCTCCATCACCACTAGTTGCGTAGGTGTTCAAAAAAAGTTATTTTCCTTTTTTCCAAGAATACAAAACATATTTTACAAACCTTTCTAACACACTTGGCAGGTTTATCCACACCTGCTATATCTGAAATACAGAAACAGCCAATCTTTCCATCAGCCTGCAAAGCAAAGGCAGAGCTGAAATGCCACCAAGCACAGGGCCACATCCTGGGACACCTGACAGTCCTTGCTGTGGTCTTGAGCATTATGTCTGGGTACCTCTCCCTTCTTCAAATGCTCCCCACATATGGATGGCTCACATTTGTTCTGCCTGCAGGAGCTCTCTTTCCTATCCCTGCCTGCATGGAAGGCTCTCTCCTGATTACCCCTGCCTTTCTGATTACCACTTTGGATTCTCCTTCCCTGGCTGCTCCTCAGGTGCCCGGCACCACTCAGTGGTTTCCAGGACTCCAGTCAGGACTTCTTGGTTTCTCACTGGACCTGCTATCTCTGGGTCTGTGCACACGTTCTCATGACTCCCATCCTCATTGTGCTAACTTCTTCCCCACAAATCTCTCTCTATGGATAAATTACTATCTTGTGCTCTAGGACCCTGCATCCTATCTTCGCAGCCCATTAGCTCTGAAGATCCAGAGGCAGCTCAAATTTATGGCCAAAAAATGAGCCCCCTAAGTTCCCTCCCAAATCCACTTCTCATTCTGCACTCTGCCTTGGTGAAGAGGTCACCATCTACTACCCAGGCAGAAATCTGGGCATGGCCTTGCTAACTACCTTTCTTCACCACTTAGTGTCAATTAGTCATCAGTTTTGTCACATCTGCTTCCTAAATACCCATCAAAAACATCCACTTCCCTCTGTCTGCACTCCCACTGCTCTATTTTAGGTCACCATCAGCTCCTGCCTGAATTATTGCAAAACATCTAGCCATCTCTGGGCCTCCAGCCTCACCCTTCCATCTGTTCTCACCCTGCAGCCAGGGAAAACATGAACATGTCACTCCGGTGATTAAATCTCTTTAATTTTGAAGTTTAAACTCCTCTGCTTAGCACACAGGGCCTCTAGCAATCTGGGCTCTGCCTGTGTCATCATTTATCTTTCCCATCACCTCCCCAAAGGCACCCTGAACTTTGGTCATCAGAACTATTTCATAGTGTTGGTTTTAAAACTTTTTAAGAAAACAAAGATATGCCTATGTGTTTAATGATGAGAAACTAGATGCTTTCTCTCTAAGATTGGGAAACAGGCAAAGATGTCCTGTCCCACCACTCCTATTCAGCATTGTAGTGGAAGTCTTTGCTAATGCAGTAAGTCAAGAAAAAGAAACGAAAGATGCACAGACTGAGAAGGAAGAAATACAACTGTGTTTGTTTGCAGATGGCATTATTGACCATGCAGAAAGCCCCAAAGAATCAACACAAAAACTCCTGGAATTCATAAGCAATTTAGCAATGTTGCAGGATACTAGGTTAATAAACAAAAGTCAACTGCTTTCCTATATATTGGAAATAAGGAATTGGAATTTGAAATTAAAATATATTTATTATCCACATAAAATGCAATAGATGTAATTCTAACAAATTATGTGCAACATCAATATGAGGAAATCTAGAAAACTGAAGAAAGAAAATCTAAAAAGATCTAAATAAATGGAAATATATTCCATGTTCCTGGATAGGAAGACTCAATATTGTAAATAGACCAGTGCTTCCCAACTTGATCTATATATATAATGTGATACCAATAAAAACCCCTGCAACAAACTGACTATAAAATTTACACAGACATAAGACCCAGAGGAAGCAACACAGCATTGAAGACCAAAGTTGGAGAAATGACACTCACTGCCTTCGAGACTTTTTATAAAGCTATAGAAATTAAAATGGTGTGGTATTAGTGAAAGAGTAGATAGTATATAGTATAAGAGACTACAGCCCAGAAATGGATCCACACAATTAAAGTCAACTCATCTATAATAAAGATGCACAGGCAACCCAATGGAGAAAGCATGAGCTTTTCAACAAATGTGGAAGAACAACTGGGCACCCATACGCACAAAAATGAATCTAGACACAGACCTTGTATTTTTCACAACTAACTCAAAATGGACCATTTACTTAAATGTAGTGTCAAACCACAGAATTCCTAGAAGACTAGAAATTAACAGGAGAAAATCTAGGTGACTTTGGGTTTGACAATGAGTTTTTAGTTTGTTGCAGTACTGGGGATCAAACCTAGGACCTTGTGTATTTTAGGAAAGCGCTGTACCACTGAGCTACATCCTTAGCTCAGCAATGATCCACGGAAGAGAAACTGAAATGTTAGGGTTTATTAAAATAAAAAGATTAAGCTCTGCAAAAGAGAATATTGAGAGGATGAAAAGACAAGCTACAGACTGAGTGAAAATATTTGCAAAACACATATCTGATAAAAGGCTTGTATCCAAAATATACAAAGAAATCCTAAAATTCACAAAAAGAAAAAAAATAATCTAATTTAGAAATGAGTAAACAATCTGAACAGTTACTTCACTAAAAACTATATAGATGTGGCAAATAAGCATATGAAAAATGCTCAACATCACATATCACTGAGAGATTGCAAATTAAAACAACAAGGTGATCCTAGGGCATATTTATTAGAATGGCCGAAATCCAAACACTGACAACACCAAATATTGACAAGGAGATGGAGCAACAGGAACTCCCAGTCATTGCTGGTAGAAATGCAAAATGGTACAGCCACTTTGGAAGACAGTTTGTCAGTTTCTTACAAAACCAAACAAACTCACTCTTATATAGTCCAGGACTTACTCTCTTAGGTATTTATTCCAATGAATTATATACTTAGGTTTACACAAATGTCTATTCATAAATCCTGATAGCAGCTTTATTCAAAATTGCCAAAGTCTGGAAGCAACTAAGATGCCCTTCAATGGCTGAATGAATAAACAAATTGCGGTACATCCATACAAGGATATATTAATCATTATTAAAAAGAAATGAACCATCAAACTATGAAAAATACATGGAGGAGCCTTAAATACACATTATTAAGTGAAAGAAGCCAGTCTAAAAAGGGCTACATACTGCATGATTCCAATTATATGGCATTTTGGTAAAGGAAAAACTGGATTGGTGGCTGCCTGGGGAAAGGCCCAGGGACACTGAAGACTGTTCTGTTTTATACTAGAAAGGTACACACATGATGTTATGCACTTGGCAAAGAACTGTACAACACAAACAGCAAACCCTACTGTAAACTATTGACTTAAGAGTAGTATATCAATATTAGTTCATTATTTTAACAAGTATACCATGCCAAATGTTCATAAGAGGGAGAACTGTATGTGGGAGGTGAGGGAAGTATATGGAAACTTAGCATTTAGGTTAATTTTTCTATAAACCTAATGCTGCACTGCTTTGAGAAGTAGCCTATAAGTATAAAATATTTTAAAACGATCTGCATTATACTTTTGAAGAGTAAATAAAATATGCCTGTACAATTTGAAAAGTAACCTTTCCAGAACCTTACAGGCCCTAGACATCTTTCTCAATGGTATCTTCCCACCCTACCCACCAAGAAGTGACCAAAATCTTGAATACTATATTACTAATTACCTTCTTTTTCTTTCTTTGTAAAAACTGTTCTGTTACCCTTGTATATATCCTTAAACAGTATTTAGTTTTCCCCAGCATTTGAACTTTAAGTATGCAAAAAAATACTTTGGGTGTCACCCGTGACTTGCTGTTTTTTGTTCACTGTCATGTAGTTGAGATTCACCCAGGCTGATGCACCTGGCTGTGGATCATCCACGGCCATAGCTGTATAGTGTCCCTTTGTTGAAAGTGCCTCATTCCAGACATCCATTCTGTGCAGAGGCATATTTGGGACGCTCCCAGTTTGGAACTACTTTGAACAGTGCTGCTGTCGACACCCATGCTAGGGTCTCCCCTGGCACACACATGAGACATTCTCAGGGGATTGCTGGGCAGTGGGGGATGTGCACATCAAACTGTTTTCCAAGTTACTGTGCCAGCACACCAGCTTCTCTACCACACACAGCCTTCCATTGCCCTGAGTCCTCCCAGTGCTTGGTCACCAGGATAAGCAACCTGCTCTCCAAATGCTGCTGCTCAGCCTGAATACCCTGCCCACCTCCTTCACCTAGGCACACTTCCTCAGCTCAGGTGAGAAGCCTTCCCTGACCTGAGGGGGCCAGACTGGGGGCTCCTCTTGGACTCCCCAGAATCTTGAACTCTCCCCAGATGCTGTCTTGTGTGCGGTGTGACTTATCCACGAATGTCTGTCTCCTCTATTTCTCTGAAAGTCCCTGAAGTCAGGGCCACATTTCATCCATTGTGGCTGATCTGGAGTCCAGCATAGGCCTGATGCATAGAGGGCTCGCATTATGTGTTAGCTAAGTGCTTGACTCCATGAGGGCGAGCCTGGAGTCAGTCTGAGGCTCACAGGGAGGCCAGAGCTGTGGGTGGAATGGTCCTGAGAAGCCATAGCTGGAGGCTTGGTAGTGACACAGAGGCCATGGTGTCAGGCTTAGGAGCCACAGCCAAACATCAGCCTGCTCTGAGGGGTGCTGTGTACAGCCCTGAAAGGGAGAGGAAGTGGAGAAAGCAGAACTCAGGTCCTCTCTTCCCTCCTCAGGCAGCATGATTGAGAGCAGACTGCCTTTGGTTGAATTTAACCTGTACCACTTGCAGGCTGTGTGACCTTAGGTAAGTTGCTGAACTTCTCTGAGCCTCACTTTCCTCATGTATAAAATGAAGAAAATAATATCTTCTACCTCACAGTGTTGTTATAAAAGTTAAATGCAATGAGTTGGTACTTGTAAAACATGTAGAACAGTTCCTGGCACATGACAAGTGCTATATCAATTTTAATTACATAGAAATGAATGAGGATGCAGAGATGGGCTGCCTTTTGCTGACTCCAGGGGATTTTCATTCCTGTGTTCAGCCTTGGAGGTGAATCCCTTTGGTGGGTCCCTCCTGTTATTCTTGAGCTCTTTGTCCTGTCCATTTATTTATCTTTAACTGTGATCAGACTCTATGTGATCTGAAGTAATAGTGCCGATTGACCCTCGTGTTTAGGCCACTCCCCACTAGCCCAGGCACCGTGAGATCTAGGGCCAAGTCTCCCATGATCCCATGTCCCTGTGGAAGGTGGTAGGCCAGTGGGCAGGGGTCAGGGCTGTGTTCAGCAGCCTGAGGAAGCTGGGGAAGGAAGCAAGCAGGGCAGGGAGCCCTGTGAACTAGGAGACACATCTCCACAGCAGGGGATCCTGCTGCTGAAGCTCAAGCCAACTACTTGGTTGAGAAGGTTCTAAAGGGGGCATGGCACTGAAGAAACCTTGGAAGCCTAACACAGAGCAAGGCCCATGCCTGGAATCCTAGGGTGTTCAGAGAGGCCACAGCAAACCAGGGCGTCTGGGGGATGTGAGGGGGTACAGACCACAGAGATCTCCGATACCTCCCCGCAAGTCCAGACTTTCTCCCCAGCCGAGGGCCCTGGGAAAAATGGCCCCATGAAGGAGACCATAGGACACCTCATCTCCTGGGTGCATTGTTCACCCATTGGACTGTGCCCAACAGAGAAGGATCTGTGAGAAACCAGTGGACAGTTTGGCATCGTTTGGTGGAAAAACATCAGTAAACCAGCAGGGTCGTGGGTCGACACGTCAAAGGGTTCTGCTACCATAGCAACAGAGCAACAGGCCAACCCTAAAATAAGAGTAGGAGAAGAGGAGACAGCCAGAAAAGGTTCAGAGAGAAATCTCAGCAGATACCAGAGGAAAACATAGAGATACACTCTGAGCTCTGGGCAGGACCCTCCCTTTTCCCAGACTCAGTTTCTTCTGTGCAGAAAGGACCTTCCGTGGTACCCCAGGCCTCCTCAGTTTGAGAACCATTGTCTTGAAAGGTCTGGAGTGTGTTCAGGCTTTATGCACAGAGCCTTCGATAGCAGCAGTAATAACTACAGGACAGAAGGAAGAAAGGTAAAACCCATTTCCTCAGCAGTAAGATGGGGCTGGCCAAGGGACTTACTTCATAAAACTGTTGTGAAGAGTAAATAACACATAGTGCCAGCTATCATTGTCATTATCATTGGCATCATCATCATCATTATTATTATCACTATCATTATCTCATCGTCATTGCTATCATCACTACAACCAACATCATCATCATCGCCGCCACCACTGTTTTGGCTGTTGTTACTTTCACCCCAGACTCTCCTTAGCTCAGAGGCCCAGCTGGTTAATGATAGCTCTTCCTAGTATTGATATCTATCTGCAATTCTAAATCCTGGTGGTGGGCAGGGAATTCTCCTGGGATTGATTGTGCAGTGATATGCTCTTTTGCTAACTGCACGATGAATGGTGACCAGATGTCAGCTCTTCTCTAGAAAATTTGAATGAACTCAGCCCCTGCCCCCTTAACCCACAGGCACAGCCAGTATCAGGTCCATCCTTGAAGTTCAGTTGTGTCTGTCTGGAGCCCTGCTTTCTACAGGATGTACACAGCAGGGAGTGGCAAGATGGAGGGGGCCCAGTCCCAAATCTATTTCCTAAATGGCAGTCTCTGATTGTGCAACTCCTTACCGGGCTGAGTACTGTCTGTCTGTCTTAAAATAGATGAAATTGGGTAATTTTTTATTTGTCTGAAAGTCTCCTTGTATAGGAAGATAAAACTCATGCATCCAATGCATACATTTGTGGTTTAATGTAAAAATACATACTAAGTTCCTCTAAAAGATTTCCCTAATAATTCAGAGTGGAAATGGAGATCCTCATTGACTTTTTTTTCTTTTTTGAGACAGGGTCTCACAGACTGGTCTTGAGCTCACTATGTAGCCCAGGCTGGCCTTGAACTAATAGCAATCCTCCTGCCTCAGCCTCTGAGTACTGGGGTTACAGGAATGTAGCACCATGCCCAGCCCTCACTGTCCTCTTAGAATTTGCTAACCTGAATGGAAAGAATACCAAGCAGCACACCCAGTACAGCCTTCTCTGTCCCACAAAGCCATGAGCAGCTATTCCAGGAGAAAGCAAACAAAGCCCTGGCTTCTAAATGTCTCAGCCTTCCCCAACCTGGAACATTCTGGGAAGACCAGTGTGAGCTCAGGGCAGGGCCAAATCCAAGACTTTTAAGCAAGGTTTTTTATCTTAACAACAAATGCATGAAAAGAAGTATATTGCTCATTATGTTGAACATCATATAGTGACCAGAAGGAGCTGTCTGAATGCTTATTCCATAGGAGCACTGCTAAAGAGCCTTTCCTTATAGGGGGCTACAAATGCAGTGAAACTTCTCTTATGAAGAACCGTGTAAATGGGGACTTCTGCAGTGTATGAGAATATACTCTTAAGCAGCCCAACATCTCCTCTTAACTCTGCATATATTAATACTGACATTAAATTATTTCACAATACCTTGTATTTGTCCTTCCTGAAATGATTAATGTCCAGACAGAAGCAGTTGCAATTTAAGGAGGCATTCCCGAGAGGAAATGGTGCAGTCTGGCAGTGCACCACCTCCCTGTGCCCTGCCTGAAGCCATGTGCATCCTGCAGGTCTCCCTCCTGCTCGCCGGCTGCTTACCTCCATGCTGTACCTCTCCACTGTCCTTCGCAGGGGGTCCACAGCTTGCCAGCAGATCAGGATGCATAGGTCAATCAGTAGCATGCCCCCCACGATCACGAGCAGCTTCTGGTCCTTGATGATCTGCAAAGGGGACAGGCAGATGTGAGAGTGTTCCCAGACTGGAACTGAGGGGCTGGGACAGAGTAGTGACCAAATCACAGGTCCCCGGCATGAGACTCCTCATCACCCACAGGTCTACCAAGTCAAGCTCCACTGTTTGACTTTAGAGGCCTTTCACAAGCTCAGCCTATCCACTTCCCAAACACATAGGTGCACTCTGTTGAAATGTGGCCACTGCTAGTCTCTGGCCTGAGCTGTGATTTTTTTATCCTTCAAGTCTTTGTATGTGCTGGGCCTTTGGTTTGGAACACCCCATTCTTTCTCCCTGGCAAACTTCTAATTATCCTGAAAACTCCAGATCCATTTTCACCTCTCCTGAAGAGTCCCTTTTGACTTCCCCAGAAGAACTGATTATTTCCAGAGCACTTTGTTCATATACTTAATTGTTGGGAGCAACTGGTAGCAACAATGAGAACCACAGCTAATATTTAATGAACAATTACTCTGTGCCTGTCCCTAAGATGATAATCTCACATGCATTATCTCATATAAGGAAGGGTTCTACTGTTATTTCCATTTTGCAGATGAAGAAACTGAGGCCTATGTGTGGGCTCTCAGTAACTGGCTCAATGTGATAATGTTATTAAGAGGTGAAGTCCAGATTTGAACCAAATTCTTCCTTTCCCTAGAGTTCATGGCCTCAAACACCCGCAGCACTGGCCAGGTGCTGTGTTATGTCACATATCCATCTGCCCTTTTCAGTGGACTGGGAAACCCCAGACAGAAGGAAGCCTGTATGTTCGTTTGCGGATCCTCAGGATTTACCAGGCTTGGCACGCATGAAGTACTTAAAATTTTGATGAATAGCGATGAAGAGAAAAAAAAAGAAGAAACAGAAAAAAAAGAAGAAACAGAACTCCCTCGCATTCCTCTTTGCAGCCTGGGCTACTTGCATGATGCTGTGAGAGTCCTACCCACTTTACATCTGCTGATAGGAAGGGCTCTGGGGACAAACTGTCAGCCCCAGAGCTTGCCTGGGTTTTATTCATTGCAAGTTTATGTTCCCCCACTTCCAACTACCACACAGATAAAAGTGAGTGTGATGAAGTTGTTCTGGAAAATACTCATGGAGAAATAAACAAAACTGAAACAGAAGCATAAGAAATATAACCCAGTCTGGCTCTTTATGAGTAAGGCCATTTTAAAAGGAGAAACAGAAACTCAAAAGGCCTCTCTGTGGCTGGATATGAAGACAACAAAAAGAAAGTGTTGCTGAGTTACTGCTCAAAAGATCAAATTTATCAAAACCACTTCACCTGGGGACAGGGCATTGGCAAAGACCTATATTTGAATCCTTAAGTATCCAGCAAACCACTGATGCTTTATGGAAACCTGGCTTAACCCTTGCCTCCCCAGGGAAACAGAAAACTCCTCAAGGGCCTTCAGAAACAGAGGCAAAAGGAAGAAATGTCCAAGGAGTTTGAGATTTCAAAGACAGGCTGGAAGAGGCCTCTGTACTTGATGCTGGACCCAGGGCTGTTTGAGCCCCCAGGCATTGTCCATGCTGTGCGCAACCCTGGAGGCCCTCCCTGCCTTCCTGCTGATGCACTCTTATCCTGACTTCAAGAATGAGCCCAGTTTCTCCTTCATGAACCTGGCCATGCCCTGAATGGGGCACAGCCAACCTTAGAAGATGATCACCAGGATTTTTCTCTTGTATGTGATGAAATGAGGTGTGAAGTTTGAAGTAGCATGGGGCAGAGGAATTCAGGAGGACTTAGAATTATGTGGATTTGGGTTAGAATCCTGGCTCCATGTTTTGCTACTTGTGTGGTTACGGGCAAATCACTTCTTCTCTTTCTCATTCTGCATTTCTCCTTTGTAGTATGGCCGGGTAGAGGTGGGGGTTATTCTCTAAGTATGGTATAAAGGAATAACACAGGTTTTGGAGTTGAAAGACTTCATTCTAATCCCACTTCTTGCCAAATGTGATCTTTGGTGAGTTGTTCAATTTTGCTGAGTCTCAGTTTCCTCCTTGATAAAATGGGGCTATTACTCTCCAAGTTTCACAGTTGGCATTAGAATAAAATGAGATACTATACTGAAAGAATCTAGTACAGGGTCTGGCATAGAGAAGATGCTCAATAAATGGTAACTACTGTATTGGGTTTTGACCCCTAGCAATTCTGTTTAATGTGTAGGACAGTGACACCTAGGAGGCAAGTATGATATTGCACCTTAGCTCTACTAGACATAGTACTACTTATCAACAGAAGGATCCTTAGTGGGAAAGTCCTGAAAGTAATGGGAGAGAACATGTCTAATTTTCTTTTGATGCCATTTCCAAAACCTGGGATTTGACTAATGTTTGTGACTGAATGGACTTTGGCTAAGTAATTATGAATCACATTTTATTTACTAGTTGCAGAATTATTTATCGAGTACCTGGAGTCAGGTTCTGTTCTAGACACTGGGGATACAGAAGTGGACAAAACATAAACACTTTTTTTTTTAATACTGGGGATCAAACTCAGGACTTTGTGCTTGCGAGGCGGGCGGCGGAACAACTGAGCTAAATCTCCAGCCCACATAAACACTCTCTTTATGGAGCATGCATTGTAGTCAGCAAGACTAATAAGGAATAATTAAAAAAATATATCCATGCATATGTAAAATACACCATCAAGGAGAGGTGACTTACAACAAATTTAAAGCATGAAAGTGAGGAAGGGAGAGGAAAAACAACACTGTCCTGACCATATAGATCTGAGCCCCAGATCTGGCATTGGGCAAGGCCATGCCTCCAGTCTCACTATAGCTTTACCATTTATTTTCTTCTTTTTCAGGTTACTCCTCCAAAATTGCCCTGACTTCTCCCGTGGTTATCTCAGCATTCACTGATGTCATCACACGTGGGCCTGTCCTGAGCTGGGCAGCTGTCAGTGATGTACTCTCTGTCATTAGAGATGGGAGTGAAGGCAACCACGATGATCATCTGGTTCTGGAGTCAGATCTGAATTTGACATGAACTAATTGTGTGATCTTGGACAAATCCTCTGACTCCACTGAGCCAGATTCCTTGTCTATAAAATGGAGAAATACCCATATAAGCCACCTTTGGTGACCAGAGCCTGGGTTACAACAACTGTTCAGAAGAAGCCAGCTAAATGACAGAGATGACATTTCTAAATGTCACCTCCCACTGTTGTTGAGAGAAGAGATTAAAAAACTACAGATTTTGCTCACTGCCTGTTTTTGTAAATAAAGATGTATGGAAACACAGCCACACCCATTCATTTACATATTTATCCATAGGTGGTGTCATTCGATAAAGCAGACCTGAGTAGCTGCAAAAGAGAGAGTAGATCCTGCAAAATTGCACGTATTTACTACCTGGCTCTTTATAGAAGAAACTTGACTGACCTCTTGTTTAGAAAAAAGTGCATTTCTCTAGTTCTTTAAAAAACTTCAGGTATTGGACTCGTCCAGGCTGGCCTTCTTGTAGGGCCAGCTCACTACAGCCTTCAGTGTGAATAGTGCCCCTGGGTATATCACCCATTGCCCTGCCCTCCTGCCATTACTTGGGGAGCTGATTCTTCAAGGTGGCAGGAGAAGCTCTCCTCTGGCCTTTCCTTAGGCTCAGCCCAGATGAGGTTCTGTGTCACAGTCTGTGCTAGTACCAAGTTCTATTTGTCCTCAAAAACATCTGCCCCCAGAACAGAAGGTCTCCTCTCTGAGTTACTACTTCATCGCAACAGTTCAATTTGATCCTAGTGAGAGGCAGAATAAAGACTATAATAAGCTTCTTATTTAAGATTTTATGATTGGTCTTTAGAAAAAATAGTAATGAGGCATAAAAATGTTGAATTTGGGGAGAATTAACTTGTCATGTATCAATATTTTCTTTAATAGGTTTCTTTCCTTCTAATGTCTTTAAAAATGTGGCCATATGGGGTGATACTTGTGTATATGTGTTTGGGGAGGGCCTGCCACTGTAAGTGGAGTGCAAAGGGGTGGAGACTAAGGAACAAGAGAAAAGATAAGAAGACTGTAATAAAAAGGTATAGGATTGCATTTATAAATTTATGTCAAACTAACATATGTATAAGTAAAAAATTAAAAGGTCGACTAAAAATGTTCAAACTTCTTTAAAAGAAATCTAATAAAACAAGTCAGTCACACAAGGAGAGATATTGAATGATTTAATTTATGTGAGAGTCCCAGAGGAGTCAAATTCAGAGACAGAAAGTAGAAAGTAGTAGTAGCCAGACTGGGGAGGGGGAATGGGGGAATGGAGAGTGAGCAATCTTTAGTTATTCTAGGAACAGGCTAAAGGAGGGTAAGGCAGAGAAGGGAAATTTATACTTTACAGGGGTGGATCAAATATGTAGTCAAGGACCAGATTATTTTGCAAAGGTTAAGGCAGCTATAGTCCAAAATGCAACTGCATCCATAGATTCTAGTTTTTTATTTAACCAAACTCGTCTTTTGTTATTATTTTGTTTTACTGGGTCGTTGAATGTAGTAAAATACATATAACATACAAGATACCATTTTAACTACTTTTAAGTGGTCAGTTCAGTGGCATTTACTGAGCTGAGGTGAAGGTGACCTTGGTGACTGGAGCCATCTGATGTCAGCAACCTCTGAGGCGTGGGCCGGGTGGGGCGGGGGTGGGGGGAGTCTACTGCTCTGCATGAAGTTAATGTTCTCACCATCCTTGACGTCATTTTCCTCACTGGTTCTGCTGCTCTATCGCCATTACAGTGGCCCTCTGGATCCCTGAGATATAATTACTGTCCTCTGGTGTCCCTCTTCTTCACCTTCAGGCTGACCTCATGCCCTTCAAGGCCCTAATTTCATCCCCCACCACAACCTGACATCATCAGGCAAAAGAAGCATAAGAGAAGAATTAAACAAATAACAAAAGGGGAGGGGGAAGAAAAGTTTTTTAAAAAGTAGAAAACAGTAAAAATAATAAAAATGGTTAAAAGTTAAACCAAAGAGAAAAAAAACTGTGTGTGTGTGCGTGTGTCTGTGTGTGTGTGTGTGTGTGTGTGTTCTCATTTGTCAGAAAAGTCCAGTTCTAGGCCCCCTGGGCCCACCACAAGTTTGTGCAGCCCCTCAGGGCAGAAGAGTTCTCATAGGGCTCAGGCAGTGCAGTGGGAAACGAGTCCATGTCTCTGGAGTCCATGTCCCATCACTGTTCACACAGAGCCTACAGACACTCAAGTTCACTTGATGTGTTTTGTTGACAGTTGCCAGACAACGGAATGTTCTTGCTAAGTGATCACATGAATAATGGAACATAAAGGCCAGTTCTTTATTACAGATGACAACTTGGATGAATCACATATTAACACAAAGGAATCAACACCGTGATTCTTCCAAATTAGGATGGAGCTGCCACAAGTGGCAGAGCATGTCCCTACCCAGAGCTACCGAGCAGGAGGGCCCATGCCTCTCACACCCCGGCTGGCCTCAGCAATGCCCACAAGGATGCTAGATTCTGGCTACTGGGCTGCAGTGGGCCCCCACACTTTGCATTTCTAAGACCCGTGGGGGGGCAGTCATCCTGCTCTAGATGGAAGGTCTTTAACACAGATTCTATATTAATACAGTGGCCCCTTCCTTTCTACCCAGCTGCATCTGCAATTCAACCAACCACAGACAGTTTTAGTTAGGCCCATGATGGTTGCATCTGTCCTAATCATGCACAGACTGTTTTTCTTGTAATTATTCCCTAACCAATACAACAACAGTATAGTTCTACAACTATTTACATAGCATTTACATTGCATTAGGTGTTGTATGTAATGTAAAGATGATTTAAAGTATATGGGAGGGTGTGTGTAGGTTCTACTCAAAGGCTACACCATTTTATATATGGGATTTAAACAGCAGTGAATTTGGGTATGAGGGAATGTATGAAACCAGGATACCCAGGGTCAACTATATCACCTCAGAAAGTCTCAAATCTACTGATGCCCAGCTATAGCTCCAGCTCTGCAGAGATCGGGGTTCAACTGGTCCGGGCTGAGCTGCTTCTTAAGAGTTTTTCAGTGTTCCCATGGGACTGTAATGTGCAGCCAGGGTGGAGAACAACAGGGAGATCAGGCTGCTCTTCTGGTGCCTGTGAGTGCTTCTGGTCCTGACAGCAACAGGGAGCACAGGGAGTGGGAACTGGTCCAGGCTTTTTCCCCTAGTCTTCTTGAGCTGGCCTGGGGATGGGGTGGCGGGCAGAGAAGGCAGGGTCTACCCCACCTCCTCTGGGGAGGCCAGAGGGCTGTAGCTGCCCCTAGCAGTCCTGCCGGTAGAGAGGGGAGTGGTGGGCCTCAGGGTTCAGAGGTTCACTTGGCACCAGGCAGGAGGCACAGAATCAGAGCTGGGGACACAGTGCCACTGCAGTACATCCCCATTCTACAGATGAGGGAGGAGAGGCCCAAATGATGAAGAGATGTGTCTGAGGTCACATGGCAGGTCAGTGCCTGCTGGCCCCACTTCCTGGGCAGGCTTGCTGTCTGCCAGGGGTCTCAGGGAACAGATGGCAGAATGTGAGTTCCCAAGAACAATGGGCTTCTCTCCCCTCTTTGGCCACCATACTATTCTTCCCCCACCATCCTATTCTTCATGATGTTTGAACTCCCCAGAGTTGGACCTTTAAGTGGTGACAGAGACATAAAAAAATTTACATGCCAGCTTGGTGTCAGGTTTGCCAGTCAGGGGAGGAATTTAACGGGCCTTATGGACTCCCATGTGTGCTCTGTAGGTCCTCCATTATCGGGGCTTTCTCTCCTGCACTGCCCTTGACAGGGATGAGTAGTGTCCCACTGGACCATCTGTTGTGTGTCCCCCCAGCCCTAAGCATCCTGAGGTTCCCCACCCCGGGGTCACCTGGCCTGCCAGCCAGGCGTGGACAGGCCACACAGAGCTCCCTGGCGTGCAGTCCACAGCTGGTGCCCAGGAAACTGCCATGTACCCTTCACGGCCATAAACTTGAGGATGGCAAGCTGATGGTGCTGCAGTGTGACTCCACTTCTGTTCTGTCTTCTGAGCACCTAAGGTTGGTGGGGCCCTCCCGTGGGTCTGAGCTGGGGAAGGCCAGATTGTTCAGTGTAAAGTTTTGGATATTAGGGGGTGCTTACTGACCACAGGGCCTTCCAGGTCATGAGGCTTGCTCTAAATTTTGTCTAGGAGCAGGGAAAGAACTTGGACTACTGCAAGAGTTTAAGAGACAAGTTCTGTATTTCTGTATCCTAACAGTCATGCTCTGCCCATAAGTTCATTTTCAGATTCCTTAATGTGGCTCCTACCTTCCCCTCCAGTCTGCTCTTGCACCCTGTCTCTGCAAACCCCAGTGCCCCTGCCACACTGAGCTTCTCAGCCCCTTTGATACATCCCTCCTATCCTCAGGCTGATGCAAGTGAGGTTTGCAGAATCCCCATTCTCTTTTACTGATCAACTCCCACTCACCCTCCAGGTTCCTTAATAGGTGGTACGTCATACATGCAGCCCTCCCTGGGTACCTTGTGCCCCAGAAACCCTCTGTCAGCCTTTTCTTAGAATGTTGCAAATAGCTCAGTGCACTCAGTAGGTCCCTAATGCTTATATGCTAAATAACTGCAGTGTGCACAGTGCTAACACCCTGAAACAAAGGGAGAATAATTACCTTCTTCTTCATTTTTACATTTTTGAAGATGGCATGGACCCTCCATGTCTTTGCAAACATAGCCCCAAAGGCAGTTGTGTAGCCCACGGTGAGAATCCAGGTCCTGACCTAGAGGCCACAAGAAAACAGAGGTATTAACATCCCTGAGGTGGCTGGAACTTGTCAGGTGAGACCAACCCAGCAGCAGGACTCTAGATGATGGGGACAGATGCTCCTCTCTGTGTGTTGTAGAGTCCCACCAGCCTCCTTCAATCAAACTTCAGCTTGACAGACATTTGGTTCTTTCAACCACTTGTCAAACCTTCCACCCTCTCTCCCCTCCTCCTGCTTCCCTCTTTCCCCATGGTGAGGCCACTTGGCTACTACTGGCCAGTGCAACCTTCAGAGACTTGGTACTCAGCCCCAGGCCAGTCTGGGTGCCAAGCCCACACTTGGACCTTGGGTGCCTGCTCAGGACTAAGGTCTATATGGCTCTTACCTGTTCCCCAGGATCAAAGTGCACTTCATTCCCCAGTCCTGAGCTGGCCCTGATACAAGTCTACAATCTGGGTCCCTGCAGGCAGGGACAGGCTCTGTAGTTATCAGGGGCCTCCAGGATGCAGACCCCCGACCTACACTGCCACTACTCCCAGACCTCATGCTTCCCGTCTGGGATGGACACCCTCCAACACCTCAGAGACCTGCAGTCCCAATCCCAGCTCCATCCCCTCACGGATTCCTTTTGCTCCTGCCTTCAGACTGCTGGCTCTGTGGCTCTGCAGCTTTTTAGAGAGGCACATCTCCCTTTCCCAGTCTGTGTGTCAAAGTGAATTCACTGCTGAATTCTATAAGAACTTCAGAGAGGATCTAATAATGCCAATGCTCCTCAAAGTTTTAAGGAAATTGAAAGGGAAGAAGTACTTCCAAAGTTATTCTTGCAGGATAGCACTACCCTAGTTCCAAAACCAGACAAGGACCCAACTAAAAAAACTACAGGCCAATCTCTTTAACAAACATACATGCAAAAATTCTCAATAAGATTCTGGCAAACAGAGTGTAGCAAATCATCAAAAAGATCACACATCACAACCAAGTAGGCTTCATCCCAGGGATGCAAGGATGGCCTAACATACACAAATCCATAAATGTAATGTACCACATATACAGAAGTAAAAAAATCATGTGATCATCTCAACAGTTGCAGAAAAACCCTTTGACAAAATCTAACATCCATTCATGATAAAAATATTGAAACAACAGGTATAGAAGGACCTTGTCTCAAAAAGCCATTTATGACAAACTTACTGCCAAGATCATATTAAATGGGAAGAAGCTGAAAGCTTTCCTTCTAAAATTAGGAACAAAACAAGGATGTCCATCATCACTACTCCTGTTCTCAAAACATTAGCCAGAGTAATCATACAAGAGATATAAATAAAAGGGATGTGGATAAGAAAATGAGAAGTCAAATTACCACTATTTGCAGATGACATAGCCCCGTACAAAGAAGACCCAAAAAATTCTGCCAAAAGACTCCTAGAATAACCAAATTCATTAGTGCATCGGGGTACAAACACACACAAAAATCAATAGCATTCCCTTTCACCAATAATGAATCCACGGAGAAAGAAATTAGGAAAACAACTATTCACGACAGCATCAAGAAATATTAAATACTTAGGGATTAACCTAACCAAGGAAATGAAAGACTCTACAATGAAAGCTATAACATCCTGAAAAAGGAGATTGAAGAGGACATCAGGAAATGGAAAGACAGCCCTTATTCCTGGACAGGTGAAACCAATATTGTCAAAATGACCACACTTCCAGAACTGATATACAGATTTAATGCAATCTTAATCAAAATATCAAGGGCATTCTTCACAGATCCAGAGAAAACAATCCAAAAATTCATATGGCCGAAAAAAGACTCAGAATAGCAAAAGCAATTCTGGACAACAAGAACACAGCAAGAAGCATCACAATCCCAGACATCAAGTTATATTACAAAGATAAAGTGATGAAAACAGCATGGTACTGGCATGAAAACAGACATGTGGATCAATGGAACAGAATAGAGGATGCAGAAATGAGCCCAAGTACATTCAGTGTTTTAGTTATTTTTCTTTCATTGCTGAGAAAAAATACCCAACACCCAAAGTTAAAGGGGGAAGCGGTTTATTTGGCTTACAGTTCATAGAGGTTTCAGTCCATAATTAGCTGGCTTCAAGGCAGGGTGGATGGCAGGCAGGCATCACAGAGGAGAAACAACAATGTGTACAAGGTAGCAAAAGCAACAAGGACTTTAACAGCATCTTTCTGCCCCTTTTACAGAATACTTAGGGCACATAGCACTCACGCCCTTAATTCTAGCTTGGACCTAGCCCCACCATGAATCAATCACACACTCTAGATCCAGCCACCTCCAAAACAGCCTATGACCGCATGAGATTTTGAGGAGACATCTAGACACAAACCATAACATTCCGCTATCTGATCTTTGACAAAGGGTCCAAGAATATACACTATGGAAATCAGTATGGAGATTCCTCACAAACTGAAACTAGAAATTCCATTTGACCCAGCTTTTCCTCTTCTAGGCATCTTCCTGAAAGAGTTAAAGACATCATATTACAGTGATATATGCATATCCATGTTTATAGCTGCACAACTCATAACAGCTAAATCCTAGTAGCAAGCTATATGTCTATCAACAGCTGAAAGGATAAAGAAAATGTATATATACACAATGGAGTACTACTCTGCCATGAAAAGATAAACTTGAGTCATTTGTAGGAAAATGGATGCACCTTGAGACCATAATGTTAAGTAAAATAAATCAGACACACAAGCCCAAATATCACATGGTTTCTCTTATATGAGAAACCCAAGATATAAAGAAAGAGCAAAATAAAAGACAGGTAATAGGAAGCAGGGTGATAGACCTTTTGCAAGAGGGAAGAGGACCAAGAGGTGGAGGGAGAGGAGAGGAAGAGGATGTAAAAAGAATTAAGATGTGTTATGTCCATGAACCAACTCCCCACGATGAATGTAATCACTACGTATTATACACATGTACTAACAAAAGGAACTTAAAAAGTGGAAATGGGCTGGGCATGTGGCAAGGCTCAGTCCCGAGGCACGGGAAGGACAATGGTCCCCACGGATTGTGCAGAAACCCATGTGAAGTGTGAATGCTAATGAGGTCCAGGTGGGGACTTAGCCTTCTATTTTTTTCCACTTACTTATTTTTCATTTTAAAAGCAAAGGGGAAATCAGATGGGCAAGAATGAAGCATTGTACTTTTGAGAGGGCACAGGTTATAATCCAAGGGTGCAGGGAAAATAAAGAGAACAGAGAGGGAGGAGGTGCTAGTCCCTGGGAACTGAGACCTGAGCCTCTCCAGTGAGCAGATCACACTCTGTCATCTGTCAGAGTCACAGGGGCCTTCATGTCAGAGTCACTATCCACCGGTTTGGCTGTTTATCTTTTCATGCAGCAAGTATTAGGTCAGAGGTAAAAAGTGTAGCAAATGAAAACAAACAAAAAACAACAACAATTGGGGTGACTTTTGGAGTAGTCAGTTGAGTGAGGAAATCACTGTGCAAATGAAGAAACTGAGGCCCAGAGCATTTAACACACTTTCTCAACCCCGTGTGGCCTGAGAGCTGAGCCTGGAACTCAGTGCCTTGATGCTGAGTAGTCCAGCCACTTTCCCATGATGCTCTACCTCCTCCCCGACTGCTTAACCCGGGCACACCCAGGAGCCAGCGGCTGAAGGCAGGAACACGGGGCCTCTAGAAGGGTTCCTGCATGCGAACATCAGACACACCCCACGAGCTAGGGCCCAGGGTTAGCTCTGGTCTCACATCCACTCTGCAGACAACTCTTAAAACAGTGACAAAGCAACTGCAGGAGAAAGACCAGGGAAGGCAGGACAGTGGGACTCCATCAAAAGAGCCACCACCCCAGGCTGTGGCAGTCCCTTCCACCCAAGTAAAACATACTGTCTAATGGGTAGCGAGTGCCCTGTCACTACATATATTCAATCAAAGCTTGGAGGAGCCCCCTGTCAGGATTCCACAGGGGTAATTCCTACCTGAGGGTAGTTTCATCTGTTGATGTCCTAGGTACCTCCCTTCTGTGTGACTCTGCAATGGCAAATGTACTAGAAGGTTCTGAGAAGCTATGGTGATTCTGTTTTCCAGTATGCCACCTCCATTTCAAATTCTGATTCATTAGCACGACTTCACTCTTTCTCTCAAATCTTGAATACATTTACTCTTCTGATGTTAACATCTCTCCTTTCCTCCCCTCAGCCATTAACTACTCTGCATTCCCTGCAAATGCCTTAAACATACATATCTATGGGGGAGGAGGACTTCAGGCAGAGAGTACCCATCTCAGCCTCAGCTATGAAAAAGGGGAAAAAGAGCAAATTTCCAAGTGGCTAGAAAAATCTATGCCTGGGACAATTCTATATGAAGTCAGGTCTGGCCAAGGGAAGGGCTTTCATTGTTCTGTTGGGTACTGGCAGGAAAATGGGCATAGGCTCCACTTGCAGGTATGTTCCGGCAGATGATGGAGGCTGTGGTCGGTTGTGCTTCCTTCTCTCAGAGATGGGTGTGAGCCCTGGACAGAGAGGTCAGATGGGGCCACCTGGACCTTTAGGGCAAGCTGCTTCCCCACCATCCAAACACGTCATATGCCTTTCTGCCCACTCAGCCCAGCAATCACCAGTGAGGAGCCAAGGAGGGAAGACCCAGACCATCCCAAAGCAAGCCCTGCACCGTGATGTACAGGGTGGCCAGGCTGACACCCAGAGGCCTGGGGTCTGCAGAGCCAGCCTTGTCTTCCTGGAGCAGTGGCAGCGAGACCCCTTGGGGAGGAGTCACTGAAGAGTGCCCCAAAACATGATGGAAGACCAATCTCGATCGGGTTCCTTTAGTGAGATCTGCACAGAAAATTTCCTTAAGTTCAGAGGCCAGAACAGCCTTTCTGCCAGAACAACTCAAAGGGTGGCAGGAGGCTCTCAGAGCAACTGGCACCCAAGCCAGGCCCAACAAGATATCTTAGAAGTCTTGGGTGTATCACAGGAAAGGCTCCTCCTCTGGCAAGAGGACTCCTGAGGCATGCCCTCTGGACCCTTTTAGAAGACTTCTCTCTTCAAGGCCTTTGCAGTCAAAGAGCTTGGCTCAGAGAGCAGAGCCCCACCTGAAATTCAGCTCCCAGCTGCCCCTGATATCAGTGTCCTTGTGTAGTGCACAAAACGCACAACTCTGCTTGGTTTCTTGGCTCAGATGACAGAACAACACGGAGCAAGGGAAGAGGCTTTTTTTCTCCTCCCCTTACGGGCCCAGCAGGTGCCTCAGGGCTGGAGGTTGGGAGCTTTCTGGAAGCTCATCATTCTCAAGGTAGGTGGTAGAAACAGGGTGTGTATGAAGTGTGATCAAAAATATGGTTAATATTAAAAATGTATTATGGTGAAAGACATTGCCACTAATCTCTCTCAAAAGACTTTTCCTCACTTTGAACACACTTATCCATTGTTCTTGTCTCTCTCTGAAGCAGTTCTGGAAGTCCTCTTTTGTTAGTATCTTTAGTCATGCTATTATAGCTGCCGTGATGTCCTGAATTGATCTGAAACATTTACCTTTCATGGTCATGCTGACTTTGGGGAAGAGTCAGAAATCTCATGGCACCAGATCTGTTGAATAAAGTGAATGAGGACATGCCATAATGATTTTATGAAGCTGCCTTTCCTCTGGATGGCCCTTGGCAGCACCAGTCACTGCATTTTTAAAACAATACCTCATAAAGACTCATGGAAGAGGACTTCCAGAACTACTTCAGAAAGTGAAGTTGTGTTTGAAGCAAGGGGGCGTATTTTGAAGGGGATTAATAGCAATGTGTCTTTTACTGCAATACATTTTTTAAAAGTTTAAACAGCACATATTTCGATCACACCTCGTAAGTGTGTATTGGGGGTGGCTGGTATGTGCTGCCATGCCACTGTATGGAGAAGATGGGGACAGAAGATCGGGACAAGCAGGTGCTAGGACAAGAGAGAGAGGGCCGGGTGGCTACACCACAGTGACTGTGGCTGGTAGCCAATTTTTGGGAAGTAAGAGGCTAGGGCTCCCTCAGATGAACAGGACTATTTTAAGTCTCCCCTGAGTTGCTCCTCTACGTTCCCCTCCCTGAGACCTGTCTCCATCAGGGCATACAACACAGCGAAGGCTGGGCGGGGTCCCTGTTTCCTTGTGTCTTCTGGCCCACGCTGCTGGCTCCCTGAGGGCAGTGACTGTTAGGGTCTGTGCTTACTGGGCCAGCCACACAGGAGCCACCTGGGGAATATTATCAGATGAAGGGAGGAAGGGTGACAAGAGGGCCAGTGAGGCAGGGGTGACCACATGAGCTGTGGGGAGGGGGGATATCAACTACCCATTTGCTGGAGTCTGAGGGTCCCTGTATCTCCTCAGTCCCTCCTCTGGAAGGGCCTCAATGGCTGGAGTGGGGATGAGGAGCCCACTGTCATGAAGGGGACCTGCACCCCATCCAGCACTCCAGATAGCCCAAGCAGGCTGCATTAGCACCAGTTCCCGGAGCCACTTCCCTGTACTGATCTGAACTTGCCAAGTAAGGCCATCATCAAGTCCTGTGGGTATCGCCTGGCCTCCTGCCACCTTCTGAGCCACCAAGCACTTCACCTGAGAACACAGAATAGCTTGCTGAAACAGTCCCCAAGCTTACATCATCATCATCATCACGATCGTCATCATCATCATCATCTGGCTTTTCAGACAGGGTCTTGCTATGTAGCCCGGGCTGGCCTTGAACTCACAGTGATCCTCCTGCCTCAGCCTCTCAAGTGCTGGGATTAGACATGTGCCACCACACCTGGTTCCAAGCCCACATTATTCCACTGTTTTACCTCCTCTCAGCTGCCTCAAAGAGGAAAAAGAAAAAAACAAAAGGCAAAAGGCAAAAGAAAGAAAGAAACAAATAACCCCAAACCGCATATTTATGGCCTTTTCCTTGAAAACATTTTACTAATTCCTATTGGACCTGAATTTAATGGGAGGCCAAGTAGGTGTTCATGGGTAGCTTCTGTCTTTTTGGTTAGAGTCAGAAAAATGCCAGCATCTCCGACAGGGTGAGAAGAGGGCGTTGTGCTCTCCAAGCAAGTGAAGGGACTCTGTATCACATCCCTGGATGCCCATCCTGAGCCCACCCTAACTAGGAGCAGAGTGAAGAGGCTGGAATCAGGCTAAGGACTCAAGCTCAGCTGGGATGGGACTGCTCTGCTTCCCCAGGGTCCAGGGGGGAGGCCACGCCCCAGCATCTTCCAGCCCAGCAGCCTGTCTTCCCGCAGCTGGAACTCAGGGGACAAGGTTTCTGGTCCTTCCTTGTTGTCTGCAAGCCCTGTCTCCAAGAGACAAGCACAACAAGAAAGCTGTGGGCACTAATCTTCTTCTTGCTGCGGTATGTGTGGGCTGGGGATGCAGCACCAGCGTTCCCTGGGAGAGGGTTAGAATGCACCCCGACATCCTGAGCTAGAGTCTTCATTTCATCAAGACCCGAGGCGATTCATGCCTGCACTGAATGGCGCTGTCTGTGCAGGAAGAAGCCAGGGGGGAGCACACTTTTGGTGTAGGGAGGCCTCCTGGGTGCTGGTAATGCTCTTTTGCTTAGCAGGAATTCTGGTTTTCTCAGCTGAGTTCAGTTTGTGGAAGTTCATTGAGCAATACATTTATGGTGTGTATATTTAAAGGAAAACACACACACACACACACACACATATACATATACAATACATAGCTGGGTTTGTGGCAGCTGGGTATTCCCAGGAATACTCAGGAAGCTGAGGCAGGAGGAATGCAACTTCAGAACTCTCAAAACTGTGAGGTCTTGGGCCAGGGATTTAGCTCAGTGGTTTCTCCGCCTGCTGTGCAAGCGCAAGGACCTGAGTTCGATCCTCGGTACCAAAACAAAACAAACAAACAAACAAAAAACTGTGAGGTCTTGTCTCAAAATAAAATAAAAAGGGCTCGAGATGTAGCTCAGTGGTATAGCACTTGCCTATTGTGGGTTCAATCCCCAGTACTGCAAAAACCAAACCAAAGCAAACCAAAGCAAATCAAACCAAATCAGTAAATAGAGGAGTTGGGACTGTCAGAGTGTGGAGGTGGCTGGGAGACCCAGCACTGAGCCACACTCCTGTGAGCTCCCACAGAGCAGCCCTGGGCAGAACTGGCTTCTTCTGACAGAGCCCACACCTTTGTCACTCCTGCTACCCTCACAGCCTGCCTTGGGGCCCCTTCTAGCACTCCAGGTGGCAAAGCCGCACAAGTGGCTTGTCCCCAACCCAATTCAACAGAGTAAGGCAATATTGGGCCAGGAATTGCCATCATCATTATGATACCAAACTGACCAGCACTAACCAGTTTTCCAGCCAAGCGTATTCTGCTTTATTAATGTCTCTCTTAGCAGTGTCCAAGGGTGAACACAATTACCTTGGCATAATCTCATCATTCATTCATTCATTCATTCATTCAAACAGTAACTAACATTTACTGAATCTTATTATATGGTAGGCACTAAGTTGTTTAGATACATCACCTCACCTAATCCTTACAACCCTATTTTTATCCCCATTTTAGAGAAGAGTAAACCAAGACTTAGAGATGTTGATAACTTAAAATTGCACAGCTAGGGAGCATTTCAGTTGGGGTTTGAACACAAGCAGTCTGATAGCACAGCCTCTTTCTTTTGCTCTAGACACTTAAATACACTCTGGGGATGCATCAAAAAATGAATTAATATACCAAAATCACTGAAGCATACACCATCAAAGAGTGAGTTTTATCATATATGGATTATATCTCAATTTTTAAAGATCTGAATGCACAAAAATTTTGGTTGGGATAAATGTTTATCAGATCCCTAAGAACATAGCTGATTTGTTTTTATTGATATAAATCTTGATATAAATTTTTATCTAATAAAAAATTAAAATATTTTGAAGAAGAGAATGAGGAGGAAGAAAAGGAGAAAAAGCATAAGAGGCATTTCTATAGTTCAACAGAGCTCAATTTGCGCCTTAGTCCTGCCACCCAACACTGCAGGACAGGTTTTCTGCTTTCTCCTCATGAGGTGTGAAAGCAACTCCTCCCTTGCCAGGTGGTGCAGGGCTGGGAGGAGAGGCCACACCTGGCAGCAGAAAGCTAGTCTCTTGTATATCACAGCAGAAGGTGCAGAACCCCACGAGGGCTCGGACTGGGAAGCCAGCATAAAGCTGTTGACTAGCTCCACCTCCAGCAATGTTCCCTCACCCTGGGAGCTGCAGGAGACCCATCCCGCACCTCATCCTGTCTGTAGAGCCCCTTCCCATATCTCCCATATGAGAGTGGGGGTTTCCCTACACTCTGCAGTGAAGACCCACAAGCCTTCTTTTTTTCCACCTGTCTGGCTCCCTCTTGGACAGGCTGAGCCAGGCTTTTTGGGTCAGGCTGGCTGGGCAGTGTGGGCATCCCCTGCTCCTGGCACCCAGGCACTGCCCTGCACCCAGCACCTCCGCCTGAGCAGCTTTGTGCCCACAGGGGCCACGTTGCCATGGTGACTTCACTACCAACACAGTGTCCAGGGAGACAGCACCATGGAGCTAGATGTGTTTGCAAGACTTGCTGAAACCAGCACTGACGGCTGGGTTGATTCCAGAAAGGGTCAGGGTGTGGGGGATGGGAACTAAGTATAGCTGCTTCCCTTGCAAGAGAGAAAGAGAGAGAGAGAGAGGGAGAAAGCACACAGCCGTGCTCACACAGGCACCCACCTCCCGTCCAGCTTATAATGGCTCCTCCGAGCAGAGGCTCAACTCCTAGAGGGCCTGATCTTGTGACTGTCACAGGTTTCTTCCTGAGGTGGTGCTCATGGTTCATCTTTGTGCCTAGTTTCTATATTAAAAACTAAAAGGAAACCAAAGGGGGCATTCATAGAGCACCAGAACAGAATGATCTGATACACAGCAGCACAACTGAAGCTGACTTCAAGATCTACCTTATATCCTGGCCTTGTTCTTATAGGACAGTGTGGACACCAGGAAACCACACATACTCTGTCTCCCAAACTCATACCTGCACTCACTCTACATCCTGGGGTTGTCTGAATTGTCTCTTGCAACTCATGGCTTCATCTAGTAGGGAAGGATCATATACCCATTGTTCAGATGACAAAACCAAGGCTGTTTTAGATCTATGATCACTCCACTGCCCAGCTTCTTTTTGCTCCCTGCTTGCTCAGTGAGAATTTGCTGGGTCAGCATTTTAGGCCCTGTGGGAACGGGATCAGAGGTACTGAGTAGAAAAAAGGATCCACCTTCTCTGCAACCACAGATAAAGGGAAAACCACAAGGTGTTGACCTAGGATTGTTTAGGCTCTAAATTCAAGAACTTTCTGTGTCTTGGGAGAGGAAAGGTGGGAATCACTGGGTAAGGGACCCAGCTCCAGGCCCTGCACAGCGCACACTTCAGAGCTGATCCAGTTCTCTCCAGAGGGGCTCCTCCACACCTTCTCCCAGTCATGACTGGACTCCCTTTGTGCAGCTTGGAAACACCCAAGTGCCAACGATTTAATTCTCAGGGGTGGTGAGAACCAGGCTCCTACATCTTCCCGAGCCCTTGTGCTCTGAGCTAATGCCGATTTGTAAAGCACTTTATGATTTATTCATTCCACCTTCCCAGGCTTCCCAGGACAACCTTCCCCTCACACAAATGAGCGCAACTCCCAGAATAGAATGTCAGGCTTCATTAAAAGAAAAAACCCGGGTGTGGGGGATGTCCCTTTCTTGCTCCCTAGCCGGCATCACACAGCATTTGTAGAATTGAGGTCAAACTCAAGAAAGCACCCGAGCTGACATATGGGCTTAGCAGGCACATGGGTGACACAGCGGGCTTCTCTCTGGGATGGAGACTCTCTGAGTGGGCAGCTCTTGGGTCTGTCTTGGGTCTCTCTGTGCCCAACACTCCCACTCAGCATGTTGGAGGCATTCCTGGTGCCTGGTGGCAAATGACAAGGAGCTAGGCAGCGGCCCCAGAGGGATGGGGGCCCTGGTGGAACCAGGCTGGAGTTCTGTACACTGACTCCAGGCTGGGGCCAGAGGCAGGTCTCTTGCCTGTCAGGGATGCCACTGAGGGGCTGGAGAACTTGTAAGTTAGAAGTCACCAGACTAGCCCTGGCGCTGTTTTCAATACTGATATTATCAAGGTGTCCTTGAACTTAGGAAGGTGTCTGGAGCCCAGATAGAAGAGGGGATCCTCAATCTCCTCTAGTAACTTTGTCAGGAAGCCCCTTATTCAGGCCTCACCTGTGCTCAGGAAAGCTGAGCACAGAAAAGGGCAATGTCCATGATAGGGCTGGGCTTCACAGGGTACAGAAATTAAGCTGGTGCAGGAATATGGGGGACTTAATGGCCTTGTCAGCTCCTCTAACACTACCAATGCTTCCATGCACAGCAATTAGCATTCTAGGGCCAGAGGGTCACACTCTTTAGGAAACAAACCCTGCTTTTGGACAGGGAACAAAGACTTTTGGGCATCTCAGCATCTCTGGAAGCGGACTCCGGGCAGCCTGAAGCCAGGTGCACAAGGAACTTGTGGCTCTTGTCTTCACCTTCTTAATTCCCAGAAGAGTAAATTAAAGCAGGAGAGGCACTGATGAACTTGGAAGAGAAAACCCTGAGTGGCAAAGTGAATCCTGGAGCTCTATGGGTTGACTGTCCTCCAGGCCATTCCCAGGAGGAGATGCTGACCTCACTGCCCTTCTTAGTGACTGAGGACTTGGCCATACACTTCTCAGTGGAACTTGTTAATACAAGCATATCTGTAGACATCTCCCTTGCTGGGCAAGTCACACTGTTGTCACTGGTAATGCCAACAAATTCTTCATGCCGTGTAGAAGTCAGTCTGATCTAATCATCTACACAAGACAACAGAGGGGTACTGTCACCTAGAACATAGGATCCAGGGAGCCTTCTCCCTTTTCATGTGCTGTCACAGGGACTAGTTGCAGCCCTAAGAGTCCAAGGCATGGGTTGGGGATAGCCTGTTGCATGCTATAGAGGTCTTTCACTTGTGTATGACTCTCTGCCAGCTCTCACATATCATTGCCCAGCAGTGGGCAACTTAAAACTTCAGAGCAGTAAATGGGACCTACAAGAGATGGTTGCACAAAAGAGGGCCTGTGTTGCTCTCAACACCCTGAGAGAAATAGCAACAACAAAGAGTTGCTTTTGGATTTATCCAGTTGATGCTGATGCTTTAACAATCCCCAGTAGCTCTCATCTTCCACGTAGAGAACTGGGTGAGTTAGTACAGCTGGGACAGTAAAGAGACCCAAATGGCTCACCCACAACTGGTGTGGGTCAATGAGACTTTCAGCTGAGAGTTCCACAATTGCTAATTGTTAATATCTAGCTTCTCCCCTCACCCTCATTTTTTCTTTCTATGACTACAGGGCATTTCTTTGGGGATCCAAATTTTTTAAATGTTAATTTATTTTTCAAAATATAGTAAATACATTACACTGTGTTGGGGTTCCTTAAATCATATGTCCTTAGTGAGTACAATACAGCCTCCTTGGGAGCCAGCATATTCTCTCTTCTCTCTCTCTCTCTCTCTCTCTCTCTCTCTCTCTCTCTTTTGCTCTCTTTCTCTCTCTTTTGTTTCTTTTGAAATAGGGTCCTGCTAAGTGGCCCAGGCTAGACTTAAATTCAAGATCTTCCTGGCTCAGTCTCCCCGAGTAGCTGGGAATACAGGCTTGCACCCTGCATCTGGTTCAACACTGGTTCTTGAATGTGAGAAACATCATTCTTTTATGTGTGAACCATAGATACACATATAGAACATAGATACACAGTATATCTCTGGTATTAAAACTTCATGGGTGGGATGATTAGGTCAAAAAGGCTCCTGAGGGAGGCAATAATGAAAAAAGATGATTGAAAAATACCACTGAATAGAAAATGAGATGACAATTGTTCTATATGATTCAAGGTTAGCCATATGAACATATTTTATCGGCTGCCATACCGCCACCTGCAGCACCAAGGAGCAGAGCTGACCCCAGCACAGAGGAAGTGAACATTCTGGGGCACTGTACCACCACCCCCAGTGCTGAGGAGGTGAGCTGCACGGGCGCCAGCAGCACACACCCCCACCCCCACCCCGTGAAAATGAGAAGACACTTAAACAAGTCTCAGAACCAGACTCCCAGACCACCTAAAGCAATCCCAAAGGGAAACGAGATGGAACAATCTGATAGTCAACCACCTGGACTCCCTGAAGTGGCAACAAAAGAGGATCTGGAAAAAATGAAATCAGAAATAATTTCTCTGATAACAGCAGAGATTGTGCTCATACTGCAAGACATGATTAATAAA
>NW_004624825.1:2461136-2526684 GCF_000247695.1 Heterocephalus glaber | reverse complement strand
AAAAATGGAAACAAAGTCTTTGTAAATAGGGAAGGATGGAGGGGTTAAAGAGAGGGCAGGGGAATGGGGAAAAAATAAGAACCAAGGCAGATTATGTAAAGGTGCAAATTTCCAATGATGAATGTCATTATATTATATACTTAAAATGTACCAATAAATTAATTTAAAAAATTTTATCACACCTTATGAGAGTTACTCAGGTAGATGGGAGGATTTGTTTCCTGTTAAGTGACCTTGACCTTGACCCTAACTCTGGCTGCTGATGTGCATCTGGTGGATAATTCCCCTCCTTCCCCTTCCTGGGATGTCTAGACATTTCTCAGTGGGCTGTCATCCCACAGTGGCCTGTTAAACCCATCACCTTAGTGTTATAGGCAAGGCTTAGGTTCATTTTGGTCTGAAAGTGACATAGTACTTCCCTGTTAAGTCTAAAACAGTAGAATGGGTTTTTTCCTGCCTATCCACATATTTCTGTACATTTCTGGGTCTATATCTGTGTTTGAATACTGAAGTCATCAAGAAATCTTATACTATTGTCACATGCAGAACAACTTACAGTGCAAAGCGTTTCAAAGGTCTTTTCTGAGACAAAGGATCCATCGAGGCCGAAGAGAAATATAGATGCATAGGACAGCATTCCTCCAAGGATTATAAGATTGTTCATATAGGGACTTGACATCTTTATCAGCCTGGCAAGGGAAAGAGATGACACATTTACAGAGCTGTTCGTTTATTTATTCCTCCATCAAATGTTTCCCAGTGCCTCCTAGGTGTGTGCAATGCTATCTAAAGGAGAGGAGAAAAATGGAAGCCTTGGTTTCCTCTCCTTCCTCATCCTCACCCTCTTGGGCCCATTTACCTCTTCATCAACGCACCTCAGACAACTGTATAATTTCTACTTGTTGGTTTGCCTGCCTCCTTTGTCAAGTTCATCTATCATTTCTCTAGGGAGAGCTTGTTGCATCAACTTCTTCATCCATTTTAATTTTCAAATTTTCAAAATGCAAAAGCATGAAGTCAATAGGTTTTGAAGTTGAGGGGCCTTTTACAGTGAGGAGGGAGACTCCAACACCACATCTCAAGCAGACATCTTCAAGGTGGTCTGCGGGTGAGTATTTAAGATTGCTCAGGAACTGTGCTCAGTGGGTGTTGAATAAGTACCTCCTCTGCTTCCCTTTGTGAACTTCGAAAACTCACTGTTCCATGCACAAAGTGGCCACACAGTTACCAGCCTCTCCCAGGCGGAGAAGGGAGCCCCCATTTCAACCCCCCACATTTATCTTCACCAGGCCCCAGTTGGGGCACTGTGTATATCCTCAAACTCTACACATATCCCTTTTACTTCCTTCAGGAATCCTGCCCAACAGCTAGAACTTAGCTAAGCCCTCAGTGAGCTAGAGTTTACCCCCAGAGGTCCTTGGTTCCCCCAGCACAATCAGTTCAGAAAGTCCTAGGTTTTCAGGCACCCCATGGTCCAGGTCCTCATTTGTAGAATGTAATTATAGTCAATTGTCCCCTGAACATTTTTCTTTCTGCAATTCTATTAATCGTTCACATTTTAAACATGTAACATGTCAAAGTGATAGAAGTACAAAGCCTGCTGCTTTTTGTGGGGGGACTACACATAGGCTTTTGAGTTGGAAGCACTTGGACCGGGTCTTGGCCCCAGCCACCCTTTAGAGGTGCAACCTTAGCAAGTCACTTAACAAGGCCGAGTTTCTTCAACTGTGACACAAACTAGTTGATCATGCTGCCCAGGGCCCATATGATGCTGAATGGTACTGGGCCCTCCGGTCCTTCCATAAGCCATGAAGGTGGTTTCACTCTCATTACCACAGCACACTGGGGAGGGGACTCACCAGGAGGTGGGGCCAGTTTCCTGGAGGAGGTAGCCTTTTAAGGATGCATTTAGGAAGGCAGAAGTAAGGGGAATTTGAAATCACAGGAACATTTATTTCCTATCTGCAGATTGTTTAATGGTCCAGACAGTCAAAAATTTTCCTCTACATTTGCCTTTTGGGAAGAATATGGTAATTTTCCCCCAGGAAGCCAAGAGGGGGTAATTACAGAATTAAAACAGTTTAATCTTATGGCTGGGGCAGCTTGCTGATGGGAACTCTTTTTAAAATTTTTATTAATTTTATTGGTACATTTGAGGTATACAATATAATGACATTCATCATTGGAAATTTGCACCCTTACATAATCTCTCTTGGTTCTTATTTTTTCCCCCTTCCCCTGCCCTCCCTTCAACCCCTCCATCCCTCCCTATTTACAAAGACTTTGTTTCCATTTTTCCATTTTCTCATATTAATTCCATTCCCTTCTTTCCTTTCCCCTACCCCTCCCACTTCCCCTTCCCCTTTGCCCCTTTCCTTCCTATTTCACATTATCTATTGTACCTTTTAGTCCTTATTTACACCTTCAGTTTCTCACACTAGAGAGACTATTCGGTATTTACACATGTGTGTCCTATTGATGGGAACTCTTAAGGTGTGCAGGGAGGCAGGCTGACTCTGAGAACTGACTATGTGCCAAGGCCTTGTGCAGTATGCTAACAAGTACGGTCATCATTAAGGTTTGTACCGATAAAGTAAAAGTTGCTTCAAGTTTTTTGCAGCAATGTATGTATTATTGTGATAAGTAAAACAACAAGCAGACAAAACCCTACTTTGTTCTTCAGGAAATAGGTTTAACAACTGAACTGCTAAGAAAAGGTCCAAAGGGGTAGGGGTAGTCGGAGGGGCAGGGGAAAGGAAAGAAGGGAAAGGAAAAATGATGAGAAATGGAAATAAAGTCTTTTTATAAATAGGGAAGGGTAGAGGGGATGAAGGGAGGGCTAGGAATGGGGAAAAAATAAGAACCAAGATGCATCATGTAAAGGTACAATTCCCAATGAGAAATGTAAATGTGTTGTATACCTACAATGTACCAATAAAAGAATTTAAGTAAAAAAAAACTGAATTCCTTCAAAAAACTCCCAAAATAAAAAACCACAAAAGCCTAAAGCCCCAAACCTTCTCATTTGCAAACTGAGAGAGAAACAAAATAAAACCGTTTCCCTTGGAATTGGGTTCATTCCTGGCAGCCTATGAGGTGACAAATGTGGCTTCTGGGCAGGATGGCAGAACTGTGGCATGTTCCTGGGTGGGCACCGAGGCTGCCCCCAGGTGGTGCATGCTCTGACCCCCTGCTTGACCTCTCCCACGACAAGGAGGGGGCTAGGTTTAGGGATCTGTGAGGGAAACCAGAGAAGCTCGTGGTGCCTGGTTGACAGTGGTACTGAGTGGTGGCCTGTTCTCCCCACGCTGAACAGAACTGAGTGAGGCTCTCCCCTGGGGGAGATGAGGGCATGTATTGGGGAAAACAGGTCAAGGCAAGAAAGCAAAGGGACAAGCACTGCTGCACATGGACTGCAGTCCTCTGCCACGGAGCTCCGGGGCTCTCATCTGTAACACAGGGGAGAATCAGGAGGGAACAAGATGATATAGGGAGGGGCTTCCTGGACTGTCACATGTACCAGTGGGAGTCCTTGTCACCAAGTGATCCTCTCCAGTGAGGGTTCCCAAAGTGCAGGGGGCAGAGAAGCTGGGGAATTTTGTCTTCTAAATCTCTGCTTCTGGACACTGAAATATGCTGGGCAAACCCAAGCTCTGGGAAAGCCAGTAGACCCTCCCATTTATTTAACTCAGCCTTCCCTGTGCAACCAGCATCCCTCTCTCTGTGAACATGTGTGTGTGCACGTGTGTGTAATGTATGCAGAACACTTAAATCTTTACAGGGATCAGGTAACACACTTCAGAAAACTCTGCCCTAAAATCTTCCATGCCCCTGGATAATATGTCATGTGATGATCCTACACTTGGACTATACGGTTTATCCATCCAGAGTGTGTTGTTCCAGAGCAGGGTATGAACAGCTTACTTCTGGTTCCGATTCTTGATGTTGAAGAAGAGAAAAGCACTGGCCATGATCATGCCAAGGATGGTGAGAGCAGAGAGAATGCTGTAGAGAGGTAGGGAGATCTTCCGCAGCTGCTCCAAGATGATGGTCTTGTCCTTTGGTGGTTCGGATCCTACAAAGTTAAGAGAAGACATCAGTCAAACCCAGTATACAGTCACTGTCCAAGGATAATTTCACCTGGGTGTCCTTGACATTGGCCGTACTCCTGCACACAAATTCTATGCCAGGCTCATCCCCGTAGTGGGTGAGCCGGATCCAGTGGTTGGCCAGTCTGCCCAGCAGGGAGCCTGAACCAGGACTCATTTCTTTCTCCAAATAGAATCAATAAGGGATTTGTGATGCATTTAATAGCTATTAGAAGACAAGAATTTGATTTGGTCTAATTACACTGTTGAAAACCCATCACTATTCATCCCCAAAGGTAACAGCAGCTTGGAAGGCACAGGGCTGGGTGATGTGACCAGTTACCATTGAGGGTAAAGAATTTGGCTTTGGCTTCAAGGACTCTGTTTCCATTCATATGTGATAAATGATCTCCCCTCAACAAGGCAGGCACCCTGCCTATCAATGCTAGGGTGACATATATGTGCTCTGGCTACAGGTTTTCTGCCTCAAGGTCATTGTTATAAAAGCTCTTTGGTTTTCTTTTTCCCTAAGTCTTGCTTGCTATGGGAAGCAGAAGCTACCTTCCCTTTCACGCCGTGCTAGGGCTGGAAGAAAACTGTGGGGTTCCATCTCACTCTGTGCCTGGAAAGCTTCTCTGCTAACTCTTCAAGGGCACCAGGAACCAGGGGGAGCCCGAGTCTCTGAGCAAATACAACTTCCTGCAAGGTTGCAAAAATTGCCCTGATTTAGTTTTACCAGGCACAGTCTGGTTTGGAGTGAGGGATGTAAGGACACTGCCCACCCCGCCCAGCTTCCTAAAAATCCCCCTTTTCTCTTACCTATTTCAGGTTCAGTTTTGCTGTGGAATTGTAAAACTTAGGGATTTTTTTTTCTCTAGTGGGGATATGGGGAATTTCCTAGGCGCAGGGGTGTGACTATGGCTGAAAGTCCTGGGAGGCCCACAGGGGTCAGGAAGGCCCCATTGGCAATTCCACGGGCATCAGGCTCAGTGATACCTTCATTCCCAGAAGACAATTTAAAGATGGGTAGATGTAATGGTGGGGGCAAAGAATCCCCGAAAACATCTATGTCTAAAAACATTTAGTGGATAAAAGGAGTTTGAACTATTTAAGAAATCTTGGATAGTTGCCAGGTTTGAAAACAACCCATGGACAGCAACAACAACAATAATAGGAATTTCAAGGGCTGAAAATCAGGGCTAAAGCAGATACAAGGTAGATATAGTATCATATTTTGCTTCCAGAAGTGATAATTTAACATTGAGAAACTTTTTCTCCTCTAGCTGCATTCTATTCATCTAGACTGCCTGTTTGTTGAGAGGCTGTTATAGTTCAGATTTCAAATGCTTTCCCAAAAGTCTCATGTGTTCAGAGGCAGGGCTTCTGCAAGGTGATTGGATCACTGGGTGCTCATCAGTGGATTCATTCATGGCTGAATTTGCTGTTAAGAGGTGAGGCCTGGTCTGAAGTGGCAGGTTACTGGGGGTGTGACCTAGAAGGGTATATTTTTGTCCCTGGCTCCTCTCTTCTTTCTCACTGCTTCCTGGCTGCCTTGGGATGAGCAGCTGTCCTCTGCTATGCCCATCTACTATGCCATTTCTGCCTTGGAGCCACCCAAGCATGGACTAAACCCTCTGAAACTGTGAGCCAAATAAACCTCTCCTTGAAGTTGCAGTGTCTGACATTTTGTCCCAGCAATGGGAAAATGATTAGTACAAGGTCTTTCTGGCTCTAAAACTCAACAGCAGCCTTGATAGAACTTGGCTGGAAACAAGTCCCTTTCCAAGCAGTGAGAAGGGGAGCTGAGGTTTGGATCAAAGGTTATGTGACCCAGTGAGTTTGTAGCCTATTATTTAGTAACAACTTCAGAAAATTGACACCATATTTTCCTCTTTATTCCACTTTCCCTCTCCCCAAACTGGTGCATCCACTAGGCATCAACTAAGACATCACGGAAGTCAAATGGTCCTGGTGGCTCAGGTGTGTTAGTAGCAGCAGTAGTCTTGAGTTTTCTGGCTTTTCATTTGGTCCATTCACTCCCTACTCATCCATTCAACATCACTTGTTCATTCAGTCCCCTTCTACATGTCAGGTCTGGTGCTGGACACTGATGGTACAAAGATGAGTGAGACATAGCCCTCCCCTCAGGGAACTTACACACTAGCCATGGGGAGGAAAGCAATAATAAGCAATCATATTTACTGAAAGCTTACCAGGGGATGATATAGAGATTATAGAAATTAATAAGTACAGATTTTAATATGTAGATATATATTCTCTAAAACTAAAGACAATATAGAGTCTAGAGATTTCCCACTTGATCTACCAGCCGTATGGGTTGTTAAGATCATTCTCATTTTACAGAGGGGGAAATAATTTTGTAGGTATTAAGTGGCTTCTACAGCTAGTAAGTGACATGGGATTTGAACTCAGATCTACTTAACTCTGAAGCCTGTGCTCTAACCACTGGACAACTGACCTCAACTGATGGGCCCAGGAGGTGTGATGACTCCAGGCACCGAAAGGCCAGAGCACCAAGCAGGAGCAGAAGGTAAATCCCCTCAGTGCAGCAGGAGAGGCTGGGAAAGGAGAAGTGTGGGAGTAGAGTCTTGGGACCCCAGTAGGACTTTTGGCTCTCACTAGGGAGACAAGGAGAAAAGGGCATTCTGGGCTGAGGCACAGGCAAGGGCACAGTGGTGTCTTGGCATCAAGGAACTGTAAGCAATTTAGTTGGGAGACATTTGAGAGTGGAGACAGAAAAATAGGAAGGGGTCCCTTCACAGAGGCCTTGGGGGCACATCTTATATTAAGACCTCCTGACTGGGAGCACTGGGGACCACACAGGGCTCTGAGAGGTGGGGCATTCTTGACTTTGGCTGCTGAGGGCAAAAAGGACTCGAAGGGGATAAGACAGGTGGGGGAAAACACATAGGGGTGAGTGTAGGAGTCTGGGTAAGAGAGGCCCTAGCTGAACCCAGGCAGAGGCGTGGGCAAGGGTTGGGCTCTGGCCTGACTCTGGAGCTGTCCTGACTTGGCCTTGGGTTCACCTCCAGGCTATGGGGAAGGAATGGGAAGCAGGAAGTAGGCCTGGATGGCAGGGCCTGAGTGCAATCAATGATGGGCTTCATGTTGCTGACTATTGTTTAGCCATTGTCTTTGCTTTTTGTTTTTGGTTCCCCACTTCAATTTTGTTTCCCCTCTCAGTTATGTGTCTTTTATTTTGTACCGAGATCTTTCCTTCAATTTCTAAAGCCATAATCCTTGTTCAGTAAACGCCAATCTCATGGGTCCAGGAGCAGACAAACCTATCTTGGGGATCAGAACCTCTGTAGTTAGATCAGGCTGTGCCTCTTATGTGTGAATTTGGGGTGACATACTTTCTGAGCCATTTTTTCAGCTGTACAACACGACTTGCTGCCCACTTTTCAGAGACTTTCTGTGTCTCCATGAAGTAACATGTGACTATGTGGTTGGTAACAGCTCCCTCAGGTAGGGTGGGAAGGCCCAGCAGAGGGCAGAGGCATACTCAGGAGTCACTCTGGAGTTCTGTAATATTCTCAATCCACTGGTATGTTGTGACATGACAAAGGCTAACCAAAGAGTCCACATAATTCTGGTGCCTCGAAATAAAGAAGGAACTCCAGGCACAGAGAACAACTGTCCCATTTTCTGTTGCCTAGTGGAATCAAAGTAATAGTTTCAAGATGTCATGGATATAGCAGCTTCTTCTATTGTCATTCAGAGTAGGCTGCCCATCCATCCATCCGTCCAATCACCCATCCACCTACCCATAAGCCCATCTGTCCATCCCTCCATTCCTCCATCCATCCATCCACCCATCCATGCATCCATTCATTCATCCATCTACTTGATCAATCATGTATCTGTTTTTTCATCAAGTATCACCAAGCCACTAACACGTGGTAGACTCTGATGCCAGGAATTTAAAATCAAATAGGATCCACTAAAAGACTGTGGTCCAATCATTTAGTAACACCAGTGTGAAACAAGAGTGGCCATAGGAGAGACAGAGAAAAAAACTGTGGAAGTAAATAGAAGGGGGGGGGCATTGGTTCAACTGGGGGTCAATTAGGGAAGGCTGTACAGAGGAAGTATCATCTAAACTGGTCTGGAAGCCGAGAAGAGCTCTTTAGCAGGAAAGGAGAATGGCTTTTGGAAGACCACCAGGTAGAGAGACAGAGAGAGGCCTTATTGCAAACCCAATCAGACCTTTTCCCCAAGGAGGAGACAGAGCTAAACAGACCACACTGGGAAAGAGTGACTCTTGGCCATCCAACAGTTTAAACACCTCAGTGAGCACTTTATGCAAATTCCAGCAACCTGTTGCAGGAGCTGGAAGCCAAGGGAGTCATTTGGACCATGAGCTCAGTGAGTGAGTGAGTGAATATGTTTAGGATGTTCCCTTGACCACTAAGGCCAATGAGTCTGTTATCCCCAGCCCTTGCCTGCCTTACCTTGGAACCTGATGGTGTCGTTGATGATTTCCAGTGTGTCAGCCACAGCGTTGTACTCTCCCACCTTCACTTCCCTGCTATCTGTGAGACAAGAGATAGTGGCCAGTTATAGGGGGTTTGGGTTGTGTCCAGGGGTCCTATTGGAGGTCATCCCCCCCTATACACCCTGAGTGCATTCTTGAGGGCTTCTTTCCTCTAATGTCCCTACCAGGTAGAATCACCAAGCCTCCAACTCTTTTAAGAGTAGGGAGAATATTTCTCCCCCTAAGCTGGATTCTGCTTGTTTTCTTTTCTTTTCTTTTTTTTCTTTTAGTACCAGGGATTGAACTCGGGTCCTTGCGCTTACAAGGCAGGCGGCATAACCACTGAGCTAAATCCCCTGCCCTAACCTGGGTTCTGCTTGTCACCAAGATCTTCCTGACCACTGAGCTGAGCACCCTGCAACTTTCCCCTGCTCAGCTGGCTCTGCCCTTAGGACTACAGGGACAACTTCTCCTCTATCTCAGGATAACTCCAGAAACTAAAAGACAAAGACATACCATCCTCATGGCTCCAGCCCCCAATCTCTCCTTACAAACTTCATTTCTTTTTCCTACCCGACCTGGGCCCTTCCTTGGGGCACACCACTAAATGTTACCATTTTTCAGATGGTTATAGACACAAGGACTGACCAATGCACTTTAGGCATGATTGGTCAGCAGCAAGGAGAAGGGATCACCCTCTCCCTCATTCTAGACATTTTAGTCTTATGAATGGATTCTCAGGTGGAATTAGCACCTTTCAGAAGCCACATCATTGTTCACTGTCATACCAAGCACAGTCTCCCACTGCTCTTGGCTCCTTATGTGGACTTGTTCAGAGTGTTTTCAAACCCAAATGTACCTTCAAATATACTATTCTCCTCCTCACTATTCTGTTGGGCTTGGTTCACTGCCTTGATCACTGTCAAAGATAAAGAGAATGAGAACTGGCCTAGGGTGGTGGCAGGAGGACTGAAGAAGAGAGATCGGATTTGATAAAAGCTCCCCTCTCCCAGGTAAAATAAGAACAGCTGGATGATTAAATGGGAGATGAATGAGGAGCAAGCAAGTCACCCAGGATTCTCAGGGTGGCAGGGTTCAGGTACCATTCCATGAATGAGGACACAGGAGAGGGCTAGATATAATGGGGGAGGTGATGAGTTTCAGTTTGGAAGTGCTGAGCCTGAGGTGCCTGTGGATTGTCCAGGTGAAGATGTTCTTGAGTCTGGAGCCCAAGGCAGAGGAAGAGACTGAAGGCAGAGGGCTGAAGCTATCAGCATGGAAGCTGGGAGCTGGAGCAGGAGGTAAGGGAAAGACCCCAGGGAAAACAAACCTAGAAAGAAGAGGGATCTAAGCACAGCACTGGGGAAGCACTGACCTCTGGGGATGAACAGAGCAAAGCTTCTCTGGGAAGAACACTAAGACACCAAGAGCAGTGTGTTGGGAGAAATGGATAGCTTAGAAGCCAAGGAAAGGATCATTTCATCGATGACACATGCTTCTAAGAGACTGGCATGGTGAGCCCCTTAAGCTGCACCCAGTAGATTTGGTGTACAGCAGATACTGGTGACCACAGGTGAAGCAGATTTGGGGAAAGGTTGGGAGTCAGAAGAGGGAAGGAGCCATGTAGGAGTGAGAGTAGACCCTCAGGGCGAGCAGATCTTGGCAAGGCCAGGGAGCAGGCATTCACTGATCTCCTATAGTGAGTGCTATGGTTTGGATATAGTTTGAAGGCGTCCTCAGCAGTTCCCTGTGCTAAAAGCCTGGTCCCCACTGTGGCAGTGTAAAGGTGGTTAGGCCACTGGGGGCATCACCTTCTGCTGAGATTAATGTAGTCCCAAAGGGACCCTGGTCAGTTCCCATGAGAATGGTTGTCAGAGGACCCCTGGCACCTCCCTTGAATCTCTCTTCCATCCTCTGCTTGTCAGTCTCCTATGAGCTCCCGTCATTGTGGTGCCATCCAGTATAAGGCCCTCACCAGAGCTGAGTAGGCACTGGCACTGTGGTCTCCAATCTCCAGAACTGTGAGCTACACAAACCTCTTTTCTTTCCGGAGCACCCAGCCTCAGGTATCTTGCAGGTGCAGGTAAATGACTGGTGCCTTTTGAATGTAATAGCTTTGGAGAGGAGGGTCCACTACACCTCCCCAAGAAGGATCCACACACAATGCAGGTGGGTCGCCAGAGCTGCAGACCTGACCAGTAAAATGTCCAGAGCTGATAAAAGAATTCTAAGTGGGCACCCGGAGAAACTGCTTCCTGGGCTCCGGCATGGAGTGAGTTCCTTTGTAGAAATGCAGGTGTACTGTTAGGGCCTTATAAACATTCAGGAAATGGGACTATGTCACTTCTGCATGCTTCCTCTGACTCTAGGGGGTGGGGGCCTATGAAAGTCACTTCCTTCTCCCTGCAAGGCTCCCCGCCATTTGCGGAGGTATCATATTGTGCAGTCAGCTATCTCTTGCCTGGGTCACCCAGCACCTAAATGTCACATTAGCACACACTGCTGGGGGCTCCACCATCCTGGTCTGGCCTTTTGAAGTCCTCACCCCTGCAGATGCCCCATTCAGCTTCTGCTGCTCAGAGGAGATGGCTTGATTTATTTATTTGCCATGGGGAGCGGCACATGAAATATGCAGGCTGATGAGAATAAATCATTAGGATCCTGGAAAGTGGCACCCCACTGCATCCTAGCCCTATGGCCCACTCCTCTGACTCACTAGCCCGGCTGTATGTACTGTCCTGTGGCACCAGAATAATGCTTAGCTTCCCAGGACAACCATAATCACCATAATTTCTCTCCAGGGGCAGTATTTGGAGGCGCAAGGGTGCTTCCCAAGTTCTGTTCATGACAAAGAGTGGTTCAATCGGGCATTATCCTCCGGTCTGTAGAGGAGGGAGGGGCCTTGAATAGGTTAAGTCACTGCTGGGAACCAGGTGCGAGGCAGACACCTGAACTTGGGTCTCCTGGTTCTGAATTCAGTATCTTTTTACCACTGATGTTGAGCAAGGACGCTGGTCATCCAGTCTACATTTATTAAGTGCTTACTGTGTGCCAGGTCAGCCCAAGGTATTATATCATAAAGAATCCCTCAACAGCAGTGTGGTAGGTAGTAGAAGGTTAAAGTTATTTTTATACCCTTGACTTTGAACATCCTAGATGCTAACGGGATATTATACAAAGTCCTCTGATTTAACTCTTATTTATTCATCCAACAAATGCTACTGGTCACCTGTTATGTGCCAGGTTCTATGCTGGGAGCTGGACATACAAAGATTTTAAAAACAGGTCATAGTTCCTATTCTTGTATATCTGTAATTGAAATCAGGAACTTTCCAGGTTGCTCTGAGGGTTACATAAGAAGGTAGGCAAGCACCTAGATTGCAGCTTACCTAACAGGATGTACAATTCATTGCAGTTATTATATTCATGATAAAAGTAACTGTGAGTTATTTGTTATGTCCATAAACACTATGCTTTCTTACTGCCATTTGTTCCCCATAATTGTCCCTCCATTTAGAAGCCAGCTTTTCCCTCTCTCTACTAAATCGATACACCCAGGCCTACCTGTCTCTTCCAGGAAGCCTTCCCTGAGTACTGCTGTCCCTTCTGCTTGTCCTGGTTGCTGTAGGCTCAGGGCACTGGGTCATAGCTCCTCCTGTTGGAGCAATTTCCTGGGTGTGTCCAGGTATTCTGACTCCTGTTGGCCAGGGGATTCCTGAGTGGGTCCTAAGGCTTTGCTTCTGACACCCTGTCTTGTCCCTCTGCACTCTGCCCAGGACTCCCCCTGGGGCTGCAGAGGGAAAGATAATGCCTGCTCTGCTCTTCTGTTCACCCAACATTTCCCACTTCGACCCCAGGCTCCTTGCTAACACCATGGTGCAAACAGCATGAACCATCTATTTGGATGTGGATGGCCTGGAAGACCAGAGACAGTGGGCCAGGGGACCTGTGCCCAGCCTGGAAAGCAGGTCGGTCCATGCTGGGTTTCAGAGCAAGGGGAGAGGCCGCGGCATTCGGCTGTCACTGTCTGGCTCCATGCCACGTGGGCCCGCTGCTGGCTGTCATTGGCTAATGTGTGACTGCCTAATGCCTTTCTCCAGGTCTCACTTCCTCCATCTGTAAGCTGCACTGACATCTTCCAGTGCTTCTTGGCCTCAGCGGGCCTTAGAGTCACGCAAGGACTTCTAGAAAATATACATGCCTGAGTCCCAACACCACAGAGTCATCACATTAGAACCCCAGAAAATTGAGGGGTGATTTCAGGGAGGCAATATTTTTACAAGTTCCCTAAACTGACCCTACTGTGTAGCCAGGGTTAACAACCACTGAATTAAGCTGAGTAGCCTGCAGTGTGGACATTTCCTGGTTCTCAGAGATGAAAACCGTCATGAAACAAAGAGCCCCCTTTCCTGCCAAATAACACTGGTTCCTTCTTGTAATGCAAAGAAAAAGTTTTCTCTTTAAAAGGTGCATTCTTTATTTCAAATTTGGGATTTGCATGTGTGAAGAAAACAGGTCCTATTGGTGAAAATTTCGCTGTCAAAAATGTGCAGTCTAAAAATATTCACTGGCTGTGGGCCTTGGAGAGTCTATGAGACAGGTGGACAAAGATGTGAATCACAGATGTGATTCTGCCTCCTTCCTAAGTTGCATGCCCCTAGTAGGAAGACAAACAGGTCACTGACCTTCTGCTTCAGCTGGACCCACACCCTGTGACATGGGATATAATCCTCACATCCCTAAATGTCCATTCTCACTCAGCTTTGGCTCCGCTCTGGGGGAGGTGTACATATGCTTTAAAGTTTAATTGTTAACAATAGCAACAACAACAATAACAACAACAACAACAACACACACAGACAGCGTAGAACTTGGGTGTAAAACAAAATATGATCGTGGCTCAATAAAATCAAAGAGTCTATAAATCCACTCAACTCCAGGACTCCAAAACAAAGTCTGATACTCAGGCCCAAGAGACAGCTCTGAGCTGAGAGACAGGCCATGGGGCTAGTGTTGGCTTTTCCATGTCCCATGAGCAGCCTCGGTGTGAAGCCCATCCCTGCCTGGGTCTGGCTGTATGAGTGGGTTCAATGGGAGAGCTCTATGTCCTCCAGTCCTCATCCTATGGCTCTGTAACAGCTTTGAAGGCTCTTCCTTCAACTCTAAGTTGAAACCTGTGCCATGCAATTTTCCTTGTAGGTCCTGACTCTGCCCTGGAGCCCCACATCACTTTGACACCTGATTTTGACCAGCCTTTGGGAGTGGACACAGTGGCCATAGAGTGACCAGGGACCTTGGCTGCTCTTCCTTCTCCAGGGCAAAGAGCCACTCCTCATGAAGGATTCTCACTCTCACCCCGACCTGGCCACAGCCCTGGGCCAGCCCTGCAGAACCACTCTCCTCCTTATAGCACCCCTTTGCTGCTCAGAACAGAGATCAACTGTGTGCTTTTTTGGCTGGATCCTGAGCACACACTCTTCTGTTGTCACCAACAGTAGGCCACTGCCGCATTTTAAATTAGTTCAACGAGCTTTGTGTTGGGATTTTTAGCAGGCCTGGTAGATAGTGGTCAGATGCTCCAGGGCTATAATAACCTTGCCTTAAGCAAACTGGCCCAAGGGCAAGAGCTAAGTACCCAAGAGGGCCTGGTCACATGTAATAGGCCACTGCACCGGAAGTACATTTTCTCCTCTCTGCTTGGCTACCTCCCACTGGTCCATCAGAGCTCAGCTCAGATGCCTTCCTCCCCCTCTCCAGGCATCCTTCCTAGATTCTGTTAGTCAGAGTGGAGTATCCCTCCTCTGGGTCCCTGAAGCCACCTGTGCCACCCCTTATAAGCAGTCATACCTTCCTGGGTCTTATGTCTGCTCCTCATTGGACTGAGAACTCCCTGAGGGCAGGAGCGGCATCCTGCCCATCTCAGCACCCTCTGTGTTCAGTCAAGACCCAGCATGTAGGAGATGCGAGGAAATGATTGTTAAGGAACTCCAAAAAGGCAAACCACAGGACCAAAAAGGGGGCAGGGGATAGATTTATCCACATTAAAATTAAAAGCTTCTCTGTTCAATAAAGATTTGGAGTTTAAAGGTAAGTGACAGAACGGGAGAAGCTATTTCCAAAGCTAAAAACCAACAAGGGATTGATACTTAGATTATATAAGGAATTTTTGAAAATCAACAAGAAAAAGACAGAAACCGCAAAACAAAATGGTGAAAGGATCAGGGCTGAGAATTACTGAATGGCTAATAAGCACAGAAAGAAACACTCAAACTTACTAGCAATCAAAGAAATAATATTTAAAAACACAGTATGATATTGCCTTATTCTTTAGTCTGGCAAAAAATGAGAGGTGGGGGAAACACCACATGTGGGTGGGAGGGAGGAACACAGGAACCCTTCTGCCAGAGGCAGTGGATACGGGCCTGGCCATTCTGAAGAGCAATCTGGCAGGTTTTAGGCATACTGAGTGTGCACATACCTTCTGATGCAACAATCTGCTCCTGCACATTTCTCCTAAAGAAATTCCTAGATGGTTCTATGAGGGGACATATATAAAGACACTTATTATTTGTGAGGGTGAGGAGTTGAAGGTAACCTAGTGTCTACTGCTGGAGGATGAATGGGTCACATGATGGCTGAGTCTCATGGAGGGAGCAGGGAGAAGCCATGCCCTAGATATACACCCAGGAATTGGGGGCAAATTGAAAAACAAAGTGCTGAGTAGGAAATAACACCAGCAACAACAGAACAGAAAAAATACATAATCTAGTCGCGCTGATGTAAATTTGAAACACACACACAAGCTAGCAACAGTCATTTTGCAAGGACACATACAAACACAATAGACGGATTAAACACTTAGGATGTTTGTCTTCCACTGGGTATGCAGGAGTGGGATATAGGGGTAAATGAGGGAAATAAGGGTAAATTAGCCAGGAAGGCAGTTCATGGACCAATGATAACAACATTGTATGACATGAGGTGTGTGAAGCATGATCATACTTTAGTCAAGAAATTCTGAATGAAGGTAAATCTGGGACCATCATCAAGAGCTCCTAGCAGAAGAGAAAGAAGGAAGCCAACAGATGCCAAAGTACTTCACAGTTGTGGAGCCAGGCATGCCACACCCATCAAGTCACTGGATTCCCAGTCATTTTCAAGGAGAGGAACATAATTGGCTTTTATCTTATTATTTTTAAATAAACTCTGAAATGAAGTCTTGGTGTGATTATGTTATGTTGCCTGGATAGCAACGATCAGTCATATGTGTTTTAAAACCTGTATACTTTCTACACAAAATGGGGTAAGTTCCCCATCACTGGAGGCATTAAAGCAGATGTAATTCTATAAAGGAAAATGAAGGCTCTCTTCAATATGGAGTCTATGGCTCAATGAAGCATAATGTCTTGTAAATAATTCAGTCTTCTGGGCCACCTCCCTTGGGTTCCCTGAAACGGAAGCCCTGGATTATTAGTTCTGGGAGCTGTCCAGCCTAGGGGTAGCCTCCCAGCCCCTTGGACATGTATCCTTCCCGCCCAGCCTCTTCATATGTATCCTTCCATTTCTGCTGGCCCACAGCCTTGCTGCAGTATCCCGATGCTCAGCAGACTATGTTGCCACTCTGTTTTTGGCAATACTGAGGGTTGAACCCAGGTCCTGTGCATGCCGGGCTAGCACTCTGCCACTGAGCTACATCCCCAATCCTTTCTAAAGTTTTATTTTGAAACAGGGTTTTTCTAAGTTGTCCAAACTGCCCTTAAACTTGTGATCCTCCTACCCCAGCCTTCTGAGGTGCTGCATACTCCTGCACCTGGCTTTTCACTCTTGATTACTGTATATCCAGTTGAGTAGTAATCCAGCAAAATGGCCTTTGCAGGCACATGTGTGCCTTGATAGAAGGAAAATGATATTGAGTCTCAAACTATTATTGAACTAGAGCTGAGTTTTCTAGTAAGATCTGGTAAATTATCTCCTGCTTTTATAGGCATTGGCATTTGGCCAGAGAGATTATGAAGCCCCTGGGAGACAGGGACTCTATCTTACCCAACTTCGCTTCCCCCAGAGGACTGGGTAAAGCACCTGGCAGATGCTCAGAAAATGTGCACTGAACAGCACCATGTCTGTTACCCTGAAGACCAAACAGTAATTAATGTCTGCAAATGGGAAGGAGGTGCCTCCATTTTACTAGGTGCATTCTGAATTATAAGTCCCTCGTTAGAGCAATACAAGACCCCATCTCTTCAAATCAGGTGCCAAAATACGAAACTCCAAAATCTGAGTCCTTTATGTTTCACAGAAGCCGTGATCATTCTCCACATTCTCACAAACAGGCCTGATGAAGGCAGGAGGGTGGCTGAGCAGCAGATGCCCAATTTCCCAGAAAACAGCATAAACCAGGCCCTGATCACAGCTTCACTAGCTTTCCCTCCCTGCTGCCGTTTCTGAGCCATGTTTAGACTTTAGCAGTAACACGGATTCTTTTTTCTCTTAAGAGTGGGAGGGAAAAGCCATTTTACTAGTATCCATCCTCATCTCAGTATGGCTCAGTGGACAGCAGCGATGACCTGGGGGGGCAGCCCTGCATCCAGGGCCAAAATGGCTTTAGGCCCAAGAGTGTGCCCCGCAGAATGCTCACATCACAGCTGCCTTACCTACCACGTGGGTGAGTTGCCTGGAATAGCACCTACCTAGCACAAGGGTAAGAATGTGCACCATTTGTCTGGAGGTGATCTGAGGTCACCCTTCCATCTAGGGCTGTGATGAAGGAAAACAGGGAAGGAGAGGGATCCCTGTACAGGGTGTGTAAACAAGCAGGTTCCTGTGTGAGGAGCAGAGGCTTGGTGCCACAGAGGGATCTCTGGAAGAAGAGATTCTCTAGAGATGTCTTACTTGAAGGAAAGGATGCTGGGGTGGTTTCCCCCACCTCTCCTTTATCACTGGTTCAGGGCTGCCCTGGAAGCATTAACTCCATGGACATCTGGGCTGCTCCTCTTACAGGTGGGGAGCTGCAGATGCTCTTAATGAGACGCTGTTCAACTTGTTCTGGAATGATGGGTACCCAGGGAATATCGGTGCACCTCTGATGGTGTCCACCACACCTGCTTTCTGGATTGGTCCTGAAGGGAAGCGAGGGCTCTGGGAGCCCTTGAACACTGAGCCCAGGGAGGGAAGCTGGGGCTGAGGGAGACTATGCTTAGGGAGTCAAACCCTCTCTGGATTCTCAATATCTCAGCTAAGAGGTCGGCCCTACCACCTTTTTAAAAAAGAAATAGCCCATTTGTCCAGCATTCCTAAATTTCTATTAAAATGAAAGTACAAAAATGTAATTTCTCTAGCTTGGAAAAACAATAGCCACCAAATTTCTGTTGTTATTGTTGCCAGATGTTCTACCTTAAATCAAGTTACTGAAATGAAAAATGAAAATATTCTTACATGTCTTGAGACCTGAGGGGATTCCCAAGTTCAGGGTCCAGACTTTCACTAACTGTTTTAGCAAAGTCACATGAAGAGCCAGCTGCCTGCTGACAATGGTCATAGCTTCCCAATGCTCCAGAATTCGCAGAGCACAATCTCACTGGTCTCTGATGACAGTTCTGGAGGCAGGCAGAGCTCACATTAGTGCCATCCTATTTTGCAGAGGGGAAATTGAGATCTTGAAGGTAAAGTGACTCATCTGGGATCAGAGCAAAGACTTCAACTTAGGTCTTTTGTATCCAAATTAATTAATTAATCTTTTACTGGGGTCCTCCTATGGGCCAAGCACTGTGGATACTGATCCTATGCCCCTAGAATGGAACAGTGGATAAGGATAAGGCTACTTGGTCCTCTTGTTGGTCTTCTCTCCAGAGCTGTCTTTCATTCCCAATTCCTTCGTGTTTTAGTTTTGCAAAGAAGTGAATAATAAGGCCTCCTACCAAACACTTCCGTGACTGGAGATAAAAGGTTTCAAAGGCACCAGGGACTCTGTGCAAATAAGAAAATAAAAAAGTATCCCGGGGGACTCTTTAGAATGGGGGTGGGCTGGCCAACTTCCAACAAGCCACCAACATGCACTTGAGACCACCAGGGTGTGACCCGAGGAGCAGAGCTACACAGGGAACTTCCCTCAGAGGGGCAGCTGAGAAGCTACGCTGTGTGATGGGTGCTTATACTACCTGCATTTTCAGTCCCTTCTGAGCAAGAGAGGCAAGAGAGGGACAAACAGACAGGACAGAGCAGTCTCAAAGAGCCAGGAAGAAAACACAGTGAGACCATGAGGAGGCCTTTTGTAAGGTCACCAGCATTAGGCAATTTAAGAGCTGGTAACCCTAGGGTAGGGGACAATTCCTGGAAGGTTCCAGAAGGCAGAGTCTGGAACAGTCCCTTTTTGAAGGAAGAGAGAAGCAGGGGCCTAGAGAAAGGAAGAGACGAACTCACAGTGAGTTGTGACCTGCCCTGAGCAGAGCAAGTCTCTTTCCAGGTCTGAGCTTCAGTTTTCCCTCTGAAATGGGATGATAGCCAGGAGTTCTACCAGCTTGGGTGGCCCATCCAGTAACTCAGGGACCTCCCTTCCTGGTGGGCAAGGCACCTCCGAATCCTTTTGAGCTTGAAAAACTAATGGTGTACTGATGTGCATATGCCCCCTGCACTCTAGCGGCTTATTTCTGTCCCCAAATAATATGCAATCCTTCTGCCAGGTCAACAGGACTGTTTTATAAAGAGGTAACAGGAGTATCTGAAGGTCCCACTGTGACATTCAATAAAAGCCAGACACAAATGCAGAGAAGGTGAGGGGAGCATATGCAGGTGTGGGTGTGCACATGAGCATGAGATGCCAGAAGGTGAGGTCCAGGCCCAGCCCTGCCACAAACCAGTCATGTGTCTCTGGGGAACACCTCCCTTCTCTGAGCCTCAGTTTCCTCATTTATGCCACGAAGAGGTGGGATGAGCTCATCTCTAAAGCCCAGCCCTATCTGATATGCTGCCAATCATTAAGTACAGAAAGCAGCTACCAAACAGCAGATGGCACAGAAAAAGGTTCCTAGGTGTCAATAACTAGGAAAATCTAGACTTGCCCCCAGAAAACTGTCAGAATGTTGGTAAGATTCTTATCATAATTTCAACTTATTCCTGAGCAAAAAATAAATGCTCACATTGATAACATGTTATTTCACGTAATTCTTCCCACATTTCGAAAAGGTAGATAGGTTCATACCCTTATTTTACAGATGAGGACAATGAAGGCTCAGAGAGGCAAAATCATTTGCCTGATGTTCAACAGCGAGAATGATACTTGAGCCTAGGTGGATTGGACCTACTGTGTGTGGCACTGCCTTTCTCATAAATCTGCAGATCTGCCTAGAGCCACAGTCACTAGAATGGGTGCCTACACCTAATGTACGAGAAAGGAAAAGGCAATAAAATTGGCATGTCCTAGTCGCTATGACCAGACAGCCCATATTTTACAATATCCTTTCCCAGAATGATATAATTTGAGAACTGAAAATGTGACAAGAGAATTTAGTTATAATCACTCAAAAGAAAAAAAAAAAACTGTGTCTTTGCCAGGACACCTATTTTGTTCAACCAATAAAGAAATACAACTTAACAAATGGGAAAATAATTACATTTGCCTAAAATGACATCTTTTGTGCATGCCACTGAGCTGACATGTGTTTCAATTACCTGCCACAGGAAGATGAATGGGTAAATCTACAAGATTATATTACAAAGTGATACTGCTGAAAAACACCTCTCTCCATTGATTGGAAGCCTGGTGGGATTTGTCTGAATGAATCTGAAGAACTTGCTTTAATTTCTTGCTTTCTCTGGGATGAGCTTAAGATGTGCTTAAAGTGAGCGAGCAGAGCAGGCACTGTTCTTGTTTCTAGAACTTTCAGAAACATCCAAATGCTGAACAATGCTGCACTGATGAATGGTCCCTCCAGTGGTCTGGGCTGACCACTGCAATAATGACCCCCGGGACTGAGCTGAGGACATGCCATGAGGAATACCTCGCCCTGCCCCTCACAGACCCCCGGGGACTCGGAAAAGTCACTTCTGCTCTCTGGGCCTCAGTGTCCTCATCACACAAAGATCTTGGTCCAAGTAGTTTCTGAGGCCTCTAGGACAGCAGCAGCAAAGTCCAACAAACAAACAAACTGGCTCCTTTAGAAGATACGTGGTCTATAAAAAGTATGGGGCTGCTGCACAAGCGCAAGGACCCGAGTTTGATCCCTGGTACCAAAAAAAAAAAAAGTATGAGGAGGTTATATTAGAAGAGAGACTAAAGAGACACATCAAGCTGATGCAATGGTCGGACCTTGTGTAGATTCGCTAACAAACCATCGGCTTTGAAGGCAGCTTTGAACTGATCAGACGATCAACACAGACTAGGAATTAAAAAGATGTTAAGAATTGTTAAATGTTTTAGGTATGATAATAGTATGATGGTTGTGTTTTAAAAAGTCTTTGTTTAGCAGAAATGCATACTGAAGTATTTATAGATTGAAATGAGATAATGTCTAAGGGTTGCTTAAAAATTGACAGCAGAAACTGGAGGAGGATTCGAGTGAGTAGAGATAAAACAAGATTGGCAAAATGCAGATAATGGTTTAACTGGGAGGAGATGGAGACACAGGGTTCTAGCTAGTCTCATAGAGTCTGTTGAACATTTCCATAATCAAAACCAAAAATTGACATAGGGCTTCTCTGCATCTTGCAACTGACTTAGCTGCTGCCCCTCCCCACTTTTTCTAAGCCTCTGAGTCAGGTGGGGAGCGGGAGGACGCCTGCCACACAACACAGCTGAGAGACAATATCTACATAAGTTGAAGCTAATCTTCTCAACTGACTCTTCCTAGTTTTATCTGGGATCTCATATCCTACCCCATTTCTTTTGATGTATTTTATTGCAGAAACACAACATCTCTGAATAGAAATGTCATCAACTGGAAAGAATAAGCATCAAAAAGCCTACCTTGAAATTGAGTAAATTTAATGGTCCCCATTCTCTCCCCGTTCCGGAACACAACTTGACCCTAAAAACAAAACAAACGAGAACAAAAGAGAAATGCCACATTAGCTCAAACACTACTGAGCTCACTGAAATGCATTAGCTGTATGATGCGATTATTAATATTGGAGAAAAATAGACTCCCATTGGACCACAGACGCAAAATCAAACTAATTATTTTTAAATTAGTTGTGATTTTATCTGGTTAATTTGTGAGGAGCACAAAATCAATAATGGAACTACCACATGTGAATTAAAGCCAAGATAAACATCTTCATTATCATCGGGGACTATTTGTTAAACAGGGACTATTTGTTAAACAACCACGTGTCCCATGTTATCATGGGGACAAGGTCTTCCAGGGAAGATGGAGGTAGAGGTGAGACCCTGGGAGGCTGGCCCTATACCCACCCATAAAGACACAGGACTTTGCTGAGGCTGTTTGGCTTGAGGACCACAGGGTGCTGGAGGTTAGTATTTTTTATTAAATCCAGAGAATGTATTCCTAAGTTCTTCCCGAACAGTGACGTCAGCTCCAATTATAACTGGGCTGTAGTGCAGCACAAAATTAAGCTACTTGAGCCAGAAAGACCTGACTGCCGTCACAGGCAGCTAAACACCCCTCATTAGGGACCTTGGGGGCTAAAGATGGAATCATCTTTTTCATCTGTCTTACTGCCTTCGACATGCTTGGCTAAATATACCAGGAATTTAAAGAGGAATATACCATCTCTTTTTGTCAATTTATGGTCCACTTAAAATGCTACAGCCATGCAAAGAAACCGACATATGTTATATCTTTGCATCTTAATGACTGGCTTAGCTGGTAAGGGGATGAACCCTATCTTACGGATCAAGAAACTGAGGCGGAGAGAGGTTATGCACGTTTTATAAGGTCATAAGTGAAGCTGGGATTCATAACCAAGTTCTTTTTTCTCCAGTGCTGGGATTGAACACAGGGCTTTGTGCATGCTAGGCAAGTGCTCTCAGGCACTTAGCTACAGTCCCAGCACCCCCTCCCCCCATTTCATGTTCACGCTCATGCCATTTTACTATAGCATGCAACTCTGATCCAGAAAGAAATTCCTTATGTTCCCATTACGGTGAAATTAGGAAAAGAAATAATTTTAAGGGTCCTCTGCCCTTTTCTCACAGCAATGCACTTGCATCATCAGGCAACAGCATAGAAAATACTTGGATCCCTCTTAATTCTTGGGAGAAAGCCCCAGGATGTTTCCTCTTCCCTTAGGTGGAAAACTGAAGTGTGAGGCTCTGAGGCTTTCAGAATAAAGGAGACCATTCAACCTGTTCTCAGAATGAGAAACACCTTCCAAGGCCACTTTGACACCTTTTTGAAGTCCCGAAGACAGCTGCAAGTAGTATCAGTTTGAAACTAACACCCACTGAATTCTATATTCAGGTGATGGTAAGCAATTTCCAGGAATGTGAAAACACTTCAACTCAAGGTGCGACAGGAGCTGTGATTTTATTTCTAGGGATGATGGAAAAATCACAGAACACCTTTCAAAAGGAACACTTTTATGCAAATGGATCACTTTGCTGGGATGGGACAGATGCAAACATTGTCCACTGGAGAAAAAAATTTTTGGTTGATCGACAAAGGTGGAGATCAAACTAATTCACCAATCTCCTGCCATATTTTGAAGAATCCCAAACACTTCTAGGTTTAAAATGTGGGCAATTCTGCAGAGTCTAACTTGGTTAAAGAGTGTATGGAACGCTGTCCAAGCTTTAATGGAAAGACATTGGAGTGCAGTAAGGCATGAGGTGAGAAGAAATCTCCTTTTGCTTTTTCTTTTCTCCTTTACTTTTTAAACAAAAATAATTAGTCCATTTTAAAATAAGACCTGTCATATTTTATTATACTAGAAATAGCTATTTTTGCTAACATTACCTCTTCCCATTTCCATGAATTCTCAGGTACCACAGTGAAAGGAGGCCAGTGTCTTGAGTTCCACGCCCCAGGGTGAGGCCCCTCTCAGGTGAGTTCCTGATCATCTCTGAATTACAGACCTAGTGCAGCTCCTGGTTATACAGCAGGCACTCAATAAATGGCAGAAATTATTTTTATTTAAACACTTTTAATAGCAGAGAGCGGAAATGAAAGGATCTGAAGCACCGGGGAGGTTTTCCATCTTTGGGAAGGGATTTCAACTCCCATGTGACATCAGCTAGCAAAAGGGCAAACTATTGGGTGCTCTCCAAGGTGGCTTTGCCTCTCAGAAACATGCCTCCAAAATGGCTGAAAAGCCCTTGAAAAACCTCAGGAGCCCTGGTTCTTCTGTCTATCAACAGGAGAAATGGGAGAGCTTCTGGCTGTGGTAATGGGGTCATGATGGAAAAAGATGGGTAACTGGCTATTCTGAAAGCTGGCACCAGAGATGAGGCCCTGAAGCTCTGGGAAGCCCTCTTGTGAGCAAAGTGTTACATGACTCCTTCCCAGAAGGCATGACAATAGAATCCACTGGGTTTGACTAATGAGGCCCAAGTGGACAGAGGACCACTGATCCAGCCAAGGCAACCTTATTAAGACTGGCATGAGGAAGGTCTCATGCCCACAAGAGGATTCTCAAGAAATTCTGTCCAAGAGGTGACCCCCATATTAGAAAGTGGCCAACTCATACAACATAAGTATTTACTTATCCTGTGCCAAGTTTTTTGCATTTCTTTTTTTTTGTATCGGGGATCGAACTCAGGACCTTGCGCTTGCGAGGCAGGCGGTGGCACCACTGAGCTAAATCCCCGGGGCCTTGTTTTTCTTAAGATATGATCTCACTATGTTGCCCAGGCTGGTCTTGAACTCCTGGGCTCAGGTGATTCTCCTGCTCCAGCCTCCCACTTTCCCCAGTACTGGGAGTACAGGCATGCCTCACCACACCCAGCCCAAGTACTGTTCTAGGTACTGATTCTTGCTCTAGGAGAACTTTGTATTTGATTAGAAGGGACAGGAAGGATAAATACATCAATAAATGAAAATATTTCAGTTAGTGATGAATGCAGAGAAGAAGACAAAAAGGTGACAAGAAAAGGGAGCTAAGGCAACTTTGTAGTCAGTGAAGGGGTGGTACAAGAGGGAAGTCCTGCGTGGCAAGACAGAGATACTCCAACCAAAGGGAAAAGCCAGGCCAAGGCGTGAGGGGGAAAGAGCTTGGAGTGCCCAAGAAATGGAACTCTCACTGGCTCAGAGCACACAGCAAATGTGGCTGGGCATGGTGGTTGAGCAATGCTGGGCTTGCACCTGCTCCTGTTACCCTGGGCAGGGGACACTGTGGTGTGTTCCCCACATGCCACTTCTGAATGGCACTCATTTCCCCAGCTGCTGGGCATCTTGGGTGCACCTTAAGAGAGCTGTGTTAATGAAAGTGATTGATGATTCCTCTCTGGGGCAGCCTATACGTAGTGGTCAATGTGAAGGTTATAGTTCTGGCCCCCATGCCTCAATTCAGGACATTGTGCAGGGGCATGGGACCCAGAAGTCCCCATGGGGTTGGCTGAGACTGTTACTGCAATCATATCCCATTTTGACCTGTCCCTCTGCCCAATCCTGCTTCTTTGATCCCCTTTCAGCTTTTCTTCCTGGGAGAATTTCCTGATCAACTTCCTTAGACAGAGCTTGGTCTTGTGACTTTTTCCTTGGCCACCCAATCTGAGACACCCTGGTACCAAAGGCTTGGTCCTATCTCTTCCTCACAACCTGATGGAGCCTGAGTGATAGGGCAGGTGGGGGTGGAGGAAGCAGTGAATTTTGAGTGAAGCCCCTGTGGCCACTGATGGCTACAGCGCTTTGTGAACTACTACTGTAGCTAGGAGAGTGGGTGGGCAGCCTTTCTAAAATCCAACATGAGCTGGGATTGTTTTGCATCCCCCAGCCCATTAGTTGCTCTCCCCACAATGGAGTCTTTGTGTATCTATGTGTTGTGACTCTCCTTAAGCTTTTGTCATGTATAGTGTCAAGGCAGTCACTGGGAACATCATATCTACTGGAGACCAATCCATCTGGTGAATTAAATTCCAAGGCCATAGATGGAGTTTAGTAACTCTGGATGGTGGCTGGTATCTGCCTGGCGGCTCATAGTTCACTATCACTCTGAATTCTCCTCTATGTTGCAGGCACTGGAAGCCTGGAAACCACATTTCCCAGAATGCTCTGGCACCCATTAAGGTTGTGCTAATGAAGGCTAAGGCAGGAGAACTGTGAGTTCAAGTCCACCCTGTGCACTTTAGAGATTTAGCCAGATCCTGTCTCAAAATAAAAAGGGCTGGGGGTAAAGCTCAATGTGAAAGCCCTGAATTCAAACCTCATTACTACAGGGGAAAAAAAGGTTCATGGACCAGAAAAAAGCTTTCTTCTTCTTTTTTTTTTTTTCCTCACTCTGGTCATGGCAGTAAGAGCTATGATTGACTATAGGTGTCTGTGGGGCCTAGTAGTTCCTGGCTGCCTTCTCAGTCATTAAAGGTAGGGTCCCCAAAGCAGCAGAGACAGCAGTGGCAGTGGCCTTGGAGGCTAGTGTGCTTGAGCGTTTCGCCATTATTTTATTTGTATTCCAATTCTGCTCTGTGGCCACTTTAAGAAACTCTTCAGAAGTTCCATTACCAGCCAGTACTCAGTCAAGAAAACAGAAATCACCTCTGGCATTTCAAGCACAATGGCAATACCATCACCCTTTCTGTTCCTCCTGCCCCAGCAGTGTGGCAATTGTCAGGCACCCTTGTGGTCAGATCCCTGTATTATATTTCCCTCTGAAAGGCCTGTTCTCTAAACTGGAGACTGGTTGATCATGGATCCTAACTTCCCAGGAGTTTATCAACAAGACCACAGAGGAGATTTGAAAATAACATAATGGAGGTAAAACTCCAAGTGGATAATTGATAAGGATTTTTTCCCCTTAAAGAGATGTTGCTAATGTTTAAAAAAATCCTGTCTCATGAAAGCCAGTCAAATCAAGAGTTCCATTTTAATTGGAGCAAAAAGCTTCGTGTGCTTGTTTAGAGCAATCTACACATACAGGAAAACACTAAAGGTTCAGCATTCTCTAGACAAGAGCAAATATTGCCAATACCATGAGCTGGGACAGTCTCTGAGGGCCTCTGAGCCCTAATTCTTCTCTTTGAAAAATAGTCAGAACAATGCCTACCTCTCAGGACTGTCTGTGAAAATGAATGACAATTGAATTGGGACAGAAGAATAGCCCAGGATCAGTGCAAGGTAATTCTCATAATTCCTCCAGTTAATTTGCATCAGCAAAATCTCACCTGATATCAGATCAGAATCCCCAGAAATGTCAGTCAAATGTACACTAAGAGTTCCAGAAACCTCTTAGAAAATTTTTCTGTTTCACTGTCCATCTTGAATGTTTCACTACTAAGAGGGAGTAAAATTCACTCTAACAACAATTTATATCTTATGAGCAAAGCCCTGGGTTGGGGCCCATCTCCCTCAATTTCACATCTCCTCATTTCACAGTGGAGGATGAGGATGCCCTGCCCAGGGAACATGATCTGGTACAAGGACTGAGAGCCAGGAAGGTGGCAGCTTGGAGGTACTGGTGAGGCCTGCAGATAGCACTCTGTTGGAGCTAGAAGCTAGTCAGAGAGAAGACCCTCTGGGCTATGTCTAATGGTGTGGAGTCACAGGTTTTACAGTTTTGGGTGCATTTTAGGAAGGGGGTTTCCCCCCTTACTTGTGCCCCTGGGCAGTTGTGACTGCTTTGGGAGCTGTAAGCATGCATACTCATTTGAGTGTCTGATTTGTGCTGCTGGGGAAAGATTTGCCCTGATGCATTATGCAGGTCAAGGAATCTCTAAGTCATTGGAGGTTGGAGGGCCATGGGGGCCCCACTCAGCTCTATGGGAGGAGAGAGGGCAGCACATCACTGCCTGGTTGATAGCCCCCACCCAACTTGGAGCATTCTGCTGCTCTCCTTCCAGCTATGGCGGCACTCACTGGCCTCAAAGGAATGATACAGCCTTTGAGAACCATTGGGGCTAGACTGCTGGGCACTTGTTCTATCAAGGGTAGAGATCTGCATCATGCAGTTTTGAAGAAGAAGGTGCCCTCAGTTCTCATAGGAACAGCAAGATTTAAAAGTGAGAAAAAGACCACATAATTGGGTACATCCACCCAGATGTTTGCAAAGATGAAAAATATTCCTTTTTTTTCTACATGTTCCTTTGGGCTATAGCAGAGGCCATATTTTGCTTTTTATTTAAAACATTTTCTTTACCCTGAAAATTCATTTGATAGGCCCAAGGCTTCAGAATGTTTGGTGAGCCCACAGGTCCTTGAGAAGCATCAGGGCTGAGAGTCCTGAGGAGGAGAAGGTGGGAAATGTGACCTGTCCCACTGCCACCTTTCTGCTGATATGAGGATGGGGAAATACGCTCCTGAGGGACCATAATCAGAGAGTCCTGACCACCCATAAACCAAGTAGTAGCATAAGGTAGGGCTTGGTACAGTGGAAAGAAGTGGGGACCCAGAGGGGAGGAGGCTGGCTGGGTAGCCCTGGAGAGGTGCACCAACTCTGTCTCTTTCCTCCCAGTTACTACATTGCAAAGCCAGGCTTGTTTAGAATAGCAGAATATCACACATGAATGAAATGATCAAGAAGTAGAGGAATCTTGCAGTAAACTGTGAGACAGACACACAACAGAGTACTACGATACATGCATTTAGTCAGCAAGTACTGTGGGCACCTATGATGTGCTACATAGGCACCAGATGAAAGACTGAGTAAAATCAACATGATCCTAGATTGCACGGAGCTTGCAGTCTGGTAGGAGAGACAGATATGAAATAATAAACACACAAACACATACAGAATTACAAACAATAAGCAATATGAAAGAAAAGAGCAGGGTGCTAGGAGAGAGAACTACACAACCTTAATTTAGACTAGGGGTCAAGGAGGTCCTTTCTCGGGAGGTGGCCTTTGCACTGAGACCTGAAGGAGTTAGCTGAACTAAGAGTGATGGGGATAGCATCTTGGGGAAAGGGAACTGCAAGTAGGTACAAAGGGGCAGGAAGGGGCTGGGAAATCAGACTCCTGAAACAGTACCAGAGAACGGTGATTGAAGAGATAAGCAAGGCACATGATTGGCAAGGTGGATGGGTGCAAGGTCAGGCAGAACCTTACAGGCCACATCAAGGACACTAGGCACAATTTTGAATTCAAGGAGAGTGTGATGGTTGACTCCCTGTGTCCACTTGAATAACAGAAGCTCAACTAAATTGCCTCATTAATTCCATACCCTAGGATGTAGAAGACCCACCCTAGGGCGGCTTGTTGTCTGAATGATATAAAGGGGAAGAGAAGAAGGATGGATCTGCTCTGTTTCTTTGAAGGAGCTTGAGTTTTCTCCTTCACTTTGAACGTCCTCTTCTGGCTTCCAGCACAGGGTCTTCAGTTTCCAGTGCAGATCTTCAGCCTTCCAGCATAAACTCTTCAGCCTTCCATCAAAAACCCATTGGTCTCCTGATATGGACTTGCACAGGACACTGCAGTGAGCTCCAGACCTTCAACTGAATCCTTCAGTCTCCAGCATGCAGACAGATCCTAGGCACTCTTCCTCATCCGACTCTGTGAGTGGCCATTGTAAGCCAATCTTGTAAATTCTTATATATTTGTATACCTTGTGTTATATCTGTTTCTGTAGTACACACTGACTGATGCAGGGAGCCATGGAAAGGTTTTATTCAGAGAGTGATTTAATCCAAGTTATAGAGACTTTAGTATTGTAAAAGTGATACGTAGTTGGAAAAAGTGATACTCTGATTGTGCCAGACACTGGCTAGTTGTTCTCTAAGTCCATTTGCTTTTCCTCCTAGGCACATGGCTAATGTACATTTTCCAGCCACTCTTGATAGTTGGTGAGGTCAGATGACAGTTCTGGCCAGAGGAATGTAGGTAGAAGTGACATGTTTCATTCCAGATCTGGCCTATGCAAACCTCTCACAAGATCCTTTTGTTCCCACATTTCCCTATGCCAGCCAGATTTGCAGATTCTATCAGAGGACTCTGAGGCCACAAGTATCCCCTTTGGACTTTGGACTTAGGGAGAACTAACTTTTTACTCACTGAGATGCTGAGATATCTTTGTGAAAGCAGCTAGGATTACTTATTCTAACTAATATGTTAATGGATAATGAAAGCAAAAAATTTTACATAACGTTCATAAGTAGGTAAAAGTGACTCTCACCAAGAAATAATGTTAACACTGGTTAGTCCTGGATTATGTGATTGTTTTTTCCTCCTTTTTACTTTTCAATACTCTCTGATAATTCTATAATGAGCAGGTATTATTTTAACAACAAGAAAACTTTATTAAAAACTTCTTCTTTGGAAAAAAACCCTTTTTCTTTGGAATGGTGCTATAAGGAGACATATTTCTTACAGGCAAGAATAGGAACATCATCACCAACAAAATAATGCCCCCCCTTGAAATAGATTAATTTTTACTGACAGATTAGAGCTTTCCTGAACAGGAGCCAGGAATCTGCGCAAACATAAGCACATTTCCCCCTCAACTTCAAATTGCAAAGAGAGCAATGAACAAGGAGTAGAAAGGCTCACATCAAGGCTGAACCTGGCCATTTTCTAGGAAAGGCCCCTGGAACAAGTCCCTCTGTGTGCCTGTCCTGAGGTTTCCCACTGCAAAACATGCAGAGATAATCCTCTTCAAGATATTATTAGTGCTTCTGAAACATTTCTGTATATTAACTAAGATATCCTCCTCCCACAGGTTTCTCCTTCATTAATAAAATCTAAACAACAACTCAAGTGGGATGAAGTATGCATCATAATCTCCATTTTATAGATGAAGAAACTGAGGCCCTGAGATGCCAGGTATTTGCCTTGGGTCACATAACTAGTTGTTAGTAGTACTGTGCATCACCCCCTATTTGTCAACTTCAGGCTCACACTCCTAACAACATTCTGGCTTCCCCTTCCCAAGAACCAGACTCTGATCAGAAAAGGAGCTCTCTGCAGGAGACCAGAGTGATGGCTCCTAGCTTTGTGGTTCAGCCAGGGAAGTGGATGGCTAGCTGCAAGTGGTATCTTTGCTCAAGTTCCTAGGTGGATGCTGAGACCAGGGAGCTCTGAAACAATAAAGCCAGGCAGCATCCCCAGGCCTCCTTTCAGGCTCCCTACCCCACCCCTTCTTTCCCAGTCGTTTGCAGATGCAAGCATCCCTACGATTAGAAGTATTTAATTTTTGCTTTACTGTATGTTCTATTTTTGTTAAATAGATTAGTCTCCACCAGGAAAACCAAATTGCTGACCAGTCGACCCAAAAGTCTGAGACAGGCAATTTGCAATCTGTTGGAATCTTTGCTTTTTGCCAGGGTGGGTTGTAGATTGGCCTTGGGGGTAGGACAGGGCTCAAATTAGGCAGCTGGTGCAGCAGCAGCTGGGGCAGGAGGTGAAGGGCTCAGCTGCAGGAGGGGACCTCACTAAGAGAGAGAAAGGCATAGACCAAAGAAATAGGAAAGAGAAGATGGTCAGGACATGGTGACTCACAAGACAGATGGCCTAGAAAGGGGAGGCAGGCACCGAGATTTGTGACTTTGCTTGCAATCTCTCTACTGTATGAGAAGATAAAGTTTATATTATCTGAAAGCTGAGGCCAGAATTCCTCTTATGGAGGGGGACAATCTTGGTGGGGAAAGGAACCTGTTTAGCCTCCTGGAGCAGGCAAGAACCTACAGGAACCTGCACAGGCAGGGACCAGGGTAGTCAGGGGAGGCTGACTACCTGCCAGAGACAATAGGATGGAGTTAGTTTTTCTTCTGAGAAGGTGGGGACCGAGGGGTCTGGGAGGCAGAGAGAGATCATCTGAGGGAGCTGAGGATCATCTGAGGGGGCTAGATCAGGAGCAGCTAATATTACACTGGGGCCACTCAAATTCATTCTCTGGTATAGCCCTCCCCATCTCCACAGAGGCCTTCTCACAAGTCCCTATGACAGAGGTCAGAGTCTGTGTTACATTTCGTTTTGGATGAATGTAGAAATAGATGAAGAATCTCCATTTTCTGCACAGATCAGTGTCCCCCAGAGTTGAGGAAAACAGGAGAGACAATGACATGGTCCAGATCCTAAGTGAATTTAGCAGTACCAGGGCCATGGGTGTACAGGCCCCTCCCCCACACCTTGGGCCTGAATGTGAAGGAATCTTGAGGTTAGTCGTGAGCACCCCCCAAACTAAGGGCTGGAGCTCCCTGACAACCTTCCCAAATTCCCAGTATGGACATCGGTTACACATAAGATGCTGGGGTTAGAGGAATTCCCTGACTTGTAAACTTTGGGATTGGGCCAGTGGGTATGTGGGCGAGAAGGAGGAAAGGGAAGAGCAAAAGGGCTCCTGAGCTCTTTTCTCCAAGGGAGGGGAGACAATGCAGTTCTGTGGGGATGCTCCAGCCCTGAACACTCTGGCCTCTTTGGCCCTCTGGGTATGCAAATTCTTGATGGGGTCCAGCCAGCACTGAAGTGCCCCCCCCCCCGCCCCCGGCCCCATCCAGCCCTGTGATCACTCATAGTCAGCTCACCAGGATGCCAGTCTCACCAGGCTTTGTTTGCCTTCAGTCCCAGCTACAATGGCTGTGCTAATCCTGCTTCTCAGGCTGGTAGGAGGAGCAAAGGCCTGTGCTTTAGAAAAGGAAAGTGCTGAGATCCTGCTGAGTGTGGGGCCAGGAATTCACTACATGTTTGCAGAGCACCTGCTGTCAGACCTAGGCCAGGCCCAGGCCCAGGCCTGTCCTTGGGAGCTCACAGTCTGGTGGAGGAGGCAGGCTCATAGTCAGATAACTGTAGTACAGAGGCAAAAGTGCTCAGGTTGGTAGAGAACCTGGGCCATGGGGCATTTATCTCAGCCTGGGGACAGAGGAGGCTTCCTGGAAATAAACATCTCAAGTGAGCCCAGAAGGGCTAGCTAGGAGAGCTATCTGGCCAAAGGGAAGGCTGGGGATAGTGACCAGGTACAGGAAGCTGTCACAGCTTATGCAAAAGCCTCTGGAGATGAAAAAGCATGGTGGAATACCATGGGAGGCAGGAATAGCTGTGGCCAAGGGACCAGCAGAAGAAAGGAAGCGAGAACTTCCTTTCAAAAACACAAACCATGGGGCAAAAGATTAATTTGATTATGTCAATGTTGACCATTTCTGTTAGACAAAAGATGCCTAGAACAAAGTCAACAGGCAGACAATAGAATGTATTTTTAAAAAGAAGGTCTGAAATCAACATGGTATTAATATCCAGATTATACATGGAACTCCTGAAAATCAACAATATAAAGACAGCAAGCCCGTCATAAATATGGAGAAAGCATCTGAACCAATAAGTTACAACAGAGAAATCCAGAAGTGAAGAAGTATTGAAATGATGCTCAATATCATTAAAAATTAGAGAAAATTAAATCAAAGTGAAAGTCACTTTATATTTATTAAATGGCAAAATTTAGAAATGCAATAATTCCAGACGTTGGTGAGGAGGGCACAGAGGTGCAGGGACCTCATCACTTCTGGTGGGATACCACAGGAGCAGCTATTCCGAACAGCATCTGGCACTACTAATTAATTGTCTGCAGGCCCTCTGACCCAGAATTCCACTCCCACACACAGCCCTAGAAAATTCTTTTAAGGGGATATTTGGAATGTTGCCCATTGCAGCGGTGTGTGTGAGTGTGTGTTGGTCTGGAGAGAATCAGCCATAGTAGACTGGATGCAATGAAAAGATGGCTCTCACAAGCACACTACTTCATTAAAAAAGGAAGACAAAAGATGATATATGTATAACAATGCATTTATATAAATTTAAAACGAGCATATGCAATAATATTGCACATTTCGCAAAATGACACCAAACAAAAAGGTCAATTAGACTTATTAGAACGCCTACTGAGGAAGAAGGGTGACAGAAGTGGAAAATGGGATTAAAAAAGCAAATGAATAAATGAATGAATGAAACAGAGCCTGGTCTTGCCAGAGCCAGCAGAATTAATTGCCATGAACTGATGACTTAAGTTGAACTCAATTCTCTGTACCTGCAGGAGGCTAAACACACTAAAACAGAACCTAGACTTTACTTTCAGGGGAGGGAAAGCCAGCTGGGACCAGGGAGTTCTGTGCTTTGTTCACCTGGATGTGTGTTCCACTGCCCTCATTCATCACATTGTTCCAAACAGTCCCCACTGTGTGGGACTCTAGGGACAACATGGGAAGCAAATGGGAATTCTTTGTTTTTTCCTGAAGCTCAGACAGCTGAATCATTGAGTCTCAAGGTCACACTATGGCTTGGAGTGGCAAGGGTGGTAGAAGCTCAGGACTAGAACTCTGAAGCCCGCACTTTCCCTCTGACCCCAGCAGACGAGGAAAGGAAGTGCCCCAGTTCTAGATGGTCTACTGTCCTGGCCTCCATTGGCTTAGCTCATTCATTCAGCCAAGGTCAAGAAAGCTTCAAGAAGGAGGCAGCACTGGGCCTGAGCCCTGGAAGGTAAGAGGAATCTGGGCATGAGAGCTTAGGGTGGAGATGTCGGCTTTGTTTACACCTACATCTCAAATCCTAGAACTGCACCTAGCATATAATAAGTGCTCCATGTATAGTTCTTAGAGAACACATGAATTCATGGAGAGGAAATTCACAGGGCCACAAGAGCTCAGCAGGCTGGCAGATGATGGGCTGTGGAGCAGGCAAGGTGGCCAGGCTTTGAGTTCCAGGCTAAGCAGGGTGGGTACCCTTCTGTCAGCCATGGCACCATCCTTAGGTCATGTTCAGGCAAACAGAATCTAACGCAACTTTCTCTATTCAGAGTCTACACAATGGGATGCACAATTTCTCCAGGGGATGAGCACAGAGTGATGAAAAGGGACCAAAATAGCAACCTTGAGCCTGAAGATGGAGGACTTGTCCCATGTCTTGGTTCCTCCATCTGGTACATGGTTTGGGTGTAAGTTTCTATCAGCCAGTGTGCGTGTGTGTTTGTGTGTGTGTGTGTGTGTAGGGGTAGGCACAGTCTCCCCAGCTCCTCCCAGCTCTAATGGCCCTTGGCACCTGATGAGTCACTCCTTGTGTCCTCCACCCCTTTGGAAAGAGTAGACTAGGCCAGCAAGCAGTGTCCCTGACACACATTCTCCCTCTTGGCTTGGTCCCTAACCAGAAACCAAGATGACTCCATGTCGAGCTGGACGACTGTGTGCTTGGGCTTCATAGCTAAGCCTAAAAATCTTCCATTAAATAAAAAAAATCTTCCTTTAAGAGATAGGCACCGGCAGAGGAGAAAAGAAAACACAGAGGGGAAAGGGGGCTTGGGGTTAAGACTGCTGTACTGAGAACCTGGGAGTTGCCTAAGGGTCAGGAGGCCAAGCCTCTAGCAATAGATAGCAGAATGATGGCTGTGTGACACCTGGATAGCCTAAGAATACATAGTTGGATCTCATGGGCTGTTTTCAGGGCTGCAGTATGGCCAGTGCAGAAGATGGATTTAGAAATCACTTTGGACTCTCTCCTCTCTCCTCTTACCTCTAGTTTGGGCTTGAGGGGTTCTTACTCCCTTGTGGCTCTTCTATGACTCCTACTCAATATATAAGGCTTGTTGGTGAATTCAAAAGTCACAATCCTTACATTTATAGCATTTACACTTGGTTTGTAAATGCCAATGCCCTTTATAGTGGACATTAGTTTTCTTACTCAGAAATTGATCTGCCTTTGGATATAAGAACACTCTGGTTTTAACTGAGAGATTGTGCCAGGCAGGGTTTGTGATGACCACACTCTAAGATAGCCTCCAGTAATTCTTGTCTCCTGGTGGTCACACCTTTGTTTAGTGCCCTCCCACACTGAGTAGGGCTGGTCTTTGTAACCAGAGGGATATTACAGAAATGGCAGGGTGATTTCCAAGCGTAGGCCACAAAAAAGACAGTGTAGATTCAGCCTTTTTGTGTTCTTCTTTCGGATCACTTATGCTGGTGGAAGCCAGTATCATGCCATGAGGACACCCACCCAAGTGGTGCTATGGAGAGGTCACTGTGGTGAGGAACAAAATTCTTCTACCAACAGCCAGCATCAACTCACTGCCAGTCATGTAAGAGTCCTGTTGGAGGGCCGGGGATTTAGCTCAGTGGTTCTGCTGCCCGCCTCAAAAGCACAAGGTCCTGAGTTCAATCCCCAGCACCAAAAATCCAAAAAACAAAAAAGAGTCCTGTTGGAAGCAAATCCTCCAGCTCTAGTAAGCTGTAGTATGACTGAGTCTCCACTGACATTCTGCCTGCATCATCTCAGAGACCTCAAGCCAGAACCTTCCAGCCAAGTCACTCCTGAATTCTGGGCCCATAGATACTGTGAGATAATGAATGTTTTTGTTGCTTTAAGCTACTACACTTTGGGACAACTTATCTTGACACAATAGAGAAATAATACAGGTCATGAGAGGAAACACAATTCATCCAGTGGTTCAAAGGTGGAGATTTTATTCAGACCTCTTAGAGAGCAAGGAGCAGATTAAGAGAGATGACAAGGGAAGATAATGTGCGCAAAGTCTGGCAACGGCACGGCACAAGCTGGTACCATACCTCAGGGTCCAAGGCACAGATAAAGAATGTCACTGGAGTTTCAGAAAAGCAGGAGATGCAGAGAAGCCACAGCCTTGGAGGGAACAGCTATTTCAGGAGATGCAGCCCCAAGGTAAGGAGAGAGGAAGAGGCTGTACCTTGACTTCTCCTTCTCCTCTTGGATCCCAATCTCCTGTCTGTCTCTCCACTGGACAAATCCAACAGGAAGCTAGACAATAGGGGATTGAGGTGATACTATCTGCATTATCAGCCTCATTGGGAAGAGACCAGGGCAAAAAAATGTGTATGAAACAACATATGCAGGAGAGGAGATAAAAAGAAGTATTAACCCAGGGATCCTCTACCAAAGTTCTACAAAGCTGGTTCTCTGCAGCAATGAAGCACATGACTTAGACTTAGCCAACAAATGCAGCCTGTTCTCCAGCTACATGACTGGTTCAAGGATGAGCACATCACCCATGCCAGCCAATCAAAACTAAGGTGCTCATAGGGATTTTTGCCACTGCTATGGGGGAAATGGACTCCTTTTTTGCTAGACTTGGTGTTGTGATGACTGAAACTAGAAGCAACAGTGCAGAGACTGAGAAGTGAGATGGCTGAGGTGGAAGCAGACCTAGAGATGGAGAACGGAGAAGCTGCATCCTGGATCTCACTGTTAGCTTTGGGTAGGTCCATTTCCTATTCGTGTACCAGCAGAGCCCTGAGTGATACAAGTCTCACCTACAGCCTTGATGACTGACTCTTTGGCAGCTCTCTGAGGGTAGGCTGGTAGGATCATTAACCCCATTCCATGGATGAAGAAAAGGAGGTTCTTTTCTCTTTATCAGTCAGCAACCCCCCAGTTCATTTTAGTTCATAATTAAGGTAATGATACCAGTCTAGGTTTTTGGTATATATTTTGTTTTCACACCATATGGTTTCAGGGTTTTTTATTCCTATCTCACTGGCCTTATTGTGTATGTGTAGTTTGCTCAAAGCTGCTTCAAAACTCTGTTTAAAAATAGGTGGCACTCAATTATTAATTTTAGTCAAGTAAGCAAAAATGGCATGGCAGTGACAAAGATTTTCCAAGGTCACACATCTTGGAAGTGTTAGGTCTGAGAGATTAAAGCAGAGCCTCAGGTTCTTCCTCACACCAAATGGGAAAGGTCCCCTTTCCTACTTAGTCCAGCCTTCTCTTCAGGCATCTTCATGGGACTGACGCTTCTCAGACAGCAGTGTGAGGGCCGCTCATGGGCAGGGGTGTGCACACGAGGGTAACTTACTAAGGACAGGTCACTGGTTCAGTGGTTCCTAAAGACTTCAGAACAGAGCAAGGGAGCTTCTCAGTCTGCTGGGGGACTTCAGAAGTCTGTCATCTTCTGAACTGGACAGAGTCCTTTTAAATAGCTATGTCTTATGCAGCCTAAATTCCCATGATGCTGTCTCCAACTCCTCATCTCCTCACTGACACCGTCCCAGCTACATTGGCCTTCTTGTAATTCCTACACACCTCAGCTTCTTGATCTGCACAGAGATTTTTGTTTGGATGTCAGACCCTTCGTGGAATGCTAGATTAAAAAAAATACTTGTTTAAACATTCTTAAACTTTGTCTGGGACATGATTACATTATTTGGAAAGCATTTGACCCTTTGAGTCTTGCTTTTAAGCTTTGTTAGGTGAGGCCAGAGCCACCTTTCCTGTGGAGTTAATTTTACCTTACTACTGAGACTATTCTCTTGTGAGTATTCTCTTCACAAATTACAAAGTTTTTCCACCCAGGCTGGTAGAAAATGAACTATTCCCTGCCCTTCTCAAACTCTGAGGAGCCTTCTGCTTGTTCCTTTCTGCTGGTTCTTTCCTTGGCTTCAGAGAGTGTTCTTATTACCAAGTGTGTTCCGATAAGACTCAACTGAGGACCTAAGGGACCAAGTATACATCTCCATGCAACTCTCTCTTCTCTGGTGCTTTCCCTGAAAACGTTAGCCTCCTTGGTCTCCTATAATTCTCAACATTGTCTCTTCAACTCAGCAAGATTGCTAGGCTGTTTGGGTTCCTCTTTCCCATGCTGTAGCCTAGACACCCTCCAGGCTGTAAACTGAGCAATTATGAGTCACCTTGTGTTCCCCTATTCAGGGATCACATTCCTCAAAGGCATGTAGTCTAATGCCTGAAACTATTGTTTCACATATTTCAGTTGGTTTTCCAGTTGCTTATGACAGGAGGGTAAATCTGATCCCTGTTATTCCTCCATCTTGACAGGAAGTGCAAGCGCTTCCTCCCACCCTGGGTGCTCCTGATAATCTTACCTTAGGGTTTTGCAGTGCTGTCCCATCTGCTGGCATCACTCCCTGCTCACATGCATGACTCACAACCATCAACTCTTTCCTCAAACATTATGTTTGTAATAAGGCCTCTTCCAGAAGTAGCTGGAAACTCAGGCATAGGCTGGTGGTCTTGCTCCTCCCCACCAGGCTAGATCCTGAGGGCAGTGGGGAGCCATGAAGGATTTGGATAAGGAGAACCATGGTCAGAGATTATTTAGGAAGAATTACCTGGTGAGTGTGAAAATGAGTCAGAACAAATGTGTGGCAGAGGTAATGAGGGGATAGGATGGTGGGAAGAGAGTGGCAGCTGAGTTTTCATGGAGATAGAGTCTTCAAGGCTTGGATGACTCCAAGAGAGGAGTGGAAGATGATACCCACAGGTATTTCCCTTAGAAATATGGCAGGTGTGATGATGAAAACTTAGGTTGCAAAGGATTCCATGGAGGTAGGTGGGGGAGAGGGAAAGGGGTGTAAAACCAAAAAGGACATTAGAGGTGGCTCAGCACTAAAGCCTGGACCCCAGCACTTGCCCCTTTGTGGCAGCCTATATAATCTCTTGGGTTTTGGTTCTCTTTATAAAATGGTACTCATCACATTTTCTGCACAGAGCTTATTCCAAGGAAACTCAGACCTTAGAGGGCTTAGTCAGTGCTGGTTCCCACCTGAAATTCTTTTCTTTTTCACTACTTCAGAGTCACTGGAAGCCTGTGAGATCCAATACCCCCTTCTCTGACCACGCACCAGGCAACATGCCTTCCATCCTTTGGAGGAGCTGAGCTGAGGAGCTCATCCCTGCTTAAGCTCTCTGACTGCCCAACAGGGAAACATCAGATCAGCCCCACTGCCTCTCTTATGGTCATTATTACTCATACAGGTTGGGGTGGGAAGCATAGGCAGAGAGGACTCAGCTGGGTTTCTGCTCCAAATCACATTGCTGTGTGGCTGGGGGTGGAGGGGTATTAGGACGTGTTTCTATTGTGCTGGAGCTGAGAACCTCAGGATGCCCTGTTCTGAGGAGACTTTAATTCTCAAGACAGCTGTCCAGCAGCTAAGGTCATTACTCGTGGATTACTGAAGCAGCTCTTCATAAGCTTGTTGATGGAGTTGCTAGATTTGAGTAGGAACAGGCAATTTTTCTGTGCACTGGGGAAAGCACTGCAGAGCTACACAGGCTGCAGGGTCTCTGGCAAATTACTGAAGGGGAATTGACAGTGGGTTATGTGGATTAAACTATTACTACACATGGCTTACTAAAGATCTTGTGTGCTGGAGAGAGAATCTAGGTCACTTTCTATCACATGCAGTGATCCTATACATACACACATAAATGAAAAATGTGCACATCTACATACATGCATATGCACTATTTCTACATTCTTCTTACCTTTACACTAAGAGTCCACAGCTGATCAATCACAGTAGTAATTAAACGTACATATCCAAAGACTTGTGAGCTTCAAAATTTTTGCAAGCTGTCCTCTATGCTATATTAGGCAACCTCCTACCTATTTTTTTCTACATATTCAAGATTAAGTTACATAAAATGTTAACTGGACTCTAACCAGCAGGGATGAAATTTACGGTTGAGGCACTGAGGAGAAAGAGGATTGGAGCAATGGGTCCTCTAGGCTCAGAAAGCCAAGGCCCACATGAGGGCAGGATGTGTTTAAGGGCTCTCTGACATCTACTTCAATCTTTCCTCCCTTCTTTGACTGATTCAGTTCTAGATGAGAATCAGGGTCCATCTAAGATAGGATGGAAAAGAAAGGGGAAGAGCACTAATGTTGGCTGAGAGCTCACACCTGCCAGGAACTGTGCCAGAGAGAGAATGTTACAGTTAATCCTTATGACAGCACTAGGAAGCAGGTGATAATATTTTCATTACACAGATGAGAATACTACGGCCAAGGGCTTACAATTATTTTACTAACCAGAAAGGGTCAAGATTACATTAAAATCCAAGTTTTTGGCAGTAAACTCCACCCCAAATTCTTCCCCTTTTTAAAAAACTGAAATCTAACATAATATATATGTACTAGAGAAAATGTGGAACGAGAAGTAAAGAAAAAGAATTCCATTCAGAGACAAACACTGTTAATAATTTAGGGTATATTCTGCTAGGTTTAAATGTTTTATTAAATATGAGAACTTACATACAAATCTCTTTTTCACTTGTCCTCCTTTTTGCTACTATAAATTATATTATATTATATTACATTACATTATAAATGTTTTTTCTACGCCATTAGACCTTGTTCTGTAACAATTATTTTTAATGGCTGCCAACAATTCTGCTGCATAAGTGTATCAAATTTATTCCATCAAGCCCAGCCACTGGACATTTCAGTTCTTTCCATGTCTCCCTCTGCTTCTACCATGACAAATCACATCACCCTGAACACTAACTGGCCGTGTCTTTGCTCATCATAGCTGCTTTCTGAGGAAAACCCTAGAAGTACCCACATTTAGGTCCAAGAGGATGCAGTACCCCATCTGACAGGATAGTAAGCAAGTCTAAGTCTTCCTTTCTAGAAAACGCCTGTCCCTCCATCCTACAATGTCTGATTCTCCAAACTCTGGTTCCTTGAGGTCCAGCTCAATTGTCTCATCTGGTCAGCCTACGTGTTGGCCTGCGAACTCTGCAATGAAACCACAGTGTTCAGTGAAAATATAATATCAGCTCCGTGTATCATTTTAACTACTGCAACATTCACATTAAAGAAGAGAGAGGTGCAGCCCAGTGGTACAGCACACCCTGGGTTTGATTCCTCACAAATGAACAGGTGACATTAATATCTTAATGTTAATAATACATTTTATATACCTAATATATCCAAAATAATATAATTTCAACTGTAATCACTATAAAAATATTGAGATATTTTAACTTTTTTTCTACTCAGTTTGAAATCCAGTGAGAATTTTACATTTTTGGCCTAGGTACATTCCAAGTACTCCTGAATGGAGCTGGTGGTCATCATGCCAAGCAGTGTGGGTGTAGAGCATATCTTATTCCTTTCTATAGTCTTTGTGTGAACACAGGGCCTGACATGAGTGATGCAATCAGTGAAAGAAGTTTTCACTGTAAATATCTGATTTTTTGTTTAGGCAAAAATTTTAAAAGCGGTATAATGGGGTATGGCTTTCTCTCCTCCTCCATCATAGCTCCCTCAGTCATCCACAGCTTTCACAGTCTGCTGTGAGTCTTTCTTACTTTGTCTTCTGAGAACCCCATGGAGGAGCCCCAGGTCAATGGTCTCACTTTGCAGAAGAAAAAAGGAAGACTAGAGACTTCCCTGAAGTCACCAGCTGTGAAGGAGCTGGGGACAGAATGCAAATCTCATTCTGTGGACTCCTCTTCCAGTGCTCTTTCTGCCACACCAAGCTGCCTCTCCTAGCAAACTAAATGAGCCACCCAAATGAAATAACATTACTTCAGTTTTGCCCTGCACTTTGCTGAAATGCTTTCAGAATCATTTTTGCAACTGCAATATCTCTCAAAGGAAGGAAACTAGTTCATCACAGTAATCAAGTCTGTCACAGAGGATGTGTGATGATGTTTGAAAATATAATCCTATGAACATCTGAACTGACAACTCCGGAACATCTCTAGGCTAAATCTGCTCATAAGAGTATTTAGCATTCAGGTTGGCACTCACATGGGCCAGTATGATCCATTTCACAGCAGAAAGCCCTAACAAGGCGCTTCCTCAAAGAGTAACTGGTAGAGGACAGATTTTAATGAGGCCCAGTCTCTGAAAAGGTGAAGTGTGAGTGAAGAATAAAAGACGCAGATGAAATGTGGATTTCTGAGTCAGATGACAAGATGTGGCCTCACATCAGGAAGTACAGCAAAAACTATTTATAGAGGTCAGGGCTTGTACAGTAAAGGACATTGGGGCTATTGCCTCTGAGGTCCGAATGAGGCAGACAACCTGTGATTACCTTTCCTTGGCCTGCTAATCACTAACCACCCTCTTGCAACCATACATCCACCCATCAGCTTATCCATCCATTCTTCTCTATCAACCCACCTGCCTACCTACCCATATTGATGTACCCATCTGTCAATCCATCTATCCACCTACCCACATATCTATCCACCCAAATAGTCATCCATCCATATCCATCCACATACCTACATTTCCACCCATCTGTTTACATATAAAATTAGCCATCCAACTACTGCCTCACCCTGCCATCCTTCCATCTGCCCACCTATTTATCCACCCCACCAGCAAGCCCTTTCTAATCTGTGGAAAGCCCTGCTCAGGCATGGAGAGGAAGGGAGCAGGGTGATGATAAAATACCTCTGATGTGTCCGTTCATTTACCACCAGATGAAGCTCCAATACAGGCCAGACCATGTGATGGCAACTGGCCACAGAAAGGTGAATCCTAGTAGACTCTGCCCTGGAGGAGTTGGTGGCAGAAGCCTCTGCTGCAAAGTTAATCAGCCACTCGGAATCAGCATCTCTGCAAGCAAAGGATGCACGCAATGGCTCCATATTGTGCTGCTGGGGCTCCAGGGCCACATTTCAATGTCAGCTTCACCCAGAGCAGCTGGGCTTCTGTTTGTTTAATGGAGACCCACCTCCAGGCTTGGTGCCATTTTTTATTATTAAAAACATGAGAATGAGGCAAAAGGGCATTAAACAAAAAGGCCATTAACACTACCACAAAAACCTCTGCAGGTAAAAGCACCGCATTGTTGGCTGCTTGTGAAACTACACAGCTGGCCCAGGAAACTGATGCTCTGCTGTTGATGGATCTAGCTGGTTCTCTTTCCCACTCTTTTCTGACTCATGTCTTAACCTTTCAAGGGGGTGACCACAGTGGCTTTCAAGATAGTAAAAATAAAGCACGGGCGAGGACACTGTTCTCCAAGCCTCCATCACAGCACCACCACCTTCCTGGTTTTCATACATCCACACTCCATCTGTGCTTTGCTTTACTGAATATCTGCTTTAGAAATACTGAAAAAGAAACCTTATCTTGCCACTGTAACGATGAGTTATGTTTCTACAGCACACGTTAAAGTAAACAAACACATGGCTATTAAAATAAAGAGTGGTGTCTGGGTGCCAGCTAAAACGGTTCCCTCTTGTGCAACTGGGGTGGTGCCAAGGGAGCTGATGCCACCACCAGGACCTTCTGACCCAGGTGAGCTGACCTGAGGGCCCAGACCCAGGTGCTGAATTAAGACTTTGGTTCCTTTTCATACTGCAGACATTTGCTTGCTAATTATTAATCCAAAGGAAAATATTAAATGAGAGGCAACAATAGTGGGCTTCTATGTAAAATTCCCTTTGAAAGCCAAGTTTGAAAACCATTAGAATACACTGATAAATAGCTTTCTATAGGATAAATATGAATACCTCTAAATCACACGTTTAGGAGTGTGTGTGGGATACACGTGTTTATGTGCTTATGGATGTGAGAATGTGAATTACTAACAATGGCAAGAGCTGTAAGAATCCAACTAAACAATGACCTGGGGACCCACAAACCCCAGGATCTCCTGGGAAATTAATTATAGGTGTTTGAGAGTCTCAGAGAGTGGTGAAGCAGGTATTCAAATGCACCCACCCTCATCACCCTTGCATTAATTTAGCACATACTGTGCTCTAGTGTACTCCACGTGTATAAATCCCTTTATGTATAATCTCCATGAAACTGTTGAGACCTCCAGGGATAGGGCAGGGCACTCCCAGCTTTATCTTGGTGGTCCATTACCTATTAAAAGTACAGTGTGTGTTTTTCTCTACCCCCTCATTTTCATTCTCTACTCGCCCCCCCCCAAAAATCTTACCAACCTTAAAAACCAGTTGCATCGTCAAAGCCAGGATACCTTCCTCATAGTATTATAGACAGCTAAGTTAGGTAGAAATATTATAGGCAGTCAGACAGGGCTAAGCCCTCAAGGGAGTCAGTGAAGAGGATGAGAATACATTACAACTGTGGCCGGAGGTGCATCTGTTGGAGCCCAGGCCTCAAGATAAAGACGGAATGGCCAGGCCTACATACCTCCCCAGGGGATAAGATAATTGGTATCACCTGGTCCAATAAAGTCTGGATAGAATCAGTCACCCTAGTGGGTTACCAAGACCCCCTGATTATCCCTTCCTAAAGAAGGTCTTTGTTCTTTCCATGTGCACTTGCTACACGACCTGCTTCCCCACTGGATCAATATTACCTAAGCAGCTATATGTGTAATCTTATTGGTTGATCATAGTTTTGACCCACATTGTACCCACCTCGTGATTTTGCTCTATAAAATTTCCTTTGAGAAGTGGGCTTGTTGGCAACCCACTTTTGGATCCCCTCCTTTCTCTCAGGAGCTATCTCTCTCAATAAATTTTTCCTACTCTTAACCCACATTGTTCCTTAGAATTTATTCTTTGATTTTGAGGAACACAAACTTGGCGTATCTGACATCTAGCAGGTTGGGAGTTATATTTATTTCCCCTATATCAATAGCATCTCCAAGAATAAGCTAGGTGAGAGAATAAAATTTTGAGGATCACTGCTGAGGGATAGAGGACAAAGTCCTAGTAAGTAACCTATAAATTAAACGGTCAAGTAAAACTAGCCTGTTACTCACTAAAAGCATGACTTGTGTTCCCTTGTGAGGTGGTCAAGGACTTGAAGCTGATTTTGCTCAAAAAACAGTGACTTCACTTGGGCCTTCAGATGTCCAATGGGTAACTAAAAAAAGAATAAAGCTTGACATTTCTTTGCCTTTATTTTGTGTGTGTTTCCTTTATTACCTTAAGACTTTGGGTCAGCTCCCTGCTCAGCTTTACAAATCAGCATGTTCATCATTTAAGGAAAGTCTGTCTAAAAACTGGTAATATAATAGACAGCTAAGTTAGGTAGAGATATTATAGGCAGTCAGATAGGGCTGGGCCCTGGAGTGAGTCAGCACAAAAGATGAAAACACAGTACAACTGTGGCCAGAGACACATCTGTTAGAGGCTAGGCCTCAAGAAAAGACGAGATGACCAGACCCATCATTTCCTAGGAAAAGTCTCTGTTCTTTCCATGCACACTTATTACATGACGTGTTTCCCCACTGGATCACTATTACCTAAGCAACTGTACTTGTAAATTTATTGGTTGATCATAGCTTCAACCCACACTGTGCTCATGTGGTTTCTGCTCTACAAAACTTCCCTGTAAAGAGGGGTCCTCAGCTACCTATTTGGGACCCTTTCTGTCTTTCAGGAGCTATCTTCTCAATAAACATTTCCTACTCATAACCTTCATTGTTCCTAGAATTCATTCTTCAATTTTAGAGAACACGAACTTGGAGTATCAGATATCTAACAGGTTGGAAATTATAATATTTTCCTTATATCATTTGGAGGCCGTATTTAATCTCTTATATCATCCCTGTATCAGTAATACAAAGTTTATCGGCCCTAAGTTACTTAACCTATCTCATCCCCCTTCAAGATTGTGGACACCAAGTAAGAGATCTGCAGGGACATTCAGCTGCCAGTGTTTACAATGTCTTGCTTCAGACCCCCTGGAATGGGGTCCTGAAGGTCTCCAGTCATTCCCCTAAACCTACCAAGTCACCTTGGATTCCAGCAAAGCCTCTACAAAACTGAGATGTCGCTTTGTTCCCAAGCAGGAGAAGTCATCTCATGGGAACCAAATTGCCCCTTGAATCCCAAGGATTTCTTTAGAGCTGCGAAACTAGAACTGAGCTAATGATCAACCAGACCCTAGCCTACCTTAGCATTACTTAAAAGTCTGTGGCTTTCCTTTGTTACTGGGGTAGCCTGATCTGTTTGTCTTGTCTTGTCTTTTCTTTCTTTCTTCCTCTCTTTCCCTCCCTCCCTCCCTTTCTTTCTTCCTTCCTTTCCTCCTTCTTTCCTTCCTTCTCTTTCTTTCTTTCTTTTTTCCTCCCTCCCTCCCTCCCTTCCTATTGTCAGAGCTGTGACCCCTTCAGCATGTCAAACAGAAATCTCTTCTCTATTCTCCCTTGTTTTCCTTTGGTCGGGAGCTGGCCTGATCGCCTGTCAGAGCTGTGCCTCTTCAGGCTTTCTTCTCCTCAAGCTAAAGTCCCTTCCCATTTTCTCCTGTTTTCCAATTAAAGCTTTTGCCTATAATTTCATGATGTTACCTCAGTTTTAATTCCCATTATCAATGAAGCAAGGACTTGTGCTAACTGATAACACTCACAACCCTTTAAAGTAGTACGTGCTGTTATCTATAGGGGATTTGAGGTAGGTGGAGGGCTCCGTCCAGCACTTCTCTTTAAGGCTAAGGCACCACCCCCTAGCTCCTAGGAATATTGGTTACTGAGAGTTTCAGCCAAGTCCCTTTCTGGGAATTACCCTCCACCATAAGGAACTGCTGGACCTAAGGACACATTCTTTCCTAGGCCCAGCAAGGGCACTGACTAGCTGATGATAACCCTGAGGCCCAGCCCAGTCCTTTCCCAGCTCCAGAGCCCTCTGGGGGTCAGCTGCTGCCTCAGTGGTAACTACACTGAAGTGATTGAAAAATACAGTAAACGTTTAAATTTTTAAAAAAATTTTATTAGACTAAAAGACACTTTGTCATTAACCATCTCAAAATACCCCACCTCCTTTACTTTAAACCTACTTACCTCATTGTTCTTGCCACTTTCTGATGGAGCTCTGGACATGTCTTTAGTTATGGAGTTATGTCTTTAGTTGCATGGTTATGGCTATCCTGATATCTTGAATCAATTCAAAGCATTCACCTTTCATGATCATTTTGACTCTGGGGAACAGCCAGAAGTTACACAGTGCTACAGCCAGTAAATAAAGTGGATGAGGATATACTGTAATGTTTGTGTGAGCCTGCCTTAACAGTAGCATTCATCATATTTTTGACTATATCTAGTAAAGACAGTCACATAAAAGAACTTCTAGAATTTCTTCAGAAAGTAGCAACAGTGATGGGATAAGTATAAAGTTTATGGGATAAGTTTCAAGTGGGGGGGTATATTGAAGGAGATTAATGACAATGTGTCTTGCTGCAATAAATTTTAAAAATTTAAACATTCATCATATATTTTGATTACATCTTATGTACACAGCAGCGATCTGTGTCAAAGGCTGTTTGCAGGGAGCTCAACTTGGGGTACAGTCCTTCTTCTATAGAAGAGGAGACCAAGATGTGGAGAGATCGAGCTGTGCTCAAGTTTACCTGGCTGGCAAATGGAGCAAGACATGGACCTAGGAAGCCAGTCTCAGAGCCCCTGCTGTAGACGAGTCACACCTTTTAGGAAGACAAAGGTGGGCTTTACTCTTCACTCCCTTCCTTACCTTCCCCATCCACAATGGACAATGTCCCCAGCAGACTCCATACTTCCCCTTGCAAATGACCAGTTTTCACAAAGAGCTGTGGGAAGCTTGGATTCCAGGAGAAAAGATAATGGTAGAGGTAGGAGGCGAGGGGTGGGGTTGCAATTCTGTGAGACAATGAATCTTCTAAGTTTCTTTCACCCCCTCACACAGGGCTGGCTATCAGCGCCCCCTGTGTACAAGTCATCTCCACATAAGCACACACTGGCAGAGCTGGCATCCATCCCGTCCAAAGATGCATCCCGTGCATCTTGTCAACTGGAATTTATGTCAGCTGTCTTTGCCTGATCTTAAAGAACTTCCTTCCTGCTTAGCAAGCTGGCCAGCTAACATAACTTGACATGAGGCTCAAGGGCCACTCTGGCCTCACAAAGAGAAAGGCACAGGATGTACTTTCTTATTGAAGCATTGTCCTCAACAGTGGGATATCACCAATGATTAATTATTTATTTAAGATGTTTGCTCATGTTTATATTTTCAATGTTTTAAAACATACATGTGTAGGTTTCCTCATGTAAAGGCAACGAATATTGCTAGACTATATTTAGTTAGAGATAGCTAAAAAATACCATAATTTACCTTCAAAATTAGTTAGAAAACTACTTACGATATTTTTAGAAATACTTTAAAAATAAATATAAAGCTACATAAAATCAACTCTCCTATAAGAAATAATAACTTTAAAACGATCCCTCCTGATGGAGAATTGTTGTTTAGGACAATGAGAAAGTTCTGGAGATGGATGGTGGCAATGGTTGTCCAATGACACGAGCACACTTAATGCCACTGAATTGTATACCTACAAATGGCTAAAATGGTGCATAGCATGTTATGCATCTTCTATCACATCTAAAAAATGATAAGGTTAACAAGATTGAGATTCATGGCCATAGGAAAAGCTATGTAACGTGATAGGTGATAGAACAAAATAGATGGTAAAGGAATTTTTAAAAAATCATATCTAAATGTGGGTCTATCTGAATGTTGAGTTTACGGGTGACTGATTTCTTTTTGATGTTTGTCTGTATTTTTTACATTTTCTACAATGGATGTATTCTTTTATAAAGCAAAAAACTGCAATTATTTTAAAATACCCAAATAAATAAGAACATGTAACTTGAGGTGGTAGCATACTGCCCCCCCATACCAGTCAGAGAAGAGATGAATAAAATGTAAGGTGCATCTCCCAGGAGCGAACAGCCAAACTGAATTGTAGAACATTTGTACAGAGGGAGGAGCCAGGCTCAGGGAGAGGGACTGGCCTAAAACCCAGGGGCCAGAGTCCTGGTTCATCTTGGCCCGTTAACCAGCAGCTCCAAGGGCCATAATTTCTCCACCTGGAAAAGGGGTCAGTGGCAATCCAAGGTCTCTGGCTTCCTTGGCTGGGATTCTTTTGCTCCCTAGTGGGATAGAACTTTTATAGGTGTAGGACAATGGATAAAAGTGAAGCTTGAAAGTTAGACTGCTTGTGACCAAGTCCCAGCTTCTCCACAGACAGCTCTGTGATCTTGGGCAATTTATTTAACCTCAGTTTTCTTACTTTCAAAGTGCCGATATTAGTTTCTAGGGCTGCTTTAACAAAGTACCGCAAACAATCACAAACTGGGTGGTTTAAATAACAGGAATGTATTGTCTCACAGTCCTGGGCTGAAATCAAGGTGTTGGTAGATCTGATTCTTCTCAGGGTAGAGAGGGAGATCCATTTCCATGCCTGTCTCCTGCCTTCTGGCGGCTCACTGGCATTGGTGCATTCCTCGGCTCCGAAGCATCGTGTCTCTCTCTGTCTTCATCATATGACCTTCTGCTTGCCTGCCTACCTGTCTCCAAACTCCCCCCTTTAATAAGGACAGTAGGCATAATGCATTACCCTAGTCCACTGTGCTTTCAGCTTAAACTAATTACAACCACAACGATCCTAGTTCCAAACAAAGTCACATTCTGAGGCACTGCAGGTTAGTTCAACATATGAATTTTGGGGCAGAGGATTCAACCCAATGCATAGCAGGTGTTATTGTGAGGATTAAATGAGGTAATATAATTAAGAGCCTCGCATAGTACCCAGTAAATAGAAGCACTGAAAATAGTTAGCCATTCATATCACTACATCTGTCATCACAGTAATTGTTACTAGGACCACCATCTCCCGGCTCCTTCCAGGGTGCAGTCTCTTTCGCTCAGGGACTGGGACAGAGTCTGCATTCAGGGCTTCTGTTGAAGCACTCATAAAATAATACACTCCCCCACACTGCTTTTCATTAGGAAGAAAATAGCTCTTTTTTTTTTTTTTTTCCTGACTTGAGGAAGTCAAACTTGCAAGCTCTGGAAGGCTAAGCATCAATTCAAACAAATTGTTAAACCATATTATTTTGATCTTTCAAATTTATCTGACAGCAGAAGGAGGAGGTTTCTTCCCTCTGCTGTACACTGTTTGTAGTCATTTGTAATTGTGTATGAATAAATGGGGAAGGGCAGTCATGCAATGCCTAGGAACACAGGATTCTGAGGCCCTTAACTCTGAATGGGAAGATCTAGAGTGTGATTCTGACTAGGTTTACCAGGAATGCACCAGGGGACCCAATATAGCTACTTTGCTTCTCTATTCTGCAGTTACCTAATTCATTCAATCAACAAATGTGAGTTTCACAGACCAGGAGCTGGTCTTATTAAGACACCAGAGGAAGGCCGGGGATTTAACTCAGTGGTGCCACTGCTGCCTCAAAAGCACAAGGACCGGAGTTCGATCCCCGGTACCAAAAAAAGAAAAGACACCAGGGGGATAAAGACAATTATGAGGCCCATGGTCAAGAGTCTCACAGGCTCACTATCCAGTGGGAGGAGGCAGACAGACACACACCCTCACTACCAAGATAAAGATTCGGTCCTGCACTCCCTCCACTCATCTCACCTGGTTGTTCAGATCCTGGGTTCCTTGGAAGCAAAAATCTTACATCTTATGCTTCCTGCCTGGCCCAGGTCTGGCTTGTAGGAAGACCTGGGAATGCTGATTCAATTACCAAAATATCTGAATAGTTAGGAAGATGGGCTTCAGCCAGCCAGATGGGTAGTCTTGAATAAACTCCTGTGTATTACGTGTAGGGTCTTGGGCAAACCATTTAAGTTTGATAAGCCTATTTTCTTTAATATATAACAGGGCCATTAATTATTGAAATATTTATTCATTAAATCAATATACATAAGACATCTACTACATCTGAAGTACCTGATCACAAGCCTTGAAGACACAGCAGGAAACAAAACAGTCAATATATAAGTGAGACAAGTAGTATGTCAGATGAGGGTAACTATTGTGGAGAATGACTAAGTACTGAGGGAGTGAGCTGATGGGGCAGGGAAGTGCAATCTGAAACAGGGCATCAGGGATGACCTCACTGAGAGAAGGTCACAGGAAGGTGACAGAAGGGCAGGGATAGGATACAAGTGAGGGACCAGGTGCAGCTCACCGGGAAAAGCACTCAGGCTTTGGGGCTGATGTGAATGAGTGTGCTGTGCTTGGGATTCTGCCTGGGATACAGGAGGAGCTCGGGAATGGGCAGCTCTGGTTAACATTCTGTGAGGGTGATTGGGCTGAGGAAAGAAGATGGAAGGGACTGTCAATGCACTCTGGCAACAAGTGAGCCACACATCAAGGATGATTATTACTGCCGTTGTTTATTACTGGCAATTACCCTTCGGGAAAGTTTCTGACATTCATTCACAGGGGGTTCATCAGCAACCCCCCACCCCCACCCCAGGCCTCAGATTTTGAGCCCCAGAGGGATCAAAAGGAAGGAAAGGATAGGTTTCTGTGCTGCTTCAGAAAGCAACAACAAGAGACCCTGCCCTTCCAACACACACATGCCTATGATTCCCCAACTTGGATGAATCACTGACACTCAGTTTTGAAGCAAGAATTTGGGAATCACTATTAGCAGATCCAAGAACTCACAAGTCCTGACAGCACTTCTGTTGTCAGTTCTGATTAGTTACTGAGTTGAAAGCAGCTTTTTAGTTGGTAGCAGCCCAAAAGGCAACGGTGCTGAAAAGTGTGACTGAATTTTTCAATCATATGGGGCTTCAATCCCACCAAGGTGACTGGAGGTTACCAGCAATCACTGAGCTTCCACCAGGTATAAGGCACTAGGTGCACTGTTGAGGGAACAGAGAAATAAAGAGCTGCACTGCCCGCTTGTCTGTGAGATAGAAATTCACTGGAGGAGACAAATGCGGCTCTCCCTGGACTGGCCTCACCGGCAGGGGTGGTAGTGACATGTGGCAGGCAGAATAAGAGGGAGAAGAGCCCAGAGCCTCTTACTAAGGGGAGGGTGAGGCCAGTAGGAAGACTGGTTCTAAAGTCAACAGGTACAACAGTAATTACGTTATAGTAAAACTTCCTCTTGAAAATGCTTGATGGGCCAGGGATTTAGCTCAGTGGTGCCACTGCCTGCCTCGCAAGCGCAAGGTCCTGAGTTCGACCCCTGCCCCCCCCAAAAAAGAAAATGCTTGAATTTCCTATAGAAACACCTGGCTGTCTTAGATTGGGCCCCCCAGAAGCATGCATAAGTGATTTGCTAATGATGCATTTTCAGGAGGAACCTGTAAGGCAGAAGGGGAAAAGGAGGAGACTGAGCAAGGAAGTGGTTTCAGGGGCAGGCTCACTTCAGCAGGAGCCTTGCAAGGTACAGGCTCTGGGTGTGGCAATACCACATCAGTCATTCCTGCCATCCATAAGATGGGCACAGCTCCCAGGCACCTCCACGCCAGGAGGCTCCAATCTCTAGGGGTTACGGATTACAGCAGGCTGCAGGTGTGAGCCATTAGCTGGGGTACCTGCAGTAGGGTGTAGCCAAACCCAGCCAGAACTCTAAAAGGGGTCCCAGGGGATCGGGGTGGGGTGCCAGCAGCACCTGCTGTGATTAGTCTGGTGCAAAGTAGTGACTCTGAGACTGAGTGGTGATTTGAATGGTACTGAACTAGGCAGGAGGGAGGACTATGAGCAGATGCCTCCCATATCCAAGGTGATTTTCCGATCCCTAGAGTACATGGCAGCAGGAAGCAAATGCAAAAGTATGCTTGCTCACAAGGCACCATTGTTTTGATATTTCCTGTAATCTTAACACAAGTTAATAGTTTTGTTTCTTGATGAGTGGATTAAATGAGATCCCATATATTAAACAGACCAGCGCCAGGTATGCATATCATGATCAAGCATGAGATTCAATCCTGAATGCTGATGGATTGGACCCACATGAACTGTTTTCTGACAAGTCCCCATCATAACAGCAGTAGTAGTAATTATAACTGAATAACAGTGATGCAGTTCATGGGTGCTAACCAGTATTGTTATTTCTCACAACAACTCTTTCACTCTGCAGATGAGGAAACAGGCACAGTGCAGTAAATAATTTCCCTGAAGTCACACAGCTCTAGGAGGTGCACAGGCTCTGGTCTCTTGGTGCTTGACTTCAAATCTGCAATTCCTGTTAAAGCTCCTCATGGCTGTGCCCGGGCAATGGTACATTTCACCTGCTTTTGAGGGTGGACTGGTTAGCCAGGGGATGGGGGCAGAGAGACTAGGTTCTCAAGGTGGTCTCATATTAAGTTTGTGTAGGATGCAATTCCACTGCACTAGCTGGATCTGGGGTATGATGGGGACAAGTAGGGTGCAGAGGGGTTTGCTGTGAATCTGTAGCAATCACCATGGAAGGCCTATGAGAGGGAGCTTAGAATGGGAAACAGTTGAGTACCATTGGGAACTAGCCCGAGGCCACTAGGACAAAGCCTACCTTCTAGCATATCCATGGACACATCACAAGTGGCCTATCCCAGAGTTTCAGACACATTCTCTAGTGACAACCTGCAGCAAAAAACTAAGAAATAGGTAGAGTCATCACAGCGCAGGGGACAGAGGCATGGCTGGTAGAATGACCACCCCCAAAAGTGACAGGTCCCCAACTGGTAGAGTTTTTTCAACTTCTGGTGGAGTTCCTAGTGCTCTGTTTCTTTTCTCACTCAAATTCAACCTAAAAATAATCTGTGCGGTAAATGAGGCTGTCAACTATAAGTCACAAAGGTGTGGAGGGTGGGAAGGCTGAGGTTTAGCTTCACGCTGGAAAATGAAACCAGAACCCCAAAAATCAGACAGGCAGGAGAGAAGCCAACTCTCAAAGATGATCTTTAACTGTCGGGAGCAATGCGACATAATTTTAGGGAAAAATCATTTGGTTAGCCTAGTTTTCCTGCCTACAGCCCAGCTATGGAATTCCGAGACATAATTCCATTTTGGCCCCCTCACAACTGAGACCTCAATGATCCGGAGATGCTGTGATTCTCCAGGACAAGATTGCACCAGCTGAACACATCCTGGGAGGAACAAACATCTACTCAGTCCCTCATTGTTCTTGGATTGTTACATTTGTTTACACCACCGCTGTACTGAACTCTCTGCAAGTCATTTGTTACATTTGTTTCTCCCCATGTGCTGAATAAAAGGTGCGGTAAACTGGGGACTTTCATCTTTGCCGCCCAGAGCAGCACTGATCAGATCCAAAGCTCAGCTTCTTCTCAGTCTCATTTTTCTACCTTTCCTGTAATTCGCCTTGTGCTGTCGGGGCTCGCAGACTAGGATTTACTGCAGAGGTTCTAGTAACGTCCCCTTTCCCTGTTCCCTACATTTAACCATTCATGTATGTTTGCATGTGTGTATAAAGTTCTTGGATAAAAAACTAACTGCACAACTTCAGGGTCAGAGCAGGGCCAATGGGAATGATGTGAATGGAGGCTGGAGACATCATTGAGATTTCCCTGGGATTAGAAATTCATTGGCTACTTACTTCACTTGGAGTATTCAACCAAACTGACATTTTTGAGATTTTCTTCAGATGAAATGCTGATGTGGTGAAAGTGTCAATAGTGGACAGTATTAGAGTTATAGTAGAGATACATTTTTTAAAAACTTGCCTAAAAACTTTAAGGGGTGCCATGGCTGAGGCTAGATTCCCCTTCACCAACAACAAAAGCAAATAGATCAATAAACTCTACAATCACCATGTGCTGTTCTTCCTCGCCTTCTTGTTGAGATCAATTAGAACATAACAGCCATCAGAGGTGAAAGGCCTGAACTTGGGGGGCGGGGGTCTTCTGACAGATGTTGCCCTGAGAGGTCCAGATCTGCAGCTGGTTGACAGAGGCAGAGCAGAGGGTGAAGGGTGATTCTATTATTTGCAGGAACTTATGGGTCACCCCCTTTCTAGCTGTGATCTCTTCTGCATTGAGTTCACCCACAGGGAGTGAGGGATGATCACAGGAAAGAGTTTAGTAAGAACAGAGTCCTCTTTTCACAATCAAAGGTATTCCCCAGGAGCTTCTTCCAATCTCTTTGTGGCTGGATAATCTTGGAGGCCTCACGCTCCCCTCCCCCGAAACCTGGAGTGCACATCTGAGGGACTCTTTGGGACACACATTACATCTGCCACATTGTCATAATAGGGTAAAATGAGATTCTATTAATTTAGCCAGTTGTAGGCACCACAAACCAAATGTGGTGTCCTTTCAAAAGCCAGAGCAGGAGGAACTTGTACCAAAGGCTTAGGTTACTGTGGTTAGAGCCATCCTTTCTTAGTCTGACACACTGAAAGGATCTGTCCATTTTGAGACCCGAGAGAGCACCCTGTTTCGAGAGCCGGGAAACTGGAAAGAATTAAACAGTGATCAGCTGGGAAAAAATTAAGGATTTTCTTTCACCTGAATGCTCAGCAAATGTTCCTAGGCATGTTTTGAAAGGTTATGATCACCTGGTAATGAATTCAGGTGTCTCTTTGTAACAAAAGCCAAATTAGAGGAGTCTGTTAAGTCCTAGAGTGCACTGATATGATGAGAGCAGGGCAAGGGGACCTGGCATTGCAGCCTCCTCCACCAGCACATGACACAAGACAAGTACCTACTAGATGGGGATCTTGCAATTACTGAAACATTGTTTTGCTTACTGAATTCCAAAAAAATGGAGTATGGTTCCTTGGTCCTTACTTTGTAACTGAAGCCTAATCTTCCCTCCAGAGACCTTGGGCAGATGTTGGATACTGTGCCCAGCAATTATCTACTTGTCTTCTACCTCCACTGGGCTGTGTGTGGGGGGTAGTCCTGAGAGCAAGGGTCATCATTATTCCTCTCTCTGCTCCACACATCCAGCCGAGGGAGTGCTAATGGAGTGAATGAAGACAGGAACAACTATATCACTGATAAGTTCAAAACAAAAAGTGGTGTGTGTGTATGTGTGTGTGTGTCCACAAGCAATTCTTAAGGATGCTGTCTGAAAATCATCTAGATTGCTATTCATATATGTGTTCCTGGGCTTCACAGAAAGACCAGTGAATCAGAGGTTCTGGAGTGTGGACCAGCACATCTGAATTTTAACAAAGCTTTCGGAGAGATCAACAAACACCTAGACATTTAGGAATCATTGCCCTAAACTAATTTTGCTGAGCTGGGTTCCAAGACTTTCAGAAAATGGATTCTCAAAATGCTGTGAACTTTTGAGATCTAAGTAGTCAATTCCAGCCAGAGTTTCCTGGATGCATGTTTGGCAGAACAGGGGCTCCAGGCAGGGAAGCATCTTGAGATTTCCAGACCGTGGGGGCAGAATTACAGTGCTAAACATCATGACTATGTGCTCAGGAAATCAGAGGTGGTCAGCAACTCCAGGGGATCAGTGTGCAGGTAGGGACATGGAAGCCCATTCTGTGTGCTCTAGGGGAGATGGAAAGGGAGCTCCTGAAAGGATTAAACAGAGCTGGGCCCCGGGTTAAGTTGGATCTCCATGCTGGGTTGCATGGAAGAAACTTCTTCATCAACATGCCAACCAAGAAGCACAGGCCCAGCTCCTAGCAGAGAACAGGCACACTGAATCAACTGGAATTGAGTCTTGGATATAATTAATTTAATGTGTTTAAGCAATTTCCCGTATAGTAAACATGCTGAATGAAGGTGCCCCAGAATAAAGTGTCTGCCTGAGAATGGAAAAATGGATACCATGTGTACTGTATAATGAAAATCCTTCAGCAAATGGAAAATGTTTCCATTTATTTCTACCTCCGCACTCCTTTCCTTTCTAACTTTTCATTGATAGCTGAACTTGGCCTTCTGTGGTCTTCTCAAACCACAGTGGCACTTTTTACTTGTCAGAGGACATCCTTTTTTACTTGATCGTTAGACAATTTTAATGAAACCTGTCTACTACCCAGTGCCAAGCACATATTAGTATGTGACAAAGGGGATAAGGACGAAGGTAAAACAGACTGCGGAACTGCCTCACTTTGTAGCCTTTCTTGATGACAAGGCACTTGCACAAAGGGAACGGAGGTGGCATGGAATTGAGGAGAGGCATGGCCAGTCTGGCTACCATCCTGCCTCTGTCAAACCACCTTGCTGGGTGACTTTCTGAACCTCAGATACTCATCTGCAATATGAGAGTGTTGAATCTGAGTATCTTTAAAACTGATTTCAGATCTCACATTCACTGAATTATGAGTCACAAACTGGAGCAGGTGTCAAGAAATCTCCCATTAAAAAGAAATTCATCTTCTAGCCCTGCAAAGCATTTTAGGCAGACTTGTCTAATTGCTCAAGTAGGGATTATGTATTATGTGGCTTAGATGAAAGGACACACTTGGAAGTGGTTATAAATGGTCTCCCACGAAGCTACTCCCAGGCATTTAGGCAAAATGGTGAGTTCTAGGAATAGAGAAATGACAAAATACTTTCTAGATTCTGTAACTCTCTATCCATTTCAACTATGGTTACTGTGAATTCATTCTATGAAATAAGGAGGAAAACATGAAATAAATGTACCCAGGTTTGCAACCTGCCCTGCTCCAATGCCAGTCCTCTTTGAGTCTTGGCCTATGAATATATACAATATAATTAATGAGAACAGACCTTGGAAATGTGGTGCTGGGGATTGAATCCATGGGTTCCTGCATGCTACAAGTGTTCTACTACTGAGATACATCCCCATCCTCTGTAGTTTTTTTATTTTGAGATAGTCTTGCTAAGTTGTCCAGCCTAGCCTTGAACTTGTGGCCTGCCTGCCTCAGCCTCTTGAGGAGCTGAGATTACAGGCATATGCAATCATGCTTGGCTCTTGCAGATATTTTGATTAGTGCTCTGTGCAGCCTCTCTGTGGGTGCATGGGTGCAGTGAAAAAGAGATGTGGGGAAAACAGGTGAATAGACAAGGCTCTGGGCTCCTCTGCTAACTGAGAAGCTTAATGTTTCATATACTGGGCTCCATGAGAGATTTGTATGACAAGGAGTTGTGAGGATAAAAAACTATTTTAAAGCTAGGTTGAGGAAAGCTGTTAAAGTTTCTAGCTTGAATCCAGGTGTGCTCGAAACACACTCATGGCCAGTAACTACACAGAACCCTTATTTCTGAACTATAGGAGTGGACACCCAGCACTTTCAGATCCTTCTACCCAGGGCCTGTAGAAATCTGCTTCATTTTTAGCAAACTTCAGAGCTTTCCTGCCAGCCAGAGCAGGGATTATCTGCAGGATATATTAAGGACCAGGTGTTTGGGTTCCACCCCCAGAGGCTGATTCAATGGGCCTAGGACCCTAACAAGCACCCAGGCGAAGCTGGCCACACTGTGAGAATGATCACCATACAAGATCAAGGCCAGGCCCTTTAGCTTGGCCCTCCAGAATTGGGCCCCCATTTACCTTACCAGCCCCACCATCTACCTTCCCAATGCTCTGACCAGGTAACAGTGGCCCCTCCTGTCCCTACATACTCCCCCCTGCCCACCATACTCTGGTCTGGCCAGGTTTCCAGTCCCTCCTTGCATGTCTAGCTCCTACCCACTGTTCATGGCACAACTCAAATGCCACCTCTTCCAAAATACTTTCCCTTACTTTTCCACCAAAGGTCACAGAAATTCTTCCAGTCTCAGGCAGATTCTCCCAATTCTAACCTCTTGATGTCAGTACTGCCAGAGTCTCACTCCTGTATGTGGGCCACAGGATCCATCTTGGTTTGGTGACCACAGCATTGTGCTCAACCTCAGCACCCACACAGGCCCTGGCTAGCACAGCTGAAACAGGCCTAAGCATATCCACTGTGGATATGGACATTAGGAAACACACCAATCAGCTCCTCCTATCTACTCCTCTTAATACCCCAGGAGGGACTCACTCTCAAATTACCAAGTTAGAGTACAAGACAGCACTTTAGCTCATTCAATCTACTCTTCAAATTTTTCCTATATTTTCTAGGAGAAGATTCAGTGGTAAATACATCATCATGAGTCATAAATAACTACTACTTACACCCATTACCAGAATATAGTGTAATGTAGCAATTAAGACCTAGGCCCAGGTTTGAATCTCATCTCTGCCTCTGATTAGCTATAGAACTTAAATGCTCCAAGCTTCATGTTCCTGATTGTTAATGGGGATAATGACAGCACCTATTACCTATGGGTGGCATAAGGAAGCAATGAGACCAGTAGCAATAGCTGGCATTTGCTGGGTGCACAGTACTGGGCATACATTATTGAGTATAGTCTACATTAAGTACTTAAGCATAGTACTGCTATGGTAAGCAGATGATAAACATTCAAGAAAAGCACATGATAAACATTCAAGAAAAAAAAACATTCATTGCTAATTTTCCTAACTTCTACACAAGACATATGTTATTATCCTCATTTCCCAGATGAAAAACTTAAGGCTCACAGCAATGGCTCATCTTTATAACCACTTTGTTAGGTAGGGATTATTCCTACTATGGGAATGGAAATTCTATGTTTCAAAGAAAGTAGCTTGTAAGTAAAGACCCAGGATTTGAACTTGACTCTGTCCAGAGCTCTTCCTGGCCCACCCCACCCATCATCTAGTAAAAATGCACCTGCTGTCCATACATCTGCTCTTAGCCCTTTCTTCTTCCTGAGTTCGGGCCTTTTCCCAGTGTGCCAGAGAGCACACCCTGCCTGCTCCTTGTTTCAACAGCCCTGTGACCTGGTGGGTGACTGGAAGCTGTTTCAATGATCCCAGAAAACAGACTGCATGCACATTAAGGTGTGTGACAGCCTCTCTCCTTGCCTCGTGCATCTGCAAAGGGCAGTAAGGAAAAGAGACACACGGCACTGACCGTGACACCGAAGAAGTTGGTCTCATTCATGGCACTGAGGATGATTCTGCCCAGGGTGTGGTCGGTGTAGTTGAAGTCCTGGATGCGCTGGTGCCGGCTGCTGGCATGCAGCGTCTCCATGGTCCTCTGTAGTGTTTTGGCGATGACCCAGATGCCGTCGTAGGCGTACCCATGGAACTTGCTGGGCCCCACGCCTGACCGCTTGCTGTTATACTCTCTCTCGTACTGCTGTGGGGTCTGGAAAAGCAAGGGGGCAGGGATACTAAGTCACAGCAGGGACATCTGGCACGCCGACACTCCTCAGTGCCCGCTGTGTGCCTGGCATAGTGCTAGGCTCTGTGTCCATTACCCCATTTAATGCCACAGCCACTTCATATGGCGGGTGACATTTTGTCCCCATTTAACAGACTAGGAAACCAATTAGAGGACCATACAGCTCTGAGGGACAGGGCTGAGACAGCTCTGAGGGACAGGGCTGAGACAACCCTGTTTGCCTGTCAAGACTAAGGAGAGCGGACAATACACCCTAAGCAGGCCTCCCTTGATATCTGCAGGCCCTAGACTACAGCACCCGTGAAGTCCTATATGTCTATATGTCTAGATATGTCTAGATGTCTAAATATTTGAATTATAAACAAGTCAACAAAATGTTCAAAACACATTTTCTATCCTCCACTAAATGAATATACTTTCCAAATGATCTGGAAGGCCTAGATTGAATTCAGAATTATGGGGCTCCCCAGAGCTTCAGGCCAGACCCAGCAAATAATGACTTGCTCTGCAACCCATCTTCTTTCCCTCCCTCTCTCTTCCTTCTCCCCACTCTTTTCTCTTTCCCTTATCCCCCCTCCTTCCTCTCTCTCCCATTTCCCCTCCACTTCCCTTCCAGACTCTGGCACCCCCAACCACCCCAGAGACAGGGGCTCAAGAACTGGGGCCAACCTTCCAAATGAGGCCACCCAGAGAGCCCATTACCTACAACCCATCCTGGGCCTTTTCTCAAACCACTTCTGACTTCTTCCATCCAGAAATGCCATCAGAGCCTACAGCTTCATCTTTGGAAAAATCCCTTCTTGGGAACAAAATGCATAGAGATACCATGGACTCTGTCAGTTCTGTCAGCCTGAGGCAACTAAGAGGTTCAGAGACTTGTCTAAGGTTGCATACAGATACACACAGACATACACACAGGAAGAGGCGGGGAGAGAGAGAGAGAGAAACAGAGAGAGAGACAGACAGTGGAGCTTCCCATCCCACCTCTGCTACTACTTTTGTGTTTGACTTTGAGATCATCCTTAGCTTTTTAAAAACCAGCACAAGTTTCTTGGGGCCAGGCCCAGGAGTCCAGGCAGGCAGTAGAGCTGTACTGTGGTGGGGTCTTTCCCTGGCTCTGGCCCCCATGCCAAGCGGTGGTCTCTTGCAGAGTTACCAACCAGGTACCTGGGAGCCAGTGCCAAGTGCCCCAGCTACAGCCTTGCAGGCAATATGCTGCCTGACCAAGCATGACTGTGTCCCAGCCAGTGGCCACCTCCTTTCCTGCCTCAGGTCCTACGGGGAGGCTTGGGTTTCTCCCTCTTAGTTTCCTTTGGGAATGCAGCACTCCAGCCATCATGCTCTGTATGTCACTCAACACTCATGGTAGGGACAGACTTTAACTTCAGGGTTTTTCAAGGAGCTGGGTATGCCTCTTGGCCAGCCTGGATCCTCCACACCGCAGAGCTAGTCTGCCCCTGTCAACTACATGCCCTGTCTGTCCCTCTGTCCTGGCTGGCTTCTGAAGTGCTGCCGTCAGTACTGGCCATTCCCACTCCTCCCCAGGAAGCCTCAGACAGTCCACCGAGAGGTGTATTCTCTTCCTGAAACCTTTAGAGTCCTTCCACACTTTCATATTTGTTCATTACCCCTCTGCCCCAGCTCCTGCACTAGATGTTTCCTCTACTAGAAAACTCCATCTTTTATTACTTAGCTATATTTTCTTTGATTTTTAGATGTCATTTTGGTCTACTTCTGGTTGATAATTTAGCTACTGGCTAATTCCAAAGTATTTAAAAATTGCTTGGATGTATGCTTATCTAATTGCTTTAAGCATGAAAAGAATGATCCCCTTTGACTTCTTCTATCCTCTTGGCATTTTCTCCTATGACTGTTCTCTGATGCATACAGTGGCATCTGAGGGCAAGTAGTGCCCCTGTTAGTTAATTTTTCATTGCTATAGCAAAATACCTGAGACAATCAACTTCTAAAGAGAAAAAGTTTCATTTAGCCCACAGTTTTGGAGGTTCCAGTCCAGGGTCATTTGACCCTATTGTGTTGGCCATGATGCGACAGCATATCACAGCAGGGATGCTTGGTGGAACAAAACTATTCATCCCAGGCCAAGGAGCAAAGAGAAGGAGGAAGGAGATAGGATTCTACCATTGCCTTCAAGGGCTCACCCCCAATGACCTGAAGACCTCTCTCTAGGTCCACCTCCCAAGGTCCCACCCCCAGTGCCACTCTGGGGACCAACTTGTAACACATTCAAACCATAGCTTGACTTTCATTTGCTCTACCTAACAATTACATTTAGATGACTTTCTAGACAGACTTAACCAGAACATGGTCTGGGGGGATCCTTCAAGGTATCTAGGATTCACTTAAAGTAGAGGGTCCAGACCAGGGGTGAACATTCCAAGCATGGTCTCATCAGGAGGTAACTGAGTGCTATTTTTGTATTTCTCTTATACAGTTTGTATCTGTGGAGGGGAACAAGAACAGAATCAAGACCATATTGTTTATTAGATTTGGGCTTGGGGCCAACACAAACCCCTATAAATGCTCTTCACATGTGCACCTGTGAACATATCTTTTCTAATTTACAAAACTGTTCTTCTCAGGAACAAGGAGTAGTAGGGCCAAGAACACTCAAAATATGGCTGTTTACCACATTTCTGTGTGTAGAGTCCTTGGAATGGGACACAGGTGTAGCTAAGCTGAAAGGTGACCTCATTCTCAGTCTTTACATCCCAGGGGATTCATCACTGTTCCCAGGTGACACCAGCACCCATCTCCCTTGGGCCAAACAATGACAGGACAGGAAGAAATAGTCTCACGATTGTTGCAAAAAAGGTAATAGTTGTTCCTAAAGCAGTCTTCCAATTATTCAGGGCAGAAGAATTTCTTCCATTGTAAAGCTGACACTGAATGCTGATTAATTACTCATGCTCTGAGGTAAAGTTTATCATGTGTTGCTACAGTTTTGGTGTGTGTATATATATATATATATATTCTGTGTTAATGACAGGTTGTGCTCCATCATATTTTTGAGAGGCAGTTGTTGGAACTTGGAACATATTTTCCCATAGAAACTGTGTTAACTGTGTTATAAATAGATGTTAGGTTCCCAAGCTAATCCACACAAGCTTGTTAAGCCCACAGTGTGATTAAACTTGATGGGTCTGTCATTCCAACAGAACCATGTTGAGTCCTGCTGCCAGAGGCTGGGGAGCCTCATGGACAAGAACGAGGATGACAAGGAGAAACTCCTCTTCCACAGTTCTGACTAAACCCTGTCCCAGAGGTAGAACTGGCAGACTTCCTCTCTAGAACCCCTGTGGGATGTCTGATCTCAGCACCTCATTGGGAAGGTGCAAGCAGGCATAGCTAGTTTGCTGGGTCCTTCAATCTAGTGAGGAGATCACTTGGCTAGCTTGTTAAAAATGCAGACTTTAGGTACATTTTGTTTCAGTAAGTCAATAAGTGAGTTCACTTAGGCATCTATATTTATTTTAAAATCTCATATTGCAAGCATACATAAGTTGGTGACCACTGACTATGTTCCTCCTACAATATGATTACCCTGAGTCCCTTCTTGGCCTCCTCATGGCAAGGAAGCTTACTGTCTCTTTGGGCTAAGCATCCCACCTAAGAATGAGTGGTGGCCAAGACACTCTTCTTCCAATGCAGTGCTGACATTAGCCCACTTGTCACATGGGTTCAGCATGCTATGTCTTCCTGTGGAGCCATGCAACATGTCTTCTTCTTCCCATGAACAATACTCACCAATCCCAGGGACATGCCTACCCCTTCCCCAAGTCACATCCACCTCCTGTCAAGCTAAATCTCAGTTCAGACTTCCACTATGAATGAGATGACATAGCTTATATTAGACCAAAACTATTATCAAAAGCATGGAAAAGAGCAGAATAAAATATAAAAATAGCCTTTTATAGATACCAGAGAGCAATCCTGACAGGCAGGACTGAAAAGCCAACATGCTGGAGGGAAGAGAAATGCTTTGGGATGGGCCCCCAGCATCCTCACTGAGTCACTTGCTGGTTTGTAAGCAGGAAGACTCGCAGAAGAAATAGCAAGCATTGCACCAGAGCTTTTAGCAATCCGACAATGGAAGCCAAACACTAGGTCAGGGGTACCAAGGTAGACATACCAGAAGGGCCCAGTGCCTACAGGAAAGGGAACCACAGGAAAGGGACCCCAGCATTATAAGTGGCATTGTTGAAATGTTTGTTAACAACTAAATTAAAGAAGGGCTGAGAAACCAGGCAAAAATGAACAGAACTCTTTGGGGTTTCATAGGATTGAAAAGACAAAAATTAGAACCCAAGGCCCAAAATACCCCAGGATTTAGAACTGATGGGTCAATACTAGGAATAACAACAAACCAAAACAGGCCAGGTCTTCCAACACTAAAACCAAACCTGCAATCAGTTCAATTCCTGACTGCATTAAGAATTCAGCTGCCTGCTTGAAGATAAATATTTCCTGGTGGAAGATAAAGACTATCTGTAGCTGTTACAATTTTGTACACAAAATGCATTTAATTTAATTTTACCAGCTATACAAGAAGGCAGGATCAAATGTTAAAAGAAAAGGAAGGAAAAGTAAAAAATATATAATAGAAATAAACCCATATGTGATCCAAATCTTGAAGTTATGAGACATGGATTTGTTCAAGAAAATAGATAAAAAGATGCAAAATATCACCAGAGATGTGAAAGATAAAAAACAAAAGAAGAGAATAAAATGGAAATTCTAAAGATGAAAATATAACCACTGAAATAAAGAACTCAATAGGTGAATGAACTAGCATGTTAGATACAGCAAAAAGGCCCTTCCACCGCCCCCAGGGCAGAGGAGGTGAGCCAATCCCAGTGCCCAGAAGGAGGCTCACCGGCCACCATTCCACTGCCCCCACAGCAGAGGAGGTGAGCCAATCCCAGCGCCCAGGAGGAGGGTCCCTGGCCACCATTCCACCACTCCCAGGGCAGAGGAGGTGATCCGCATGGGTGCCAGCAGCAGCAGCACCACCACCACCACCACCCCACCGTGGAAATGAGAAGACATATAAACAAGCCTCAGAAACAGACTCCTAGATCACCTACAGCAACCCCAAAGGGAAACGAGATGGAACAATCTGACACTCAACCACCTGGACTCTCTGAACTGGCAATGAAAGAGGATCTGGAAAAAATGAAATCAGGAATAATTTCTCAGATAACAGCAAAGATTGTGCCCATAGTGCAAGACATGATTAATAAATCTAGAGAGGACACAGATAAAAAAATAGAGGAGCTGAGGAACATGATGGAATC
>NW_004624825.1:2343211-2453271 GCF_000247695.1 Heterocephalus glaber | reverse complement strand
TAAGGGGGAAAAAATAAGAACCAAGATACATCATGTACAGGTACAAGCACCCAATGATAAATGTAAACGTACTGTATACCTAAAATGTACCAATAAAAGAATTTAAGCAAAAAAAATATTGCCTACAAAAAAAGGAGTACAATCCAAGTAGCTAAATCTTTGAAGCAGCCTATATGTCCAACAACAGATAAATAGATAAAGAAATATGGTACATATACACAATGGAATACGATTCTGCCATAAATAAGGATAAATTCAAGACATGTGAATTCTACACCCTGGCTGTGGCCACCTGCCAACTCCAAGTCCACTCTGCATTTTGTTTCCTCCCATCACAGGACAGCAGAGGCACTGACAAACCAACCAATCAACTCGATTAGAAATGAAGCCAATGCCCTGAAAAAGAAGATAAACCACAGAGAGTTGGAAGTTCCAGGGAGAAATGAAGGACCAGGCCAGCAGTGCTAGCCCCAAGAAAAGCCTATAGCTGTTGTAAACTACAAAAGTAGTATGGGAATTCACTCTGGCAGTGACTCCCCATAGCAAATTAAAGTTGGAGAAATCCAGTGCAGTGCCTGGCATCTTGGAGATGGTTTAATCAAGAGCCATTGTGGGAACAGAAGACCGTTTAAGACTTAGCCACAGACTAAGAGATCAACTTCACTTCAGGATCTCCAGTGTTACCCTACACAGTGATTAGGTGAAAGACAGCCACAAGAGACAGCCACAGAGAGGGTGTGGATCAGATAGACACACACTGAGAAGTTCACGCTCAGGTCAGGAATGACATGGGGCCCTACCCTCCATGGTGAGAATCCAGTCCCAGCAAGTGTGTCTTTCAGCACAGCTAGATCTGAAAATGTTGGCATTAAGTCTATCAGTTTTCTTGAGATCCTACTCTACTGCCTACATCCAGAAGAGATCAGTGGTCTGATTACTTTCTCCATCTGCCAAGGAGATGGTTTAGATGCTTAGATGGTTGCCACATCTGAGGTATATGGACAGAGGGGCCTCTGGATCGGGGAGGGGGGCACCTCACAAATCTACAGGCTGCAAAGCTAGGTGGAGAAAACCATGACTTGCTAGATTCCAAGTCTGTAGATCCTGGAAAGAAACCACTCATTAAAAAACATAGAGGAATTTTTTTGGCCTCATTTTTTTGGTTTTTTTTTTCTTCATTGGCTTTTTGGGGTTTGGGCTATCTTTATTTTGAAATTATAAAAGAGGAGATTAAGAAACAGACCAATAATGTGCTCAGTGAGCTTAAAGAAGATATAACTAAATAAAAAATGGACCTTAATAACAAAATAATCAACGAGCTTACAGAAGACACTAATAAAAACCTAGATGAGCTAAACTAAATAATACAATACATAAATGCCAAGTTTAACAAAGAATTTGTGTTCACAAAAAAGGTACCAAATAGAAATCCAGGAGTTTAAAATTTCTGAGAGTATGGGCAGCAGAAGAAACCAATATGAAAACAGAGCATCAGAATTAGAAGACAGGGCTGATATTAGTGACTAATTACTCAGATACCTTGAAAACAAGAGAACATGAAAAAAGGATCCAACAGCTCCTAGATGTGCAAAGAAGACTAATCTAAGATTAACTGGAATTAGTGAAAATTCAGAAGTCAGCACAGATGGCATAAAACACCTATTTACAGAAATAATAGCAGAAAACTCCACATTTGGGGAAAAATTAAATGTATAGACAAATGAGGCATACAGCACCCCAAATATCCATATTCAGGAAAGAAATTCTCCACAGTACATAGTAAAAATTCCAGGAGTCCAAAACAAGGATAGAATCTTAAAAGCTATTAGAGAAAAGCAACAAATCATTTATAAAAGTAAACCCATTAGAATTATAGCAGACCTGTCAACACAAACCCTAAAGTCCAGGACAGGTTGGAGTGAAGTGTTTCAAGCCCTAAAAGAAAACAACTTCCAACCCAGACTGTTATAGCCTACAAAACTATCTTTCAAAATAGATGGAGAAATAAGGTCATTCTATGACAAAGAGCACCTTAATAAATTCATTACTACTAGGCCACACTCTAAAAAGGATATCCTAGAAAGAGAAAATGAAGCCAACAATGCCAAAAAGTCTAATAGAGTGAATACACCATGCAGGGTGAACAGTTAAGCAAAGGAGAGAGAAAAAAGGAAATCAGCAACAGGAAAATAAAGAGGTGACAGGAATAAGTCAATATCTTTCATCAATAACTCTCAATGTGAATGGTCTCAATTCCCCAATCAAAAGACAGCCTGGCGCTGGGGATTTAGCTCAGTGGTTCCTCCGCCTGCCTCGAAAGCAGAAGGACCTGAGTTCGATCCCTGGTACCAAAAAAAAAAAAAAGACAGCCTGGAAGAATGGATCGAGAAAAATCCCAATGATATACTTTATAAAAGAAACACATTTAATCCAAAAAGAAATTCACAACGAAAATCAAAGGATTGAAAACAATATTCCACGCAATGAAAACCCCAAAACAAGTGGGAGTAGCTAGCCTATTTTCAGTGGGCTTCAAGCCAAAGCTGATCAAAAGAGGCAAAGAAAGATATTACATATTGGTTAATGGAACTATTCAACAGGAAGAACAAACAATTATAAAGACATATATACCAAACCAAAGTGCACCCAACTTCATAAAACAAACGCTAATAGACATAATAGACCACATGCTAGCCTATAAAGTACGCTTAATTAAAAGCCAAATAATCAAAATTATGTATATTATCAAATTACTATGCAACGAAACTAGAAATCAATGGCAAAAGAAACCTCAGAAAATATGGAAATGCATGGAAATTAAATAATATTCTTTTGAATAATGAATGTATCATAGACAAAATCAATGCAGAAATTAGACAGTTCCTAGGATCAAATGATAATTCCAGCACAACATACGAGAACTTCTGGGACACAATGAAAGCAGTCCTAAGAGGAAAATTTGTAGCTGTGAATGCCCAGATCACAAAAACAGAGTGAGCCCAAATAAATAACCTAGTGATGTACCGCAAGTTTCTAGAAAAACAAGAACAATCCAAATCCAAGGCTAGTATAAGGAAGGAAATTATAAATATGAGAGCAGAAATTAATGAATTTGAGATTAAAATAAATACAAAGAATTAATGAATCAAAGAGCTGGTTCTCTGAAAGAATAAACAAAATAGGCAAACCCTTAGCCAATCTTACCCCCACAAAAGAAAGAAAAGACCTAAATCAATGCAATTAGAAATAAAAAAGGTGAAATCACAATGGATACCAGTGAAATCCAGAAGATTCTTAGTAACTATTTCAAAACCCTGTAAGTGCCCTCTGACAGTGTTGCCTTCTTTAGCTGGGTGTGGTGGTGCACACCTGTAATCCCAGCACTTGGGAGGTGAAGGCAGGAGGATCAATGCCTAGGATACATAGTGAGTTAAAGGCCCACCTGAATTAAATAGTAAGACTCTGTCTCAAAACAAAGCAAAAAATAATAATTTGGAGAATTTAGAAGAAATGGATAGATTCCTAAGATACATATGAATTACCAAAACTGAACCAAGAAGATATAAAAACCCTGAATAATCCAATAACAGACAATTAAAATAAAACTAATGAAAAAGTTACTAAGAGAGCCCAGGACCTGATGGACTCACTACTGAATTCTACAAGAACTTCAAGGAAGGTGTATTGCCAATTCTCCTTAAATGCTAATGAATTAGAAAGGGAAGGATACTCTCAAAGTCATTCCTGGAAGCTAGCATTATCCTGATTAAAAAACCAGACAAGGATCCAACCAAAAGAGAGAACCAGAGGTCAATTTTTTTAATGAACATAGATGCAAAAATTCTGAACAAGATTCTGGCAAATGGAATGCAACAAATTATCAAAAAGATCATATATCATGACTAATCCCAGGGATACAAAGATGGCTTAACATATGCAAATCAATAAATGTAATATATGACAAAAACAGAAGCAAGGACAAAAAAATCACATGATCATCTCAATAGATAAAGTAAAAACCTTTGGCAAAATCCAATATCCACTTATGATAAAAAATCCTGAACAAAATAGGTATAGAAGGGCCTTATCTTAACCTGATAAAAACCATAATATATATGCCAAACCTTCTACCAACATCATATTAAGTAGGGAAATGCTGAAAGCTTTCCTTCTAAATTCAAGAACAAGTCAAAGACATCTACTGTCTCCACTCTTGTTCAATACAATTCTTAAAACATTAGCCAAAGCAGTCGGAAAAGAGAAAAGAAATATAAAAGGATATGTATAGGGAAGGAAGAAGTCAAATTATCATTATTTGCAGAAAACACGACATTCTACATAGAAGACCCCAAAATTTTCACCAAATACCCCTAGAATTAATGAATTCAATAGAGTATCAGGATACAAAATCAACACACAAAAATCAGTAGTGTTCCAGTACAACAATAATGAACCCTCTTAGAAAGAAATTAGGAAAACAATACTATTCACAATAGCATCAGGAAAAATTAAGTATTTAGGAATTAACCTAACCAACAGGCAACTGAAATGAACAGAAACTTCTCAGAAAGGCCTCCACAATACTCTGAAAAAGGAGACTGAAGAAGACATCAGAAAATGGAAAGATATCTCGATCCTGGATAGCCAGAACCAATATTGCCCAAATGGTCATACTTTCAAAACTGATATACAGATATAATGCAATCCCAAGCAGAATACCAACAGCATTCTACATAGATCTAGAGAAAATAATCCTAAAATTTATATGAAGCCAAAAGAGACCCAGAATAGCAAAAGCAATTCTGGGCAATAAGAGCAAAGCGAAAGGCAACACAATCCTGGACTCAAGTTTTATCACAAAGGTACAGTGATAAAAACAGCATGGTACTGACACAAAAACAGACACATGAGTAAACAGAGCAGAATAGGAGGATGCAGAAACAGAACCAGGCACATTCAGCTATTTGATCTCTGTCAAAGGGACCAAAAATATACACTGGAGGAAAGATAGCCTCTTTAATAAAATGGTGCTGGGAAAACTGGCTATCTATATGCAAATAATTGATTCTAGACCCATATTTGTCACTGTGTACCAAACTAAAATAAAAATGGATTAAAGATCTAGATGTTAAAATGAAACAATCTGATAGATTGTAAAAGAGGTAAAACTTTTGAAGACATAGTCATAGGCATGGACTTTGTGAAGAGAACACCTGTCGCACAAGAAATAGCACCAAAAATCAGTAAATGGGATCACATTAAATTAAAAAACTTCTGCATGGCAAAGGAAACAACCAACAGTGTGAAGAGAACAACCAACAGAATGGGAAAAAGTTTTGACAGCTATTCTTCAAGCAGAGGTCTAATATCTAGAATATATAAAAAGCTAAAATATTAGACCCCCAAACAACAGATCAAATAAAAAAATGGGCAAATAAAATGAATAAAAATTTATCAGAAGAAGTACAAATGGCCAATAAGTACATGAAAAAATGTTCAACTTCTCTGGACCTTAGAAAAATGCAAATTAAAACAACAATGAGATTCCATCTTACTTTAGAAAGAATGGCTATCATCAAGCAATCAAATAGTAACAAATGCTGATGAGACTACAAGGTAAAAGGAATGCTTCTACATTATTGGTGGGAATGTAAAGTAGTATATTCCCATACGGAAATCAGTATGGAGATTCTTCAAAAAACTAGAACTAGAAATTCCATCTGACCCAGCTATTCTCCTTCCATAAATCTTCCTGAGAGTTAAAGACATCATATTACAGTGATACATGCATACCCACATTTATAGCAGCACAACTTGTAATAGCCAAGCCTTAAAAGCAAGCCATATGTCCATCAACAGATGAATGGATAAAGCAAATGTGGTATTTATACACAATAGAGTACTACTTTGCCATCAAGAAGAATAAAGCTGAGTCATTTTTAGGAAAACGGATGCACCTTGAGACCATAATATTAAGTAAAATAACTCAGATGCATAAGCTGAAGTACCACATGGTTTCTTTTTTATGAGAAATCCGAAGTATAAATAAAGAGGAAAATAAAAGAAAGGTAACAGGAAAAAGGAGAGATAGATCTTTTGCAAATATATCTTTTGCACCAAGAGTTGGAGGGCATGGGAAGAGAGGGGAGAGGGTGAAGAAATTGAGATGTGTTACATACATGAACCAGCTCCCCACGAGGAATGTGATCATTATGTACTCCAAACATATACTACTAAAAGATAAAAATTGGAAAAAAGGATAAATTTCAGTCACACGTAGGAAAATGATGAACCTTGAGACCATAATGCTATGTGAAATAAATCAGATGCAGCAAGTTAAAAATCACGTGGTTTGTCTTATCTGAGAAACCCAATATATAAATACTTTAAAGAGTAAAATAAAAGATAGATAACAGCAAACAGGGAAATAGAATTTGTGGAGATGGGAAGGGGATCTGAGGATGGGGGGAGGCTGGAGGGAAGGGAAGGGAAGGGAAGAGAAAGTAAAAGGATAATGATGCAGTATATGTATGTACCAATTCCCTGGAGTGCATGTATCTACCATGTATTGCAAACATATAATAATAAAATAAAAACATAATCAAAAGCCATCCTAGCTGGGGATTTAGCTCAGTGGTTCTGCCACCTGCCTCGCAAGCGCAAGATCCCGAGTTTGATCCCCGGTACCAAAAAAAAAAAAAAAAGAACCCTTCTCCATTGCTGGTGGGAGTGCAGACTGGTGCAACCACTGTGGACATCAGTATGGAGATACCTCACAGAACTAGGACTAGAGGTCCCATTTGACCCAGCTTTCCCCTGCTGGGTATCTTCCAAAAAGAATTAAAAGAATCATACCACAGTGATATATGTGCACCCATGTTTATGGCGGCACAGTTTGTAATAACTAAAGCTTGGAAACAGCCCAAGTGCCCATCAACTGGAGACTGGATAAAGAAAATGTGGGTTTTTTATAAAATGGAGTACTACTCAGCCATAAAGAATGAAAAACTAGAGTCATTTATAGCTAAATGGATGCATATCAAGGCCAAAGTCTTAAGTGAAATAAATAGGACACACGTGTAAATACCGAATAGTTTCTCTGGTATGAGAAACTGCTAGTGTAAACAAGGGTTAAAATGATTAAAATGAATAATTTATAATCTGAAAGCAGAAAAAAGGTCCAAAGACGAAGGGGTGAAGGGAGGGGAAGGGGAAAGGAAAAGACGGAAAGGAAAAACTATGAGAAAAGAAAAAAAAATGGAAATGAAATCTATGTAAATAGGGAAGGGCGGAGGGGGTGAAGGACGCACAGGTAATGGGGAAACAATAAGAACCAAGATATATAATGTACAGGTACAAACACCCAATGATAAATGTAAACGAATTGTATACCTAAAATGTACCAATAAAAGAACATCAACAAAAAAGTCATCCTAATCCTTTTTGCCGTTCATCACCTCACAGGACTTGGGCCACAAACTCTATTTCACTACTCTTCTCTTCTGTCCTCAAGACTGCTATCCTGATGAATAAAGAGAACTAACATTTATTGTGTCCCTAGTGTGTGGGGGGCACTTGGAAGGCTACTTCCTAGAATATAACCTCATATAATTCTCACAAATCTGTGACAGAGACAGTCTTAACCCTGTCTTGCAGATGAGAAATATACAGAAAGGTTACAAGAATGGCCAACATTACTGTATCCCTCTTGGGTTCATCTGCCTATAACATTAAACAAATTGTCAGTGATTTAAATGAGTTTCTTTTTTTCTTTTTTTCTTTTAATGTAATACAAGTAGATATTAATAAAGAAAATATAAAAGCCATTCTTTAAAAACTTTTCACAAGAAAAATAATTAGAGAATAACATTGGTAAATACACTGTGTATCATGATCTTAAAAATATATTTTTATTTGCTAATCTATCTCTCAACTCATGTCCTAATAGTACTACACCTTTTTGCATAAAACATTTTTATTATTAACAAAGTATGTCACACTCAGTAAAATTTCAAAAAATTTCTTTCTATTTCACTATATCTATTATTCTTTTTGGTCCTTATTTACACTTTCAGAGAGTACAGTGTGATATTTACATGTGTGTTTGATTTATTTCACTTAAGAGTATGGTTGCAAGGTGCACCCATTTTATCTAAAAATGCCTCAAGTTTATCCTTCTTTATGGCTGAATAGTAGTGCGTTATATAGAAAAACCACATCTTTTTTATCCATTCATCAGTTGATGGACATTTGGGTTGTTTCCAAGATTTAGCTACTACAAACTGTGCTATGAACATGGGTGCACATATTTCTTTCTTATGTAAAAGACTTCCATCAGTAGGCATTGCAGAGCTGCCACCACAACTTCATAGTGTAACTAGAGACCTAGGCACCTACCTTTATGTTCCACAACCTAGAAAGAAGTTTCCTTTTCAAGGTCACTTCATGATCCAAGATGCCTGCTAGAACTTCAGAAATCCCACCTACATTCTATTTAACACAAAAGACAAAGAAGAAAAAGGGACAGATCTCCCTTAAAGGAACCTTTCTAGAAGTCTCATATTATATTTTGATTTATATGCCATTGGCCATAATTAGAATCCTGGCCATAGCATGGGAAGCTGGGAAATGTACATTTTTAGCGGCATGACAACATATCCAGTTAAAAATCAGAGGTGTGTGACTGAGGTAGAAAGCAGGAGACAGGCATGTATGAGTGTTGGTGGAGACAACCAGCCATCTGCCTGAATCAGTTGGGAAGTGGTAGAGTCAAGACAAATCTAGCCAGTGATTCCTCAGCAGGCCATCAAACCCTCCTGAGCCTGTGTCCCTCCACCACCTACCTACCTCTCAGGGAAGTGAGCATAAGGACACAGAAACTTGGTGGTGAGTACAGAGCATCAGTTCTGTGAAGCAGAGTGCCCTGTTTTTTTAGGGTACATGCCTTTTCCCACTCAGCTCAGAACTGCCTAAAAGCTCCCAGTCCTTGGTCATGGGGCTCATGCCGCAGGGGCAGATGGACAAGCTGTGGAGATTCTGCGCCCCAGGCTGAGGCCTTTCCAGGTTTCTGTGTCCCCTGGCCCTACTGTGTTAGAAAAATGGCCGCTGGTGGGCACAGAAATTTCTAACCAGCAACATCACAAACTCTTCCAGAGAATGAACCTGAGCCTTTGATGGGGGCTGGGTCTCTCTGAGGTGCCTGCTGGTGCAGCGGCCCAGCTCTGTGTCCCAGTGGCACACAGAAACGGGAAGAATGTCCTTACAGAGAGCAGACCATCACTGAGAAATCAGGCTGACTTGTAGATGTTTACAATGGGAACACAGGGAACAGGACCTTGAAAGATGGGAGTTGACACATGAAGTCACCAGTGTCAACAGTGACTCTGCAGGAGTGGAGCAGTGTGGGGGAACCTCAGGGAGGAGAAAGAACAGGCACTGGAGTCTTTGGAGGTGAGTGCAGGGGCACTACCTTGAGGCTTGGAGGATGGGCTGTGGATGTGCTGGGGACAGCCGGAAGGTCCCCACTGTCCCAATGCTGGACACTCCTGTGGGGAGCCCTGGGCCTGTGCTTCTGCAGGGAGCCCATGGTCCTCTGACCACGCACTCCTGGTGCTGGCGAGCAAGTCAGGCACAGCCTGATGTTAGAATCAGACATCTAGAGGAGGGGACCTCTAGGGACTGCGAGCTGGAGGGGCCACTGACCTGCCAGGATCTGTGACTCTCTAGCAGAGTCTCTCTATCCTGGGAGATTCCAGGTTTAGCACTGTAGCCCGCCCCCAAGCTGCACCATGATCCGCACTGATTGACACAGCCAGAGACTTAGGCTGTGTGTGTCCCAGAGCCAGTTGGTACAAACCTCCCACTTGCAATAGAGGAAACATACCCAGGGAGGGGGCATGGCTCAGAGGCCACGGATTAATGGCTGCGACACAGGATGGAACCAGATCTTTGAATCTCCAGAGCCAGGGGATCCTGATAGAAAGACAGCACAGAAAGCGGATCTAGAAGACTCCCAAGCATGTCACAGCCTGGGCGGGTGGAAAGGGCACAGAGCAGAGGCTTAGGAGTCCTGGACTTGCCTCTGACCTGCCTGGTGAGCCAGTTAGACACTGGGGGATGCCAACAAATTCCACCAAGTGGAGAAACAGTTTAAAACAACAGAAACAACTCTTTCCCCATCATAGAAGCCAGAAGTCCAAGATCCAGTCATCATCAGGATGGAGGCTCCGTGGGACCGTCCCCAGCCTCTCCTGCCTCTGCTGTGGTTGTCCATCAGTCCTGGACACTCCTTGCCTTGTAGCCACATCACTCCAATCTCTGCCTCCATCTTCACAGGGCTTCTCCGCTGTGGATCAAGTCTCCCTCTGTCTTTCTCTTACAAAGACACCTGTAGCTGGATTTAGGGCCACCTGGGTTATCCAGGGGTCCCTTCTCTAGAGTCTCAAGTGAATGACATCTGAAAACAGTTTGTTTCCAAATAATCACAGTCACAGGAACCAAGAGTGAGGATTTGTGGACATATCATTTTAAGGCCTGCTAGTAAACCCATCACAATGCCCTTGGCTGTGTCCTTCCCCCTTTGCCCTCTAGATGCCTGCTGGTAAACAGTGAGGACCGTAAGAGCTCATTCACTTGCTGTAGTCTACAAATGTTTGTCTTCATGGACACCAATGGGTCCAAACCTATAGGCACTAACTCAGCAGCCAGCACCACACTGACAATGGTCCTGGGCCCCACTCCCTCAGAAGAGGGCGCTCAACAAGCTCAAGCATAGAGGACAGGCTGGAAGTGGGAAGGGCTTGACAAACAACCTGTGCAGGACTGGGACTACAGTGAGACAAACCAAACATTTACTTCAGGTGCAAAATTTTAAGGGAAGCCAACACATAAACAAAAAACACCTTCAGAAATCAGGATAAAAATATTTTAATGCCATATTTTTAAAAATCACAATGATTTTGGCATTAATTTTGGTTTTTGAGAAAGCACTGCATTAACATATATTGTTTAAAATCCTTGATGACTGAAGTTTTGGGAACCTCCCTAAATTTTTCTCCCTCTGGTACTGGGGATTAAACTCAGGACCTTGCATTTCTGAGGTAGGTGCAGCACCACTGTGCTAAATCCTGGCCCTGGAACCCCCCTAAATTTTGCCCTTAGTCCCCACCCCAGATCTCTAAGTTACACTTGGAAGGGCTTGGGGTGTTTAGCATGTTGGAGGCTATCCTCCAAGAATATGATCTCCACTGTCAAATCTAGACAGATGGCCACTGAATGGCCAGTGGCGTTCCCCAGAGGGCTGAGTAGGGAATCTAAGGGGGCAAATAGTGTGGCCTGCTACCGGAACCCTGTCATCTGGTGGAGACAGGACTGGGCCATCTCTAGGAGCAGTCAGAATAACTTCTTTTCCAGGAGGCAGAAAAACCACAGCCTTCCCCCCTAACTTCTGTCACCTTGTCACTCCAGCATAACATGAGAAATGCCACCTCTTGCTTCAAAAACTGTAGGAACTAGTACCGGGACTCCTTGACTTTTGGGGCCATTCTGATGGCCCTGCTGTATGGTGGGGCCCTAGAGATGGGTCATCCACTATTATAGCTTGTGTCTAGATGTTCCCCCAAAGCTTCATGTAGGGCTTTATGGAGGTGGCTGGATCTAGAGCATGTGATGATGGGATCAAGGATGTGATGCTAGGTTTGATTCATGGTTCGAAGCTAGGATTAATGCTGCTCCACCCTGGGTGTGAGTGCTACCTGCCCTAAGGGTGGATAGCCTTGTTAAAACATAGGGGACAGAAAGAGGGTCATTGCTTGTCTCTTGTCATTTGTCAATTGCTACTTGTTGCCTTGCTGCCTTCTGCCTGGCATGAACTGTTTCTCCTCTGCAATGCCCCTCTGCCATGCCACCCTACCTTGGAGCCAGCCAGCTATGAATTGAAATCTCTACAAAGTGTGAACCAAATGGTGTTGGGTATTTTATCTCAGCAATGAGAAAAGTAACTAAGACACTCACAAATGTGGGGTACAGTGAATGGTCACAAGGTGTCCCACACATGGGACAGGGGAGAGGTCACCTCCTCACCAGTCCTAAACAAAAATATTAAGGAATGAAACTCATCTGAGTGACATCATTACAAATGTCAGTTTTTCCTTCTGAAACCACCATGAAAAATACTCTTCCTGAGGAGGGAGCAGCCTTGTGTTTTACTCCACCCTGTGTGGCTCCTGCCTGGGATAAAGGCCCTGCCCCCAGGAACGATATTCCATAGACTTCTCTGGGTGCCTCAGGGTTCCATCTCCATTTAGCTTTTGGTGGATCATTTAAATCTCTCATCTTCTTCAATCTGTCAGTTTAGTTATTATACTCTCTGCCTTTACGGATTTTTTCTTAGTTTTTGTATTGCCCTCAAATTTTATACTATTTTTAGCTTAAAATATAGAGTATTCCTGGACCCAAGTTATACTGAAACAGTGACACCATTAAAAATAACATTTACCAAAATAAAATGAGTCATTTTTGCTCATTATTCAACACCTCAAAAATTTTATATATGCATTGATTTTGGTATGAAATTAGGGGTTTTTTTCAGTATTTTCTAACCAGGTGCCAAGATGATCTAAGGAGCTGTTTGCAAAATGTGTCCTAATGATTTGCCATTTTTTGACAAATCAATAAATTATTTGTGTAGTGTTGGCTCTGACTGAGATTAAATAATGAACAAAAGTGTGTGTTTGTGAGTGTGTGTGTGTGTGTGTGTGTGTGTGTGTGTGTATACTTTATTATGAAACCTTTTCTTCAAATGAAACCAGGTCAGGCCAGGGATTTAGCTCAGTGGTTCCGCCACCTGCTTAGCAAGCACAAGGACCCAAGTTCGATCCCTGGCACCAAAAAAACCCAAAACAAATGAAACCAGGTCCATGAGAACCCTGGGGCTGGGGCTGGGTGAGAATTTAACTCTCAGAGAAGGGGAAAGAATCACACGCTCGCTGCATGGCATTCAGCTAGAGGTCAGAGGTGAGACCTGGACGTCACCACTGTCACCAGGGCCATCATCCCGAGTTCTGATAATCCATGCACTGGATGGAATGTGCACTTGTGAAATGCTGTCAGTGTCCCATATTCACACATGGCCCTACAGGACAAACAGGCCAGGGGCTAGTGACACCCATGAAGGGTGTGGAGGCTCTGAGGACAAAGGCCTTATCCGACCTCTGTTCCCAGCTGTGAGAACATGCCAGTATCATGCTGGCCACACCCTACAATATGCCATTAATCCCATGCCATCTAACCTCTGGGACAGCGTGGAGGGGGCAGAAGCTGGGAGCTCAAGTTCTAGGCCATTTAGCTGGGAAGTGGCAAAATTGGGCTTGGACCAGTCTGGCTGGTCAACAGCACATTTCCCAAGGGCTTGAGGCGTCTTTTCTCCCCGCCAGGACAGCATCGAGCATGAGATGAAGGCATCATGGACACAGAGAGGACAATCCAAGTCCGAGGATGACATTCCAGGTCCTGGACAGAATCTCAAGGGCCCTGTGGTCAGTGGCACAAAAGTCAGGACCCCAGCTCTGCCTGAGAGCATCCTCACCTCATCTCATCCTCACAGGTCCCTAGAGGGTACACATCAGAGGGCCAGCTGTCCGTATCTCAAGGTTCCTGAGGCTCAGAGAGTCAAGTGATTTGCTCAGAGTCACACAGCAACTTTCAGGACAATATCCGTGCATCTTTGGCTACCATTAGCAGAAAAGGTGATCAGAGGGGTGGAGACCGGGGGCTGACACGGGCATACAAGGCACTGACCTTCCCCGAGATGGTCTTAATCTGCTTGGAGCTCAGTGGCTCGAAGTCCACACCAATGTAGCCCTCCATGGCCGCCAACAGGTTCTTTCGCAGGCAGCGGGAGGAGTTGGCCTTCGTGCGAACCTGCTCCCACCAGGAGGGCTCATACCAGCCGGGGATGATCCACTGGTACTTGCTGCCGAACATGTTCTCCTCATAGGCCTGCAAAAGAGGAAGGGCGCAGTGAAGGCACTGAACCCCTACTTGGTGTGCACTGTGCCATGGGAAGGTGGGGGAGGTCAGGCTTCCTGTCCCCAGAGGATTTGCTACCAGCTTTATCTCCTGCTCGGTCTCCTCCTTCCTATCTCTCAAAGGGCCAAAGGTAGTTTATGGACAACCTGAATAATAAAATCAGCAATACTGTAAACATGAAAACCCAAAGGGGAAAATAGAAATGATTCTATGGTTCCTGGAGGTAAAGGGAACAGTAAGTAGATAGGCAAGCAGACCAAAAGCCTGACAGTGTACAGAAATAAGCTGCATAGTTCACCATGAGCTTCCTGGAGGCCCAAGAAACAAGGGCAACAGGATTATTAACATAGACTTCATTATCAGTAAGGAGAAAATATACTCTTATGGGGAAAATATACTCTTATGTGCTCTTTGGGGGAAATGACAGGTTCTCATTAGTGGTGTGAAGGCCCAGTGGAGACCAGAGCACATGTGGGTGGAGATGCCAGCACCCCATGAAGGCTGGATGAAGTTTAACCTGGAACACAGCAGCCCTTCAGTGCCTCCCTAAAGACTCCCTGGCTGTGGAAGGACACAGTGGGGACAATTCATGTCCCAGCTGGTGTCCCTGGGCATGAAGCAGGGCCAGTGTGAGAGGCCAGAGGACATGGCACAGTTGAGTGGCTGCCGTGGGTAGCTCAGGTGGCTCTGGCCCCTTACTGGCTGAAGGGCTGCAGCTCCACCTACTTCCTCATATTACAGAAAAGCTGCTGGGGTGCCCAAGAATATCCCACATCCCAGTCGGTGACTGCTCAAACTGCCCCATCTAAGAAAGGACAGCTGCAGCGTGGCACCTTCTCCCTAAGAGTGGGTTAGAAGGTTTGCACCTTCACTTAAACTCAGATTCCATCTCTGTGGACTCCACCCACTGCTTCAGTGAAGGCCATGGAGAAGATTACACATTTTTCAACGGAAGAGCCCTTCAATTCTCTCAAGGCAGTGACCAACACTGCCTCTTATCTAGGCTTCTCTCACAATATGTGCTTTTCTCACAAGCAGCTGTGCTTGGTTCAGATCTACTGCTTATGCTTCTTGTTCCTTCCTACGTGTGAGGTCTGTGCTATCCCTTCTCACTGTCCTCAGGTCCCTCTCCTCACTCTGAACCTGCTGCTCTAAATCTGTGCTGGGCTCAGGAACCAGGGCACCTGTCACACATCTGTGTAGAACAAGAGCCTGCAAGTGCTGAGGGAACAGGTGATGGGCTCCCCAAGCCCCGGTGGATGGGACTTGGCCACATCATCCACCGAGGTACCGTGGAGATGCTGCTGAGACTCCATCCCGGGGTCCCAGCTTTAGAGGAGCTGGGATTGCTGCACTAGAGGGTCTATGCTGGGGTGCCAGTCTGTGTCCTCCTTGAGGAGGGACCTGTCTGCTGTCTCCCAACCTCCAGCACTCAGCCCAGTGCCTGGTGTCCAGAAGGCACCTAAGAAGCAGCTTTGTGGAGATCCAGCGAACACACTGTGCTTCCCGCTTCTTTGGTCACCCTGTTTTCATTTTCCCCACCCAAGGTGGACAAATGATATCTGATCCAAGGCCACCAGATGGGCCCTTCATGCAACAGGCATCCTGAGTGCATGTTCTTCAGACCCATGAACTGCTCTAGTTCTTATGAACAGTAAACATGATGGGAATACTTAAAACAAAACCCCACTTCCTCTTTTTATTAGGTTTCCTTTCGCCTGCTCCCTTCCCACACGAGTAAGGTTCCCAGTGATGACACTCACGTTGGCAAAGCAGGTCAAAGCAGGGCTAAGGCTTCCCCTTTGGTGGCTTTACTTAAAAACCACAACCCCACAGGGCAGACAGGGCAGGGATCATTGCTTCCATCTTAGAGATGAGGCAGCTGGGACCAGAGATGTAAAGTGACCTGCCTAAGGACACACAGCTGGTAGTGTTGAAACTGGAATGCAGCTCAGAGTACTGGCGAATTGAGACCAGACCAATTGTGTGCTGGAGCCGACATGAACATCTTGACACAGGGCTATAAATAGGCTTTGGCACATGCTAGCGTCTGCCCTCCCGCTGGGTGGCAGCTCCAATCTCGAGAGCACAGCAACATGCTGCATTTAGACAGCGAAGCCACGGTGGTCTCCATGTGGCCCATGGCAAGGACAGAAAGGTGCTCTTGGAGACTCTCCTCTATCACCACTGCCTTGGTCCAGGTGAAGACACTGAGCAGACTCCCCACAGGGCCTCTGGACCTGCAGAAGACTGACCTAACCGGATGGGACTATGTGTCCTTGGGGGCTCATCCCAGCTGAGGGTCCTGTGTGGGGACTTGACCCTTGATGAAAACTGATGAAGACACTAAAAGAAACCTCACCTCGGGCCAGGGTTTTAGCTCAGTGGTTTCACTGCCTGCTGTGCAAGTGCAAGGACCCAAGTTCGATCCCCAGGACCAAAAAAAAAAAAGAAGAAACCTCACCTCAGGGCACCCACTTCTAATAGCAGCAGAGGGCAGGGCGAGAGGTGGGAAGACGGGAGGTGGGACCGAGTTCCACACTATGTGGAAGGCAGTCAGCTAACCCACAGCACAAAGGCCACTCAGAAGCCACCTCAGCACAGGCCCAAAGCAAACTCACAGCCATGCAGGACACTGGTTCAGTCCGAATCAGACCATGAGGTCTGTTGGCATTTTTGCAAACAGGAGAGGGCCTGTGCCTGGTGTGGCATCTTCATGGATTATTGTTATTAATTTATTTTTCCTGGAGTTATCTGTTCTCCTCATTTGACCAACACCGGCCCCCACTAGGCACTGGCTCTTTGGAGGGCCTGGGGATGCAGGGGGAGAAAATCCAGCGTCTTCCTTAAATATTCTCCAAATTGGAGTTTTGTTTTCCTTCATAAAATGGGCCTCTCCTGGACCCTCAGTGGTAAGAAGTAAGGTTTTAGGAGTTTGGGAGTAAAATCCTTAAATCTGAATTTTCTGTACTTTCAGCTGCTCTCATGCTCCTCCTCAGAGTGAAATCTGGAAAGACCGCATGCTGTTTCTAATTGCTTCATCAGGCGCTCAACACGCCACAGAGCCCATCAGTGCCATCATTATCCCATGGTACCTTCACATGCTTGGGACCCTAAAAGAGCCTGGCATTTGCTGAGGCACTGCACTATTCAGGCACCAGGCAAAGGGTATTTGCATACTGAACATCCATGTCCATCTGGAGAGATGGGGACATTACTGTCCCTGTTCTACAGCTGAGGCTCAGAAAGAGTACACAACATGCCCAACCTCAGTGCTATGTAGCAGAGCAGGGACTCAACCTGGGGCCAGCTGGCTCTTGAGTGCCGAGCTCACCCAGAGCTTCTGGAAACCTCAGCCTTGGCCATGGTCATTCTTGTCCCCTTCAGCCTCTGCATCTCTGCTGGATCGAGGTGCCAGAGCAAGGTAGGACACCCTAGGCTAAGTCTCCAGCAGAGAGCAGAGGGACACTCCGCCCTGATGTGCATCTGCAGTCTGAGGCCACCTTGGTCCCCTGGCAGCTGAGATCACACTGGTAACCTTAAGTCAGCAGACCGTCTGGTAAACTGGGGGTCAGTTGAAACCCCCAAAGTCCCTTCTGTTTCCAACACACAGCACTCCCCAGGTTTGCCTCTACCACCTTGACAGTAGGCAGCTCAACTTGTTCTGACATAACTTACATCAGAAACATTCGAATTTACCTTCTTGGATTTAATCAAACATTTCAGCCTATTCTACTTTTTCATACCCTGGCTCTGCCATCTGACATAGTTCATGACCTCTACAATTTCTGTAAGGTGGCTATTCATAACCTCATCTAAGTTACTGACACAAAGGTGAAAGGGAACAGAGATCTGTGGTCCATCGCTAGAGACTGCACCCAGAATAATGTCAGTATAAGGGGAGGTTAGTGGGTAGACAATGACTCACATAACTGGGCTCTCATTCTGTTGGATGTACTCCTGACCTGGCTAGAGGAGGGGAGACAGAGCATCAGAATGCCAACAGACTTCATTCCTAGGTCAGCGCTGCTCTGATATTACTAAGTTAGAAGATCATGAAGAAAAGCTCAGTTTAGATTAGACTGGGAATTGGGTGACCAGGATTGAGTTTTGGCTTGGTCACAACATGGCTGAGGGTCTTGGGGTAAGCCCCTTTGCCTCTATGGGCCTCTATTTCCTTATCTACAAAATGGGATAATCATAGCTCCCTCACAGGGTTGTCCAAAAGATTAAATGAGAAATTAAAATGTACTTTTTCACTTGTCACGCACCAGATAACTGTAAAGGACTCAGAGTTAGACAATGAAGAGTTAATAGTTTGTCCTAAATTTCAGACTCAACATCCTGCTTGCAGGCCAGGGAAGGGGATTGATGTCTTCCACCTCGCCTGGTGTCTGGCATCTCCCTCTGTGTCTGCAAAACATGGGGCTGAGTGTGCATAGCAGTGGCTACCAGGGCTTCCCCGGTGGTCACTGTGGGCTTGAAGATTGAGTTCTGGCTCCCCTGGGGTAGCTTCCTGAACAGAGGGAGCGGGGAGCAGAAGGCTTTCTCCCCAGAAACCCAGGCTTCAGGTCTGTAGGACCAGGGAGAGAAGAGAAGCTTGGTGAATCATAGACACAAACAACACCTGTGTTACTTACACAACAGAACACTTTTGCCGCCATGTTCTGGTCAAACTGGCCAAGGATGATCCTCACGTCGTTCCCCTGTGGAAAGAAGGACATGCAGGTGAAGGTGGGTAATGTCATGTGTTCCCTGGGGCTCAAGGCCAGGGGAAGAGAACACTCTGGGGCCTGGCTTCCAGTCACAGGCTCCGCCTGGCCTGGGTACACAGAATCTCACCCCATCAGGCCACTCTGCCTCTCTGAGGGGTTCTCTGGGTCCAACAGCTGTCCTCCCTGGTCTGGAGGGGAGCCTGGGGCAGGACTGCACCAACTGGAGGCCAATAGGGGGAGCTGCAGGGTCTTGAAATCTTCCATGCTCTCTTCCAGCCAGGATGGGCAAACCCCAACAGGCACTGAGACATTATCTAATCTTCACTTTCCATACAGGGAAACTGAGGCTAGGAGGGGAAAGGCCTTTCCAGGGGAGCTGGTAGCAGAGACAAACCCTGTCCCCTCCCAACAGTGTTCTAGATTTTTTTTTCTGTCTTCTTGATAGTGAATCCCTGAAGACATTCTCAGAGCCTACAAAGCTTCCCATGTAAGAGTCGCTCCAGCTCCACCAACCAGCCTCTGGTGGGGTGCCTCCTTTTCCCACCTCAGCTTCAATCTCCTTGGCTGAAGGGTGGCATAAGAGTGGCATCTACTTTATGGATTGTTGGGAGGACTCAGAAAATCCTTGTGAAGTGCTTAACATAGTGCCTGGTGCATAGTAGATGCCTAGTAAGAGCTAGGTAGTCTTTAGTATTTTATAACTTTCCCCAGCCTAATTACTAAGGAAAATTTATGTTTGAAAGGTCTATAAATGGGATTATGCTCACTGTCTCAGTTTGGTTAATAGGTGAATACTGTACAATAGCCCCTGTAACTCTTTCATTCATTCAACAAACATTTACTAAGCATCTGCCTGAGGCTCCCTCCCAGGTCAGATAATGGGCCCCTGGTCACCTTCTAGAGGACTGGGATATAGCCTGTTCCATAGAGAAGAACCAGGCCCCAACAGGACACACTGGGCAGTCACTAGGAGGCCGGCCCGGCCCTGACCCACACCTGCTCCCACGCAGTGGCCTCCTGGCCTCTGCAGTGAGGCCCAACCTCGTAGGAGGCACTCCCTTCCTGCTGTTCGTCATCCCTTCTAGCAGACCTCAGGCCCTTTGATGCACGAAGAAGAGAAACATGCCTTTAAAGATCAGTTTTTAGCATCTTTCAAAATTGGAAAGTGCTGACTGGAAGGCCATTTTACTCATCATGTACTTTAGCAGAATAAAAAAGGCTGCATTCTAAAATCATCCTCCGTTTGCAAGCAAGAATGGAAAGAAGAGGCAAAAACTTGCTCTGAAAGGACTTTAAGGATCGTTAAGAGAGCAGTTGAAGGAAAGCAAGCCTTTGTCATCACCACGTCTGCAATGCTATAAAAAGTTCTGAGCTGCTTCCGTTCCATGGATAGGCTCCCAAGCACTCTCCAGAGTCTTTCTGCCTGTTGGCTGAAATCTTTTAGCACTGCTTACTGCTAACATTATCTATCCATCTGTCCATCCATCCATCCCACCAGGTGTCCCACTGGCTTCCCCCCACACCTCCCTGGTCACACGTGCTCAGACACCTCCATTCAACTCCTGATCTTTCTGTCCCTCCTTAAATGTCATTGCCATGTTCTTGGCTCTTGGTTCCCCTTGTGCTCTGGGCAGCCCCATTCATGACCCAGCCACAACTGTGTGTTGTGGATTGTCAAACTTCTTTCCCCAGCTCAGACCTGCCTCCAGCTGCCCACCAGACAGGTAGTGGGATTCTCCCAGCATTGCCAGCACAACAGGCCCCAAGTCCAACTCCTCACCTCTCCTCCCAAGCCTCTCTTCCTCCTCCTTTCAGTCTCTAGGAATGGTACCATCAGCCTCCCACTCACCCACCTGGAAACTTGGGAGTCTTCTTAGATTCACTCCTCTCCCTCACTTTCCACATCCAAGCTCTACTGAGAGCCTGTTGCTTCCATCTGCTCACTGGCTCTCAGTCAGCCCCATCCCTTCAGCTCTGCTTTAGCCACCATCCTTCCTTCCTTGGTGAATAGCTTCATCTCTGCCTCTAATCCTGCCCCCTGCCCCCTGGCTTCCATACAGTGGATGAAAGGGCCACACCAAGGTCCAGATCTGACAGTGGGAAATCTTTCCACGGATCCTGAGGTTCAAAGATCAGATTCTGAGCTCCCTAGTAGAACATGTGAGATTCTTTACCAACTTCTCCATCACATTTCTCACTACTTCTCTATGGCAGCAAGGATATGTTTCCCAAAACATCCCTGCAATTCATTCATTCATTCATTCATTATTTGTAATCCCACTCTGTCCCTTTCTGAAAGCTCATCCATCCAGAGCACCCTTTCCTCCCCCACTATTGGTCTGCACAGCTGCTATCCACCTCTCCTGCCCCAGCTCAGCCCCCTACTCTGAGAGGCCAGCTCTCTGTCCATGTCCTCCTCTGTGAGCTTGCAGTCCTCTCCCTTCTGGCACAAGTCCACTTATTTTTCTGTCCCTCTCTCTGGGACTGAAGGTAGTGTGCTTCATGTGCATGAGCCCAGCTCCCAGCACAAGGCACTAAGCACATTTTGGTGAGTGTACACCGCCTGCAGGTTGCAGTGACTGGACGCTGTGTGCAGCCCCAGCACCACACTGGCTGCTCAGCGGCTGTAGGCATTACCATCACTGTGATGATCACATCACCTGCTAGTTCTAGGGCCAGGCACCCATTGTGTTCACCATGTCCTTTTCTCAAACAGACCAAAGGACCCACATCTTCATGGCTGACTACCTGCTGACAGATAGAGATAACCACCTCTGCCACTTGTGGACCATTTAGTATTCCCTGTTGCCATGACAACCAGTCTGTGTTCCCAGGCTGTTAGGTATGGGTGTAGCTCAAGGGATCACCTATATCTAGTTAGTCCCTTCCTAGAAAGGCCAAAGGCTCTCCCCAAGGCTGCACAGCACTCCAGGGCCAAGAGCTCTCACTTTGGGGGCCCTGACTCTCAGAGGACCCTGGAGAATGATCCTTCTGGAACCAGGTGGTGCCTGAGGCAGGAAGCTGTCCATACCTGTTCTGCTTCTGGAAGGCAAGTGGGCAAGGCCAAGCTGTTGCCTAGCCCGGGACAGAGGAGAGGAGCCACTCCCAGTGAGAGCAGATAGAGTTTGCAGGGCTTCCCAGATGCAATATGTACACCCCAGGCCTGAGGAGGTGTCCCAAGGGCATGAAAAACGTGAGAATTTCTGGTTCTTCATCCTGCACCAGCATCTCAGTAGCAGAGTCAGGGGTGCAGGGATAGGATTTGGAGAATACTGACAATTTGTACACACACGTGCATGCCTTCGCAAAAGTTCCAGAATCAAATATGCATCTAAGGGTATAATAGGTAATGTGAAATAGGAAAAAAGGTCCAAAGGGGAAGGGGAAGTGGGAGGGGTTGGGGAAAGGAAAGAAGGGAATGGAGTCAGTACGAGAAAAGGAAAAAATGGAAACAAGTCTTTGTAAATAGGGAGGGCAGGGGAATGGGAAAAAATAAGAACCAAGAGAGATTATGTAAAGGTGCAAATTTCCAATGATGAATGTCATTATATTGTATACCTAAAATGTACCAATAAAAATTATTTTTTAAAAAAGTTCCAAAATCACACTTTTCAATCCTGCATAACTTGAAAATCTAGAGAGTAGAATGAGAAATTTGGGGTTGGCAGTGGCCCCCGCCTCTGGCCAAGACCCCCAATTCCCTGTCAGGGGAATGAACTCACTCTCCCAGGCTCAAAGTGGCCTGGGCCATTTAAGGAGTACTAGGGGCTGGAGAGGGAGAGCCTGAGGATGACAGTGACAGAAGAGAGGTCTGTGATGTCACAGAGCATGGGAACACCTGCATGAGGGCAGGCTCTGTAAAATCTTGCCCTTTAGTGGACTCACACTTCGGTGGGCTGCCTGGAAGAAAGTAGCTGACCCCAAGGTGGAACAAAGGACAGCTTCTTCCCAGATGGCTGGCTTGTAAACCCTACAGGGTGACCTATGTTTACACCTGGACAGGGCCAGAACCACAGGGAGGGGTAAACAGCAGTGGGGGTGAACTTGGGGGCCCACCCCACCCTAGATCTCCCATGGATGCTCCAGAACTTTTGCGACAGAGGCCACTGAGTGCTCTCTGGAGAGAAGCCCAAGGTCACACAAACCCCCAGCCCTTCCTCTCATGACCTTCTCTCATCTGTTGCCTAGGACTTCTTTGTTCCCCAGGTGACTAAAGGGACCTAACATTACACACACACACACAGACACACATGTGTGCGCGCGCACACACACACACTCTTAAGAAGAATGACCCAATTCAAAGAAGCCATGTAACCCCAAGGTTGTGAGGGATCCTAACACGGTAACACTAAGGACCTTCCTGGCTGTCATGCTGAGAAACACATGACCCCATCTTGAGCAGCATCATTACTATGCCCTCTTCGGGAGTCTCATTAGCAAAAAGAGGCCTCCAGAATTAAGCACTTCTCCCAGGTGCTGTGGACATGTGGGTCCCACTGGACACCCCCCTTCAGAACTGGTGCACCCTGAAGCTGCAGTAAGGGGCGTTGCTGACGGCTCACCCCCTTCTCTGGGAATTGCCCTTGGCTTCATGAGGTATCTGTGCTCCAGAGATCCCCATGAGGCCAAATGAAACTGGTTCTCAATCAAGGCAGTACTGGTGGTCTGGCTGGGTTCCCCTCCTGCTTTAACCTGCTTCCCTCCCTTCTCCTGTGGTTGACTCCTCCACAGATCACTTCCAAAAGAACCCTAGGCTCTGCTTCCAGGGACTCAACCTAAGACCTGGTCACAAAGGTAGGAAGTGGTGGCACCAGGCCTGACACCTCAGGTTGTGTGGACCCAGAGCCTCAGGCCTGCCTACTGCTCCCCAGGCTGAGAAAGCAAACCCCACCAGTTCTGAGCTGCCCGAGCTCAGCCTCCAATCTCCAGCATCAAGTCATGGTGAAAAGTCATGCAGATTTTCAAGCAAAAGGATGTGAGGGGCACCTGGGATTCTGAGTCATGGAAACAGCTGTAGTGAATTTCCAAGAGCAATAGGTCAGGAGACAAGAAAGATCTGGCCTGCCCCACTGACCTCTGCTGCAGGAATGCCTGGTCCTGGAAGGAAGGTCAAGGTTTTCCCAGATACTTGGTTTGCCTGGAGTCTTCTACCACCCACACATCTGTCTCAGCCCATACTCATTGCATCCTGCTTTCTCAGGGACCTCGCCTCACAGGCCCACTCTTCATACCCCACTAGGCTGCAGAAAACCACACCATACCATGTATGAGGCCGCAGAAAGCAGATGAGGTGCTCTGGGCACAAAGGAAGCCAAGGTGCTAGAGGCTGGCATGATGCACACTGGGAGGTGACCTGACCCCAGGCATAGGCACCAGTCAAGGTGTCAGAAGCCAGGCCAGGCCTCCCCCAGGCTGCATCTGTGGACCTGGGGTAGGCCTGGAGAGTAGCCTAGAATGTTCTCCAAAGTTCTCTTGGCTCTGGCAGGCTGATTCTACTCAGAATGAATACTTTCCCTTTTTAAACAAAAATTAGTCTTTCTTAGACATTTCCCCCCCCAACACCAGAAACATCCCTAAAGGCACAGAAGCCGGAAACATATATTCACGCTCCAGGAAGGGCGTGAAGAAGGAGTAGCCCACAGCAGCCCACTGGCAAAGCATGGCAGTTCTTTAAAGTTTATTATTGTATCTTGAAAATTCATGTATATTTAGCATTCCAATAATATATCTGTCTTGAGATAAAAATAATACTTTCTCTTCTCTGTGTCTCTGAGCAAAGCTGGCCCACTGGGACAAGGCACCATGTTTATTCTGCACCTTTGTGTCCCCCCCAGGCTGCTTGTGTGAGACTGTTCTTGGAGATCAGCACGGGCTCTTGGCCTGTTGATGGTGAAGGTGGGGTGGCAACTGCCATCAGGGCCCTTCTCTTTGATTGTGGAATTCCTACCAGGATTTTTCTGGCTACTGGTGGTAAGAGAGAAGTACAGTTCTCAAGAGGACTCTCCCAGGAAGCAAAGGTGATGTCTGTCCACCTCAAGACCTTTTTTTTTGTCATCTTCCTGTGATAGGAAGAGTGGTGGCTTCCCGTGATGTCTATATCCTAATCTCCAGAATGACTGAGTGGTGTTATACAGTGGGAGTTGGGGAGTGTAATGCAGGTTGTAGGTGGAATTGAGGGAGCCGATCTTAAAATGGGCAGGTTTTCTTGGATTCTCCAAGTGGGCACAAGGTAATCACAAAGGTCCTCAAAAGTAGAAGAGTCAGAGACAAAGTGACACAATGTGAGAAGGACTCTATTGACCCCTGGTAGGTTTGAAGACAGAGCAAGGGGCTCTACTAACAAGGAGTATAGGCAGCCTCCAGAAGCTGGAATAGGTGAGAGAATGGATCTGTCCCAGAGCCTCCAGAAGGAATCAGCTCTGCTGACACCTCAATTTTAGCCTGCTGAGAACCATGTGGGCCTCCATGTGGAACTTCTGGTCTCCCGGACAATGAGACCTCTCTGTGCTGTTCGCAATCATCAGATTTGCTACAGCAGCCACAAGAAACAAAGGCACTTCCCTCCTTACAGATCCTGACCCTGGACTGATTCTGCTTCCCTTGCCTCTCTGCTGGGTTCCAGGACCCTCTCTGTCATCCCTGACCAGCCTGGGGGCTTTTCCAGTCAAAGTTGTCCCCTTACTGTGCCATTTCAGGCATAAGCATGCTCACTAATATGGGTGGAGAATTGAGAGCTATTTTTGTGAATTGCTCAAAAAGCAAGCTCATGTGCTTCTGAGTGGCAGGGGCAGTTCCTTCTCTTCTTTTTTCTTTTTTTTTTTGTACTAGGGATCAAACTCGGGACCTTGCGCTTCTGAGGCAGGCAGCGGCACCACTGAGCTAAATCCTCGGCCCCTCTTCCCTTTTCTTTTTAGAGCAGAAAGTCTAGCTCTGTTACAGGGTCCCCATGATGACTTACTGGAGCATAGACAAGGCACAGATGCTAAAAACAAACACAAGAGTTTTCTGTTTATCCTGGGTCTCTGTCAGCCAGTCTACAGCTAGACAGTGATTTCAGCTGGGCAGTGATTTCAGCCCCCTCACTTTTCAGCTGTGTGGCCCTGGGCAAGTTAGTAAACCTCCCTGAGCTTCAATTTCTCTGCTTCTAAAATGGAGGTGGTAATAGCTTCTACCTTTAGAGCAGATGGTGGCAAATATTTTCTATAAAGAACCAGGTAGTAAATAATTTTTGTTTCACAAGTCACAGAGTCTCTGTTGCAATTACTCAGTTCTGCTACTGTAGCACTAAAGCAGCCCAAAGCAATGAAGTAAATAAATGTGTTGCAATAAAACTTTATTTATAAAACCAGATGGTGGACCAGATTTGACCCATGGGCTGTAGTATGTGGACCACTATTAGAGAGTCATTGTGAGAATCAAATGAATTAATAAATCTTTGGGCACAAAGCAAATGCTAAAGTGTGTTGCTTATTGGTGTTGAAGTAGAGGTGTAAGGTGAGGCCAGAACAAGCTGCAGTAAGATGAGAAAGAGAAAACATGCCGCACATTCACAGCATGACTGCAGGGAAGCAAGGCCCTCAATTCCCCTGGGAAATCCGTCTGCAAAATGTGGGTCCTGTGGGCCCAGAGAGCTTATATGTATTGCTTACAATTTCCCAGATTTGTTTTATGCCCCAAAGTGTGGATTTTATTAGGCCCTTTGATATTATTTTAATGTTCATTTAAAGATAAGGAATTCTGTGGCTTTTTCCTCCTTATAGTATATAATTTTATGATTCAATGTTTTCTCTATCTATTCTCTATCTATTCTATCGAGTGTTTCTCAAATTTCCAACATAATCTCAACCATTTGTGAGAACCCAGCACTCTCCATTGGGTACCATCACACAGCCCTGCTCAGTGAATGTCCCAGTGGCCTTTCCACAGAGCAGGACAATGAAGCAGGGATAGAAGCTGAACCCAGGATCTGCTTGATTCAAATTTCCTGTGCTGAGGTTCTGTTTGGGATGATAACAAAGTTTTGGGAGTGACTCAAGGGAAGTCTGCATGACACTGTGAATGTAGTTAATGCCACTGAATCAAATGCTGTATATTTTGTCAAGTGTATTTTAGTACAATAAAAAAAATGGTAAAATCTAGATTAGTACTTTTTATGCTTTCTGAGTTTGGGGCAAAACAAACACAAGACAAAAAGGAGAGCAGGTAAGTGACTCCTACAAAAGGAGGGAGGTAGTTACTAAAGAATGGCCAGGTGGGCTATGGCTGGGAGTAGGCAGATGGAAGGGCTTTAGGGATGTCTGACAAAGCATCTTGACATATGTGGTGTCCTTGTCATCATTAAAGCATTCACCTGATGAGTGCAGGTTTTGAATCTGTGTTTTATTTTACAAGATTTTTTTTCAAAGTTCTTGATCTTTCCATGAAAGTCTTTGGCCTCCACACTCCTAGACTGAACTGGGGCCTCTGCCATTCACATCTCCTTTCCAGAAGGCGAGCTCTTAGGTGTCTCTAGACACCCACCAACTCCACCAAACCATGCAAACATGGCTCAGGAGCTGGGGGCCTCTTGCAGAGAGGGAACAACTGATGTAGACAGAGAACGAAGCCCACAGCTAGAGCTGCCTACAAGCCCCAGTCCTGGCCTCTGCATGGGGGCTCCCAAGCCACCCTGACAGCAGACATTACAGCCCTTTGTGCAGGACAAGCCTTAAATACACTTAGAAGACCTCTGGTCTTCACTGGACAGAGATGGTGCTGTTTCCTGATTTTCTGGATATAATCTTTGATATGTTTCTGCCACATCAGCCTTATTAAGTTCATTATTCAGTTCTTCTCTGTTCTTATTTTTGCCTGGGTGATCTGTCCAAGACTGAGGCAGGAATGTTATGTCTCCCAACACTATTGTGATTCTGCCAATTCCCCTTTGTATTTCCAACAGGCTTTTCTTTATTTATTTCAGTGAGATATAATTTGGAGCAATAATAGTCCATCAGCCCATTATTCTCACAGCAATTTGTACACTTATATGCAGAAAATGATTCCTTAATTCTGTTGACTGCCTGTACCCTGAATTTTCTGTGGTTTGATATGGACAGTAAGATTCTTTCCACACTGTGGTTGCTTAGTAGACCTTTGCCCCATCATTTATCTTTAACCTTCCTGTACCACTTTGTTTTTTGCAAATAGTTCTTCAAAACACAATCTGAAAGTCCTTGCTTTTTAATGGCGAGTTTGACCTATTTGAATTTCTGATCAAAATCACTGTATTTTGTCTACAATGATCTGGTTGGAGTTTTCTGGTTTTCATGTTTGTTTTATTTTTTTGATACATGGCTAGATTTTTATTTGCTCTAATATTCCATGTTTCAGGAGCTTCAAGTTCTGTTTTCTTAATAGTATATTTACCATTGAGTTATTCAATGCATTCTTTAGCTTCTATTTCTCTAACTATGAAACTAATGAGCAAAAGGCCCTCTTTTGTGTCCCTCTCCTAATTTAGACTGGGAATTTAGCACATATTTTAAAAAATTTACCTGCTCTGTGAATGTAATTTGTATTTTTACATCTTGGTTACTCTTATTATAAGCTCTATTTTTATGTTACATGTAAAATTACATGTACTTTGCATTGGTAAACACTTTTATAACAATTATTTAGACTTAGTTCTTTTCCCACCAATTTTGTGGTCCCTTCTTGGCCATTTCTATCATGACCTTGGCTACAAAGGGTACCATTGCTTTTGCTAGCTGACATCAGCCTTCAGCAGGGCACCTGGCTTGTACATAGCATGGGGCTCACATATTGCAGAATATCTCCCAGGTGCTCCATTGTCTCTGGGATTTAATGCTGCAAGAAGTGAGAGGGTAGCCTGGTTTTTTTGCGTTTGTGGAAGGTTTGTTTTTTTCTGGCCTAGATATTTGTAAGATTTCCCATTAAAGTTTGTACATCAAAACATTTACCAAAATGAGTCTAGAATCCATACAGACCAGCTAGTTTGTATGTACCCTTCACACTTCTGTATAACTGCTGCCATTATTTTTGCTGATCTGGCAGAAAGGTATCAAAGTTTACGGTCATTCCGTATTATGGATTTTGTAGTTCAAAAATGGTCAACACAGGTAATGAGAAAAAAAATAAGAACCAAGATACATCATGTACAGGTACAAAGCACCCAATGATAAATGTAAACGTATTGTATACCTAAAATGTACCAATAAAAGAATTTAAGCAAAAAAAAAAATGGTCAAATCCTGCTGATTTCTTATAATTCAATCTACCAGATCCGGCTTTAGCCCATTTAAATTTGTTTCTTATTTTTTTAAGTAACCTTCTTATTTGAGAATGGTTTTAGATTTACAGAAAAAATTGCGATGATAGTATACAGCAGTGGTGGTGAACCTATGGCACACAGCAGGCTGTTTTCACTGAAAGCTCGAAAAGGTTCACCATCACTGGTATAGAATATTCTTACATAAGCCTCACCCAGTTTCTCCTACTATTAACATGTTATGTTAGTATGGTGCATTAGTGACAATCAATGAACCAACACTGATGCACCATTATTAGCTATAGCCCATCATTTACTCAAATTTCCAAATTTCCTTAGTTTTTTCTCTAATGTTATTTTCCTATTCCTCAATCTGACTAGGAGATCAGATTATATTTAGTTGTTTTGGCTCCTTGGGCTCCTTTTGACTCAAACGTTCCGGTTGTTTTTAATAACCTAGACAGTATTGAGGAGCATGTATCTGATATTTTGTAGACAGGCCTTCAAGTAGAATTCAGCTGGTGTTTTTCTCACTGCTAGTCTGGGGTTGTGGGTTTGAGGGAGGAAGATTGAGGGTAAACTGTCATTTTCAACATGTCATATCAAGGATGCTGGCAATGCTGATTATTGCTGATGCTGACCTTGACAGCCTGGCAGAGGCAGTGTTTGTCAGGCTTCTCCACTGTCAAATATCCTCCCTTTCATACTGTGCTTTTTCTAAGGAAGTAACTTAAAAAGTGAGTAGCTATACTCAATTTCTTGGAGCATGAAGGATCTATATAAGTTATTTGGAATTCTACTTCATGAGAGACTTGTCTATTCTCCCACTTAAGCATAGAATTGGGGAAAATATTTGTTTCATACTTTGAGTTATATTCCAATACTACTTCTAATTAATTAATTAACTGATTAATTAACAGAGTCTTGCTCTGTAGTCCAGGCTTGCCTTGAACTCATAATCTTCCTGCCTCAGCCTCCCAAGTGCTGGGTTGAGAGGTGTGAGCGACCATGCCTGGTTTTCCAATACTGCTTTTCATTTTATTGCTCAGATGTTCCAGCTCTGGCCATTGGAAACTCTTCAGCTGGCTGTTGTGTCCCCTTGAGCCACTCCTATCAGCGTGCGGTGTGATGGTTATTTTGAGCACTTTCTTACTTTCTGACACTGCCAGATGTTCCAGAATCTTCTTGCATGTTTCCAGCTCCATAGAACCAGCCCTTTCTCCAAGTGGCCTTGTTTTTTTAAAAAAAATTGGAAAATAGTATAAGAAGCCAAACTCTTGTTGCTACTAAGGTAACTACTTTGCCTTTGATTTTGATACTGTTTTGCGCGTCCTAGTTTCTTAACATCATGCTTTTCCTGTATCCATTACTGTTACATTTTCTCTTACTAGATTGATCTCTTTGTCCATTTCCTCTGAATGTGGAGAAAACATCTCAAGTTTGTTCTCTATCTCATTGATTTTTATTTTCCTTGGCTTGAACGCTGCTCTCAACTGCCTCCAATGCAGACTCCTCTTCTGCCACCTGATGATTTTCCTCCTTGTCCTCTCTATCTCCGTCTCCATCTTAACCCATAATAAACCAGAACTTTTCTTTTCTTTTGCACTTTCCAGAACTTACCACCCTTTCTTTCCTAAGTATTTTGTCCATGTGTCTTCTATTGCTTTGTCTGTCCAGACTCGGTATTTCATTCGTGCACACTCGTAACAGAATGTTGAGTTTGGTTTCAGGTGATGGAAAACAAACAGCAACCCACAGAGGCAGAAATTCTGCATCTTGGAGCCACATTCTAATGGGAGGGAACAGATGCTAAAGCAGTGTAGTAAAGTGGATAGTATGTCACACGTTATAATGGGAGTGAATTATGTTTCCTCCAAAGACATGTTAATTCCTAACCCCTAGAACCTCAGAATGCGATCTTATTTGAAAACAAGGTTGTTGCAGATCTAATTAGTTAGGATGAGGCCATACTGGAATAGGGCTGGCTCTTAATCCCACTTGACTAGTATGCTCAGAAGAGAATAATGTGAAGAAAAGGGAAAGAACCTCAGAGGCAGATACTGACGTTATGCAGCTAGGACCCTGTGGTGATCCCAGAGACCTAGAGAAAGGCATGGAAGAGCCTAGCACCCTCAACAGGGCACGCTCCTGCCCACTCCTTGATCTCTAGCAATGGGACAGAATACATTTTTATTGTCTTAAGCTACTTAGTTTATGGTCCTTTGTTACAAGAGCCCCAGGAAATGGAGAAAATTAGCAGAAAAGGAGAAGTGGGAATTTGAGGAGCAAGGATTTTTAATTTTAAAGCATCAGGGGAGGCCTCTGGGAGAAGGGACTGATTAAGAAAAGACTCCAAAAGAGTGCAAGAAGGAGGCCGGTGGGTATGTGGGGAAAGAGTCTTCTGCATGGGGGAAGCCTTGGCCAACAGACAGCGCATCTGTCCCCAGCCCTGCCCTCTGGGCCACAGAATGCTGGAATTCTTTCTCAGGATCTCCAGAGCAGTGGGGACAGCCAGACAGATTTGAATTCCAGCCTGCCACTTCTTACTGGCTGCCTTGGGATTATTCCTTGACCCCACCCCTATGAAATGGGTACACAAAAATTCCCTCCATTGGGAGGCTTTGGAAAGGATGGAATGAGAGAGTGAAGGTTAAGAGTGCCACTCCAGACCTGGCCCCGGTCCAATGCCAGCTATTTTTGTCATTATTTTCATCAACATTAATGATCCTCCTACGTTGGTTCAGCTGGTTGAGTGATGAACAGAACATCTGGTTCATTCTCATTTTCTTGCAGCCTTTCAACTATTACCTCTGGTCCATGTACAAAGGCGCTTTAAACTTGAAAGCCCTCAGAACTCTGCTGGGCCTTGGAAACCAGGAGCTATTTTCAAGTGCCCGCCCCGGGGAGACACCCTGCATGTGGCAAGAATGTCAGAGCAGCGCATGTCTCTCCCCAGCCTGGCCACCACCCGAGTCCTCCAGACCCCACGCTGCTAGGCTGCACCCTCACATCAGACAGCTGTGGGACCACGGGGGAAGAGCTTGGGTAGAGCCAGCTCCTGCAACGTGGACTACCCATGGGCCATCCCGGCTGCTGCTTCCTCATCTGCATAGGCTCCCGGGGCTGACATGTGACCAGAGGCCATGAAGAGGACAGTATTGCTTCCCTTGGTCCCTGTCTTTGGGCTTCTGGCTCCCCATCTACCAACTGAGGGATTTGGAAGTGACAGCCCCAAACTGCCATCTGCTCTGACTGATGTAAGCTGGGACCTGCCCAAGTCAGAGGGGACACACCAACAGCTGATGTCTGGGGTCTCCATACCAATGACTTCAGATGTGGGCATGAGGGGATGGAAGAGAAAACAGGTTCACAGTTCAGATGAAATGTATATAAGCCTCCAGGAGCTCCCCATTGCCCTGGGATAAAAGACCAAATGTCTTAGATCAGCTTTCATGGTTCCTGGGAACTGGCCTAAACTCTAGCCTCAGAATCTTCCCTCTCCACCCTCCCTGATACAGCAAGCTCTGTGGAATTCCTGTGGCTCTCAAGCACAGAGGAATAGGCCCGCCTGCGTTCTGATCTGCATCCTTTCCCTGCCCTGAGGTGCATCCTACAAGGCCTGGCTGGAATATTGTCCCTTTTGTGGAACCTTCTCTAAACCCTCTCCCCAGGTGGGATGAGTCACTTCCTGTCTTTTTTTCCCCCAGGTCCCTTTGTTCCAGGTTTCCCTGAGAGGTGTCAGTTTTCCTTGCCATCCTGTGAGCCACCTGAGGACAAGGACAGGTCAAATGGTGGATGGCGTCTGTGAGCCCAGGGGAGGAGCTGGCATATAAAAAGCATTTGAGAAAGTTTGTGTAAAGAATGGACAAAGGTAAATTAGAGATCTACTTACAACTGGGGGGACTTCTGGTTGACCCATTTTGTTCCTCAGTGACTGTCACCAGATGGGGTCAGCAGCCTGGGCTTTCAGTCCCAACAATAATACATCTTTGCTGTGGGCTTTGGGCAAGGTAGATCCTCTCTCAAAGCCACTTCAACACAGAGATGATAATAACTTGTGCCATGCTCTCTCCAGATGAGGCTGAGAGAGAAATTCCTGTGGAAGTTCTAAGAGGTGTGTTGTACTCTTGGCCAGGGCAGGACAGCAAGTGAGGGGCTAAGCCCTAGAAAGCCAGAGCCTGAGGGACTTTGACTAAGTCTGAGATGCCAAGACTGATGTGAACTTGAGGTTGTTTTATAACCCAAATGCATCACCATCAGCCTGTCATTGAGCACCCCACTCCCAAACAGCTGCGCTTACCTTGAGCTTTTTGACACTGGTGCAGGGATCATTGGAGAAGCTTTCAGTGTCTGAAATCTCGATGTCTTCACCATATAGCACCCCAGTCAGGTCATTCCTCACCTGTCAGCAAAGAGAAGGCAGAGGGTGGGTGTGCTGGTGGTCACAGGAAGAGCTGTCCAACAGGGTCATTCTGGGGAACCAATTCAAGTGAACAAAGCAAGTTTCTCTGCTCCACAGATAACATGAAGGGAGTGTCTCAGACTGACACCTGGACAGGAAGTTGGCCATGGACTTCCTTGGACAGACAAAGCAAGGAAAGGCCCTGGCTGATGCTTCCCCAACACATCATCCTGTCTCCACATCAGGCTTTCCAATAATGTCTTTGTTTATAATTTGCACTATGGATTTACAATATTATTTCACTTTTATGGCAAAGAAATACCCAAGACTGTGAGAGAGAAAATGCAGAACACAGCAAAGAATAAAGAAGCATGGGATTAGCCTGTTAAATTCTGATGCACAGAACAACTAACATCTGTGTGCCTGGAAAGCAGAAGGCTGCAAACTCCAGTGTCACCAGGGCCAGCCCGTGTGTGAAACAGCCAGTGGGGAAAGATGTCAGGGAGTGGTGGAGATGTGGCAAACTGGTGACACACATGCCCTCCAAAGACAGTTGTCATTCGATATCATGCTACAATATGGGCCTAGGATCGCACCCTTTGTGGGGGTGGGGGGAGAAATCAGAAACCTAAGCTTTTACAATATAAAACCCCCCACATTTCTTAGTGTTGATACTATTTTGAGGTTTATTTGTTTGTTTTACAAAGTAAGGATCCAACTGAATAAATCAAGTCCATGTCTGACCTGCAGCAATGGCTAGGTACCCTGTGCCATGCACCAATGGAAATGCGACTGTGTATTTTAGCAGAAAGAGCCACACGGGGGATCCAGTTTCCTCCTTCTGCTCTGTCATTAGTTTGCTTGTGACTTTGGCCCATCTATGACCCTCTACCTCCCTGGGCCTCTGTTCTTCTTACTGAAGATAATCCTTACAAGCATTTCTCTTTCACCCCCAGGGAAAGCTATTATCAAAAAACAGAAAGCAACAAATGTTTGTGAGGATCCAAAGAAAATTGGAACACTTGAAAACTGCCACTGGGAATATAAAATGGTGCAGGATTCTAGAAAACAGAATGGCAGCTTCTCAAAATAATTAAACAAAGAATTACCAAATGATCCAGCACTTCCATTTCTGAGTATCTACACAAAAGAAGTGAAAGCAGAGACTTGAACAGATACTTGTTCATAGCAGCATTATTCACAGATGCCAAAAGGTAGGCACAACCCAAATGTCTATTGGTGATGGAAGAGTAAACAAATTGTGGTCCACACATACAGTGAAATACTGTTCAGCCTGAAAAAGGAACAGAATTCAAATACATGGTATAACATGTATGAACCTTGAGGACATTATGCTATATGAGGAAAGACAGACATAAAAAGATAAATATTGTATGATTCCAATGATATAAGGTACCCAGAGTAGTCACATTCATAGAGACAGAAAGTAGAACAATGGTTGCCAGGTGCCAGGGGCAGGAGGAAATGGGGAGTCAGTGTTTCATGGATACAGAGTCTCAGTTTGGGATGATGAAAAATTTCTGGAGACAGATAACAGTGAGTATTGTGTAACAATGTGAATCTACTTAATACTGCCAAACTAAACACTTAAAAATGGTCAAAATGGTAAATTTTGTGTTGTGTATATTTTACCACAATAAAAAGGCATTTCTTATTCGAACAGTCAGCAGATCCTTCTAATGTATATATCAAAGCGTTTTGAATAATCTGGCCCTAAATGTCACTAGCCACCAGGAAGCCACCACCAAGGAAGGGCAACAAAGGAGATGTCAGTGGGAGCTGCCATATTTTATTTCATTAAAAGAAACAGGAAAGCAAATGGAGCAAAATGTGAACATTTATTAATTCCAACTAGCAAGTCCTTGAGAGTTTATTTTATTGTGCTTTTTTTGAATGCTTGAAATACTTTGTGATAAATGTTTTGTAAAAAGAAGGAAAGTGTCACTGGCAGGGTGAATCTTGTCCACCTATAGTTTTCAGTTCTATTTTGATGGAAGATTGGGAACTAGCTGACTGAAGAAAATTGCCTTTGCCATTAGAGTTTATTTCTGCTGCCTCAGTCCTTTTGGGATACAAGTGGGGTCCCAGGATCGGTTGTGTGTGTCCTGAGGGTGTGGCAGAATGACAGCAGTGGTTAAACACAGAACCTACGTACATGTGTCCCAGCTGGAGGGCAACACAGCTCAAGACACGGGCCAATGGGCAGGCACAGCCACACCCTGGCTCTCCATCTGCATGATCCCCACATTTAGAGAAACCGCTTGGCTTGACTTCTCTTGAATTTCTGCCTTTTTACCTGAATAAGGGGGGCAGAACAGCAAATAACTCACAGTATTGATTCAAGGCCCAGCAGAAATGTTGGGGGTATGGAATAGCTTTGTAAACTTAGTTCTAAATACTGCTTAAAAGTTGGAATGCTCATTTCTAAGCATGAGGTATCAATCAGGGCTTAGACTATCTATGTGTATGTGGTTGGTGTGTACATGAAAACTGTATTATAAATATGACAGAATAAAATGTTTTCTAGGCAATCAGAACTCAAGCAAACAAAACACCAGAAGCCATCCCATCCACCCCTAATTTCACAGATGAGGAAACAGAGGGGTGACTCCCAGTCTAGTGCTCTTCCCACTTTCCCAGGATAGCTCTTCTGGACCTTGCCAGATGTGGATGTTTCCAAGACCCAGTGAACTAGAAGAGGCCAGAACAGATGGTCAGTGCCACCAGTCACTCGCTGCCCATTTCTGCAACACCAAGGACCCTGCACTCGGCTGGTGTATGTACTCTAATGCACTTCTCAGGGAAGGCAAACAGAGGACATCCGGGATAAATAGCATTTTAAAGTAACCAAAGCATGGAAAAGAAACAATGTAATTGATCTTCCTCACAAGGGAAAATCCACCCCCTCATATGGAGACAGAACATCCTTCAGCACACTTGTGAAAAATGTACTGAGTAAACCTACAAACACCTGGGTTCCCTTCTAGATCTGCAGGTATCTCTTGTTTCATGGAGCCAATGTCTAATAACAGTTTGCTCTAAACTGGATTTCTGCAATGGGAATTCTATGTTTGCATTCATCTCCATTATAAAAAGCAAAAACACATTCCTCTGGGAAATGAATCCTTAATCCCCAAGAAAGTAAAAATATAGAGATTGTTATGGTTTAAATCTGAAGTGTCTCCCAAAGACTCACGTATGGGGGGCTTGGTCCCCAGTGCAGGAAGGTTCAGAGGTGGGGCCTAGAGAGGTGATGGGGTCAAGAGGGTGTGCACCTTATCAGTGGATTAATCCATTGAAGAGTTCATACCAGGGCACTTAGGGAGGTAGAGCCAGTTGGAGGTGCAGGGTCACTGAGCAGGCTTCTGAGGGGATATCTTGTTCCCAGCCCCCTTACTCCCTGCTGTTTTCCTTCCTCACTGCTTCCTGGTTGCCATGAGGTGAGCAGCTTTCCTGGCCCACACCCTTCTGCCATGACGTTTCTCACCACAGGTCTAGATGCAATGGAGCAAAGTGCTTATGGACTGAAACTTCTGAAACTATGAGCCAAAATAAATGTTTCCTCCTTTAAATTGTCCTTTTCAGGTATTTGGTCACAGCATTAGAAAGCTGACACAGATATCTTTAATTTATAATAGTGCTACATTCGAATAAATCCATCCCAAGTTCAAAACAGCCTAAGTCAAAAATGGGCTGAATAGGGCCGGGGATTTAGCTCAGTGGTTTCACTGCCTGCTGCACAAGCACAAGGACCCGAGTTCCATACCTGGTACAAAAAAAAAAAAAAAATGGACTGAATATACCTAGCCCTCTGAGCATCCTGACGTGGCAGACAGGACACTATAGAGTGTCAGTTGGGTCCCCCGCTATGACCACATTGCTGACAGGGCACTGCCACTGCCCAGCACCATGAATATCACACTAATATCACTAGAAAAGAACCAAATTCAAAACTACCAATCATGGTTCCTACGGAATGGGAATCACTTGTTGTTGTTGTTGTTGTTGTTGTTGTTGTTGTTGTTGTTGTTGTTGTTTGAGTCAGGGTCTTGCTTTGTAGTGCAGGCTGGTCTTGAACTCACTATAGAGCCCAGGCTAGCCTCAAACTCATAGCAATCCTTCTGCCTCAGCCTCCTGAGCACTAGAATTACAGCACGTGCCACCACTCCTGGCACAAATCACTTTTGCATCATTACCAAGTCCCAAAATTGTCAACCAAACCATCCCAAGTTGGGGACCATCTGTATATTCTCACTGGCACACTCAAGCAAAGGCAGGCCCCCTGGGGCCTGATCTGCATGTTGGGTCCAGTGAGCAGCCACCAGAAGTCTGCTTGCAGACAGGCCCAGGACATGTCAGGAGGGGAGGACGGAGGGAGACAGGTGCTGATGGGCAGGAGAGAGGAATGGGGAAGGCTGTCCTATCACCTGGAAATGAGATCAGGGGGTGTGCAAAGTCATGAACAGTGACCCAGAGCTGCTGGAAGGGAGGTAAGGATGCTGGGCTCACCGTGGGCCTGGGCCTCCAGGCCAGCCTAGAAGAGACTCCTTGTCTTAGAGCAGAGAATTCAGGCCTAGCCACAGGAACAAATCCTCCAGGACCCACAGAAGTCATTTGGCACCACTGAAAAGAAGGGGGTAAGGGGCAGAGCCACAGGAATAAACAATGCACAACAGGCTTGGGGGCAACAGCTCTTAACCCTCCTCAAGAATGGGTGAGGACTGTGGCTGTGAAGTGATACCAGGATGTGCTTGAAAAAGCCCTCCAGGTGGTCTGATGCATGCTCAAGCTTGAGACTCACTGTCCTAAAGGAAACAAGATAAATTAAATAAGCTATTGTTGATGGCATAAAAATAAAATTTTAGCCACTTCCCCTCCACCATGATTAGGAGACCAGAATGTATTAGCTGAATAAAGCCATTGCCGAAAAGGTGAGTAGGACTAGGAACCACATTTCAAAAGGGATCATTTCTGGAATGAAGGAAGAGAATCACCTCTCTGGTCCCTCTCAGACCACACCTGGGATCTGGTCTCAGTTCTGATTGCCTTTTATCAGGAATAGTGACAAAGTGACTCCTGCTCAGAGGAGAGATGTGTGGCTAGGACAAGAACAAGGACCAATAGATGGGGCAGTTGAGGACAATAAGGATCACAAAGGGTGACCAAGCACTCCAGAGGCTCCTGAGCAGCTTGGGAACCGAAGATTCCAAGCCAAGAATGTTTACAGTTGAACCCAGACTTCAAGCTCTAGGGAAGGCCAATATTCTGCAAGAAGACGAGAGGAAAGAATCAGCTGGTGGCTCCATGGAAATCCAGGAGCTCTGGGGATAGCCTTCCTACTGCTAAGCACAGTGAATGCCGCCAGGTCAGATCATCATCTCAGCACAGAGACCAGCGCATCTGTACACCACTTCCCTCCCATTCTCGTGAGGAGGCTGACAGGGACCTGTCACTCCAATGAGGCCATCACAGTGGCCTTGCTCCTCCAGCTGACTGAGTGCAAACCTCCATCCACATGCTAAGAATGGCAACATACAGCTGATCTCCATCCACACTTGGCAAGACGTCAGGGGAGGAGTAGAAGGGGAGGAGGAAGGGGGAGCAGCACAGAAGTGGAGGGCAAATGGCATTGGATCCACAAGGGATTCAACTTGGTGGTGGGTGGAATATGTGAGAGAGTCCTCAGCACAAATAAATGCATGTGATCCATTTTAAGCCTAATTTGGGTCCCTTATCCTATGCAGGAAGCTGGTCACCATGCCTAAGAAGGACACAATGCCATGCCGCCACACGGCCTTCCCTGCTCTGAAGTCTGCATCTCATTATCGAATACAGCTGTGGACACTGCTGGTTCTACCTTCTGTCTGGAAGTATCCCAGGTCCCTTATCAAGCCACTGCATTGCCCTCCCCCATTGTCATGTGGGTCAGTCTATGGTCTCCACCCATGCTGTCTTTGCCTTGGAGTCCCATGTCTACAGGTCCTGCCAGGCTCTTATGCCCTGCTACTCTCTGCTGTCCACAGGTAGGACCAATGAAGTCTCTGCCCTTACAGATTCCCCATCTTGGGTCTGGATACTCTTGTCCTCCATCCAGGTGATTTAAAGAATCTGAGGTCAGGAGCCAACAAATGCACAGGCCCCTGTTGACCTGGCAGGGGGCCTTTACAGAGCTCAGGATCTCAATCTGATCTTGTGCTTCACTCCCAGGGCTGTAGTTCCATCTCACAGTCAGTTACTTTCTGGCTTCTGGGCTTCAGTACTTCCTGGAAGCCATCTACTGTCCTACATTTTTTTTTTTTTTTGGTACCCGGGATCGAACTTGGGTCCTTGTGCTTGCGCAGCAGGCGACGAAACCACTGAGCTAAATCCCCGGCCCATCCTACATTTTTAAGAATGGGATCTATTTGCTTCCACTAGTCTCATTCATTCATTCATTTATTTACTCATTCATGGTATCAGGCAGTTCCAGGCACTGTGTGAGGTAATACTAGGCCTCTAATATTAAGTAAAAATGTTTATTATTTATTGTCATGGATCTCTGTCTAGTAAGGGTGGGAAACATTCATCAGATAAGGTCCATGGCAAACGTTTAAGTATCCACTGAGACAAAGGCTCTCAAGTTCAGGAGCATGCTTACGGTAGAAACTGTAACAGAGTCAGACCCAGGCCAGGAGATATATCAGGGAAAAGGATGCCAGCCTGAGGAGCAGCATGTGCTAAAGTCCTGTAGTGGAGGGAAGTGGTAGGTTAACTATAAGAATGTTATAGCTAGAGTAAAAGCAGAGCCCAAAGCAAGGGGTTCAGGGAGGATGTTGGAATGAAATGAGGATAATAGATGAGGCAGACCATACAGGCCTTACAATTTATATTAAAGATTCTGGTCTTTATCCTAAGCACAATGGAAAGCCATAATGAGGTGTTGGGTGAGAGGGCAACATAATTAGAGATATGTTTTTAAATGATAAAGCAGACTTCTGTGGGACCAGTGGAAGAGGAAGGCTACAAGGCGGCTACAGCATTAATCCAGGTAAGAGATTCTGGAGGCCGGATGAAGAAAAGATGGTGGAGGTGGCAAGAAATGACCAACTTGGAGAAGCATCTGAGGCAAGTAAGAATTGGTATTAGTCTTTCACTGCTGTGTAACAAATTGTCTCAAAACTAAGCAATTGAAATAGTAAACACCTATTGTCTCCCTATGAGTGAGGAAATGGGGAGCCACTGAATGGGTAGCTCCAGCTCTGGCTCATCCATGAGGCTGTAGAGAAGATGCTGGCTGGATCTGCCTGAAGACTGCATCTGAGAAACACCGGGGGATGCCTGTGATCCCTTCAATCAAACAGAATCTCCCAGACAGGACCCAGGCATCAGTGGTGTTCATCAGGTAATTCCAATATTCAGCTAAAGTTGATAACCATTGATTTTAGGGGTAAAAACAACAGAACTGTTACACTCCCAGCTGGCTGGCCAGCCTACCTGAAGACCACAAGTCACCTGTTCCCACTTTCTCCAGGTCCAGGGTGCCTTCTTTCCCTGAAGCTGGGGTTCCTCTTCTGCCCTCTCCTACTCCATCCAATGGGTACAGCTTATCTTGAATCCCACATTCTTCTATTTCAAGCCCCTACATCATAAGTAGATCCTGACAATGTCAGAAGGGAGAATGGAGACAAGAAAAGGAGAGAGAAGGACACAAGGGAACAAAACTAAGAAAGGAAGATGAGAAAAGCAAAGGAGAATAGTACGACAGTGACAAGTTACCTAGTTCAGACCATATGTCCCAAGTGGGCCAATGACTGGAGGTTGCGAAGAGTATCAGAGATCCCTGTGGCCATAGTTCCCTGGACACCTTCCCTAATGAGGCCACTGTACCAGCAGAGGTGTCCTCCAGCAAGGCAAAGACCAGGGTGAAGATGAGTGGAACCAGGACTGTGCCAAATGCACTTTACAACTCTTTGAAAATTCTAATTAGGTTACAAAATGAACTTGCGAGCAGAGCAAATTCCCAGCTCTCCTATGGAAGCTAGGTAACCTACTTTGTCATTCAAATGCACTCCCTATATATAGCCCTGACTTGTGCAAATGTCACTCCTTTTACCTGACTAAAGGGTATAATTATAGATTTACTTCTATTCATTCATGAAATGTGTCTTCACTTGATTAAACAGTTCCTTCAAGTAAAATCCATTAAAATATGGAACATGTTAAAACGTGGCTCATTAGAGGCAGAGGGCATCAATATAGTTAAGATGCTAATTAGGATAAACAGGCATTTGAAACACTTGAATCTTTGAATAATTCAGGTCACTTTTACTGGGGTTCCAGCTCCCCAGGAACCACCATTAATTTAAGCAAATTAAAAAATTAGTCTGGAGAAGAGAAGACCAAAGCAGGAAGTGATGGCCAACTTCAAACATGGAAGAGCTGTCACTGGGAAGCTCTTATGGGATGCCTAGTTCTGGGCACCCTTGTGGCAGTGGGAGAACCAACAGATAGATGGTTTAGGAAAGCAGATTTTGACCCAAAGCCAAAAAAAAATTTCTAATGATGGAGAAGGTGGTTTTGATAGAGAGCAAGCGCTTTGCCATCAGAGGTATGTAGGCAGAGGCTGGTTGGGATGCTGGAGAGGGGCTTCCTCTTTCACCACCAATGCCTATGATTCCACGTGAATATTTGCAAAATCCCAACTGTCCTCATATTGTTGTTTTGAATTTAAAAGTTGATGAGGCAGTTCTGTCCAGCTCTGGGGTTTTTCAAAGATTTGGGGCATGCACTTCAATTCTTGTAGAACCTTCTCTACATGGTTGCATTCCCACCTTTCCAGGATTTACTGAGGAAAGTGGTTCCTTTGAAAAATGAAGCTACCTACTTTTCATATTTCTGCAAATAAGCTAGCCCTTAATAATCTATAGCTAGAGTTAAACGTAAGTGAAAAAAATCTTTCAAGGATAAGAATGTAAGTGACTACATATCTGATCTACAGCTCATAGGTTACACCTATGAACATATATGGAGCCACTTCCACTCACATCTACGTGTGTGACTCTTGCAAGTTCAGTGTGGAGCAAAAGGGTTGAATGGTGACCCCAAAAGATACATCCAAGTCCTACCCCTCAAAACCTGTGAAATAGACCTTATATGGAAAAAAGACCTTTGCAGATGCAACTAATGGAATGATCTTGAGATTGCACTGGAAAATTCCAATGTCAAGCATCCTTATAGGAGGAAGGCTGAGGGAGATCTGAGGCACAGGGCAGAAGGGAAAAGGCCACGTGAAGACAGGTAATTGACAGCCAAGGAACCACTAGAAACGGGAAGGCAGAGTTCTCTTCTAGCAACTTCAGAGGCAGCACAGCCCCACCAACAGACACTTTGATTTAGGACCTCTGTCTTCCAGAACTAGAGAGAATACATTCCTGTTGTTTTAAGCCACGAATCTGTGGTGATTTGTTAGGGCAGCTTCAGGAAACGCATACACCTGGGGCCTTCTGATCCAAACCACACTCTTACAGAGAAGCCTGGCTTCCTGTGCAGTCCAGACACTCATCCCACGCTGAGGCTTCCCAGTTTCCCTAGCTGGTGGAACCTCTTGTCTGTCCCAAAGAAATATGGTGCTATGGTTTAGATCTAAAATGTCTCCTAAAAGTCTCATATGCTCAGAGGTAGGGCTTTTGGATCACGGGTGCTATACTCATCAGTGGATTGCTCCATTGATGAGTTCATAGCTGGATATGCTGTTAGGAGGTTGGGCCTGGTCAGAAGAGATGAGTCACCCATGGGCTCTCATCATAGGCCTGGGGCCAAAGGACTAATTTGGGTTGAGCTGACACACAGGTGGGTGGGGCACGAGTCTGTCCCTGGTTAGGTTCTCCCAGGAAGCACATTTAGAGTCCTATGTAGGATTTGTTGGCCAGGCCGCCCCCTCCTCCAGGAGGACTTGGGGAAGGTGGGACTAGGCACAGGAAGAAACTGAAACGCCGTAAAGTCTCAGCCAGGCCTGTCAGGCTGAAAGGGCCCTAGAGAGATTTCCCAAATCAAGGCAAGAAGGCCAAGCCAATCTTTGGGCACAGGATGCCCAGAGGAAAGGGGTGTGACCATGAATGAGGCTGCTCTCTTTAGGAAATGGCAAATCCCAGGTGGTCCAGAGAAATGTAGCTGTTGATAGAACCCTTGTAGTGTCTCAGGTTGCTTCTGTCTGTTCCTTCTGACTCAAGACTTTTTAAGGTAGTTTCTAAACTTCATTGAAAGTCTGAGGAAAGGAGGAGAGCAATAAAACCACCCATATGCCTGGTATACTGACTAGTATAATACTCTTATTGATTATTCTCCACTTGCCCTCACCCAAATCCACTAGGAGGCCCTGCCCTCTCTACCTCTGGAATTTGACTTTATAGATGGCATCACTGGAGCTTTGTCTCTTGATTTCCACTTAGGGTCTGCCAAAAGGATGCCCCAGCAGGAGTCAGAGGGCCAATGGGAGACCCCAGCAGGAGTCAGAGGACCAATAGCAGGCCTCAGCAGGAGACAGAGAGCCAAATGGGAGGCCTCAGCAGGAGTTAGAAGACCAGTGGGAGGTCCTAGAAGGGGTCAGAAGGCCAATGGGACAACTCAGCAAGAGTGAGAGGATCAACAGAAAGCCCCAGCAGGAGTTAGAGAGTCAATGAGGCTGCAGCATGAGTCAAAGGGTCAACAGGAGGCCCAAGAGGGGACAGTGAGCAGGAAGAAAAAGAGGTACAGTTCAGGGTATTGCTGCCGTGGCTCCTCCTTGGCTTGGTTATGGCCCTGTCCAGCAGCCCCCTCCTCCCAGCTTCAAAAACACAACTCTCTCCCCTTGCCAGTCCCAGGGGCTGCATTAGCAATGGATAGTTCCTTTCCCTGCCCCAAACACTTCCTTTAAAGTAAACTTTAACTCTCAGAATATGCCATTTTTTTCCTGTAGGGGTCTTACTTGGGACAACAGATAAAAGTTTTTCAGGGAGAAGTTATCAATGCACAAGCAATTTTATATCCTCATTTTTGACCTAACATTTGATCATATTACTTATAGTTCATTTTCTCCACCAGTCATACCTTCAAGGATCACTTCAATTTCCTGAACTCAGCTCTCCCCTGTCTAAGTCCTGCTATCCCTTTTAGTCCCATGGCAAACAGCCCCTTCCTTATGAATCCTGGAATTGCAAGGAGCTTCCCTGACCCACTCTGAACACCAGCATTCTCCACTCCTTCCTCCCAGGCCACACTTTCTTAGCCCTTTTCAGTGACTGGGAAGTTCCTCGAGTCATCTGCAGCCCTGAGAATCCACTGTGTCAGGGCACATGCAAGATCTCCTCAGACTTGTGTCTGAGCTACTGGTGCACAAACAGGAGCTCAGCTCTGGTTGCTCCTCAAGGTGAGGAGAGACAGTCTGCCCTTCCCCTGGCCTGGAGCCTGCCAAGCCAGCCCCTTCCTGAAGAGCTGCTGAGTGTGTGTCCTCCGAAGGAGCTGGCAGGGCATGTGAGCCACCATGTCCTGCATGGACACTGCACCAAGTGCTGAACAGGCTGCCAACCTGGGAGCGGGTTGGAGGCTATGCTGAGCAAAGCACTTTTTTCAATGTATCTTCCTTAGACCAAGACCTGGAAACTCCAGTGACCCGTATTTACCCAGCAGAGTCCAAGTGGAATTTTCCAAAGGGGACCAAAATCTGGTCCCCTAACATTACAGTTAATGCCATGACTTGTTTCATGCCCATCTGCCCCGGGGCTGTAAGCAGCCCTAAGTCCTTCAGGCCCTATCTGAGTTCCTATAAGATTCCAGTACCGTGGCCTGCCTCAAGCACCCCTGACTGACTGAACACATGAGGCTACAGGACACCTACTCATCTCCTGAGGTATATGTCGCTTAATGCCAGGTGCCCAGCATTCCAAATAGGACTTGAGAAGCATCCGTACCTCATCTGTGTTGCATCAGAAAAGAGGAAGAGTTCTTAGGCAGAAATGCCAGAACACTCCAGAAAGGAAGCCTGAGAGAAAAAGTAGAGCAGGCTACACATCTCAGACAAGTAGGAAAAGTCACAGCAATGATGGGGGCTCATATTTATTAAGTGTCCTTTACATGGCAATCCTGTCACAGTGTCAGATCACTCCTCTTGGCCATTGCTATAGGCCCAAAAAGGTTTAATTATGGCAGAGAGGTTGAGTCAGCTGCCCAAGGTCACATAGCTAGGACAGTAGTGAGCCTAGTGTTCACCTTCAGGTCTATTTCTTTCTAGAGCTCATACTATAGCTTTGTGCAGTGGCAGTATCGTAGCCAATGAGGTTTATCCGAGGGGCGATTATTGCTAATAGAGCTCATACTATATATCAGGAATCAGCAAACTTTTTTGTGTGGACAGAGGGCAAATATTTTAGGCTTTTCTGGCTTTTCAGAAGCTTCTGTTTCAACCACTCTAGCTCTGCCATTGTGCTGCAAAAACAGCTATAGACAGTAGCACATGAATGGAGGTGGGTGTGTTCCAATCAAACTTTATTTATAAAACCAGGGGCTACATTTGGCCCCGGGGCCAAGGTTGCAGACTCTTAGTCTAGACCCATGATAGAGCCTGTGGTTTTATTTTCTCCTCTTGGAAGGCTGAGGAGAGAAGTACACTGTGGAATCGGGTGGCTCAGGATTGGAATGCTGGCCATGTGCCCCCGCTGCAAAGGAACAAAGAAACTTCTGAGACCCCTTCTCACGTGGAAACAGAACATAACCGACCCCCACTGTAAGGCTGTGGAAAGGGTCAAAGCAAGCTACACGTGCTGCATGTCTGGCATGGCTGCAGTTTAGTAAGTGGCAGTGTCACTGTCTGATAGTGAAGGTGAGGTGGGGACAATAAAATGTAGGGCTTGGGACAGGGGCCAGTGATGGCAGTGCTGCTGTCACCAGACCTCGAAGGCATATCATCTTGTGCATTTTGGCTGAGGACTTTCTGCAGGAGAATGCTGTTCTGCATCCCAGGAAGCCCCAGAGGGGATCCACAGGCCCCTGTGGTGGGAGGACTTTTTGCCACCCAGGGAGGAACAGATGTGTGGAGCTTGGTGACTCCCCATGGAGGGCAGTGAACCAGCTGTTCAGAGACTTGATATGGCAAAGGGTGCAATGTGCTGTCTTCCCAGGGCGGGCAGCCAAGCATAGATGGGAGCCTCTGCAACCCCCACCCCACTGCCTGCTGCCCACAGCTGCTGACTCATGCAGGAGGCTGGGGCATGCCAGAAGGAATGAGAAATGCCCTCCGTGAAACACAAGGCTTCCCAAGGGGATTGATGGGGCCTGAGAGGCAAGGGACAGTTTCTGCTGTTTCCATTTAAAGGTCATAACTTTGGCAGAGCAGAGAGGATGTGGGGATGCTCCATCAATACACTGAAGGGCAGGATGCAACTAAGGATTCTAGAGAAGGGACAGAACCCGCTGCCCCAATACTAGCAGCACCATCTTTGGCGGGAAAATTTCTTCTCTGATCAAGAAGATGTTAACCTGAAATTTGAGAGCAAGAAGAAATGTATCCCAGAAAAACTATGAAGTCAGATACAATGAGAGCCAATATATATAAAAACCAGGGCCCAGAACAGGAGATGCTCAAGAATTCTCCTATACAGTATCAGTATACCAAAGTGCAAAGTATTGGAAAGTGTTAACTATGAAACTTTGGAGAAAGATGGTAAATCTGAGCACAGATGTCCAACTCCCACCTAAGCTACCTCCTTCTGAAAGTGACAGAAAGGACGAAGGGAGTATAAAAATAGGGGGAATCTGCTTCGGCTTTGGAAAATAGGAAAGAGTGCCATCAATATGCCAGCAACTTTGAGGAATTTCTGCTAGCTACAGTGCCAGCAGAACCAGATTGAAGGCTGACTCACAGCTCCCCTTTCTGAGAAAGTAGCATGGTGCTGCAGGAAGGGGAGGACAGGCACGCTGAGAGGGACCAACCTCACAGCCTCTGATGAGTTAACAAGTACCACAGGAGAGACTGGGCCACAGAAAGGGTGCAGAACTCACCACAGAGGACTCCCTCTCACAGCCTTCCAGAGTGGCTGGGCCATCAGATCCAAGAACAAGCAAAGGCTATCCAAGTCATTTCCCACCACAGACCTGGGCACCTCCCAGATACTGCAGGCAGGAGATCAAAGGAGGAGGCCCGGAGCAACTCTCCACATCTTTAGCAGATGTTCAACAAATTCCGAGAAGAAACCAAGAGAGAAAAAGTGCCTCAGTTCCAGATGGCTCCCCAGCCCCTTTGGCTGCTTGTCCCTGGGCGAGTAGTAGGAAATTTCATCATCCCATCTTCCAGCTGAGTATCTGAGGTAAGAATCCCATAGTGTTTAGATGAAACAATTGAGGGAACCCAAGGAGAATTCACTCAAGCTGTAGGAAAATAGCAGATCAAGGAAGGCCTAAAACGCACAGGGAACCTACGAAACCTCTGTAATCATGAAGGAAACAGACAAGACAAAGAATGTCATCTCTACAAAGATTTGCTACAGAAAGTAAAAGTAAATTGTAGTGTCCATTTATACTTCAAAGAAATTAAAGAAAACCTGGTTTCTAAAAAGTAATATGAAATAAAGGGAACTGGAATTAAAAGAAGTCTGATAGAATTAAGATAGTATTAACAGGAAATAAACTGTGGTATTGAATATGAGAACTGTAAGAAGCACTAGAAGAAAAGAATTTAACTGAAAAACACTGATGGATGTTGTGGAGAATGACCTTGAGATGTTCTTTTGGAGACAGAGAACAAGAACTAAGATAAAAATGACCAGAGAAGAAATAATAACATAGAGGGAAAACTACAGAGACTCAGTTAAGATTTTCCAATATTTCAAAAAAATCTTAGAACAAATGAATAATAATTAAAAATATAGTAGAAGAAAATTTTTGTAGCCCAGAGAAAGACCAGATTCTTCAAAAAAAATAGTATTCATGTTTCAGACAAACATCAGATACATATCTTTTCTTTCCTAATTTCAAAGTCAAAGAATCCTACAAGCTTTCATTATGATGGTGAGGGAATTATTTACAAAGGAACCAAATCAGATTGCATCAGACTTCATTACAACATTGATATAATATCTAAAGAGGTTTGAGGAAGAATATTATGATCACAGAACTTGTCACTCATAACAGAAGCAACAGAGAGAAACTGATTTATGGAAAGGCATACTAGGTATAAAACTCATATGATCTCCCTGGAAAACATTACTCAAAGATGTATTTTAGGCCACAGAGAGATAAATCAAAAGACACACTCATGAAAGATGTCAGTAGAAACTGAAGCCATGTAAATATGAATTGAAACTTAAAATTATAGTAATTTGAAGATAAAATCAGCATCCCAAGTACAACTGAGCAAAGAATAGCTATAATGTGAAGAGTAAAATTAAATAAAAACTCAAATTATAACAACACAAAATTAAAGGTGCTGGAGGATAGGGAATAAATAAATGTGCTATTTTGTACAGCTTATAATAGATATGATTGCATTTCTATGTTTGTACTTAGAGAAGTAGAAGCCTAATATTTTAAACTTAAAGCGCAATTATGGAATAGTTTTATAATGATGATGAGTTACTATTCAGATAAAAATTTGGAATTTGGCTATAGCTGTGATCAAAGACAAAATTACCTGCTTAAATATTTAATAGCAGCCAAAAAAAAGTAAAAAAAACAAGTATGCAAATCAGGAAATTAAAACAAAAATGGCAAAATAAAGAAGGAAGCTATTTAATGATAAAAGCAGAAGCAAATAAATCAGAAAGTAAATAAATAGAAGCGGAGCCAATAAAAGTTCAAGATCTAGCATCTTGGTTAAAAAACAAAATAATGGAATGCTTCGCTGAAGACATAACATGTTTTTTTTAAAAAGCTGTATATTTTTGCGAGAGAAATGTCTGAAAAACTTATCCATTGCTGGGAGGATGAGTAATCTTTAATGAGGACATCAGTAGACCTCCCCTACCCTAAGCATCAAGGTGGCTATTTTTAATAGGAAGGATGAACAGATAGCTCTATTTTGTAGCAAAATGAAACAACAGAAAGGGGCCAGAATTTTAAGAGAAAAACCTCTCTGGCCCCTTGGGGCTGTGGTTATTTGAGCTTCAGGAGCTCAGCAAGTATGTTCAGAGACTAGGACCAGGGCAGTAACTAGGCAGACCAGTGTCTGTAGTACCTTCAAGTAGCAGCAGGAAGCAAGGGCCACAGAAGGCAGGCTCTCGCAGCTTTGTGTGGGGAAGGACACCAAGTTGCTGCCCATTTTAAAGGAAGATGAACTTTACCTCATATCATACATAAAAAATTAACTCAGTGGGGACCAAAGACCCAGATGTAAAAGCTAAAACCACACAGCTCTTAGAAGGAAGTCTTCCTGACCTTGGATTAAAAAATGGTCCATAAATATGATATCCAAAGCAAAAATTGTTTTTATTTTATCAAAATTTAAAACTTTTATGCAAAATATACCATTAAGAAAGTAAAAAACAATGCATAAATGGAAGAAAATTTTTGCAAATTATGTAGACAGTTCCTGACTGGTAATGTTTTAACTTATGATTTTTTGACTTACAACAATACAAAAGTAAAATACATTCAGTAGAAACAAAACTGAATTCCGAATTTTCCCCCAGGCTCATGATGTGCAGCATGATACTCTCTTCTGATGCTGAGCAGCCGCAGATCCCAGTGAGCCATGCAGTGATGAAGATGGAAACGCGATGTTCTATTGTGTACCATGCTGCCAGTGTCTTTTGGGTGTAAGTATTTAATAAGTTACATATTCTATTCAACACAGTATTATAAAGTAAGTTTTGTGTTAGATGATTTCACCCAACTGTAGGCTACTGTAAGTAGCCTAGGCTACTTAGAGCAGGCTAGGCTAAGTAAGCTGTGATGTTCAGTGTCTTAGGTGCATTAAATGCACTTTCAACAGTGTTTTCAATTTATAATGGGTTTATCAGGCTGTAACACCATCCCGAGTCAAGGAATATCTATATCTGATATGGGTCCAATATCTAGGAAATATAACAAATTCTCACAACTCAATTACAAGAGACAACCCAATTAAAAGTTGGCCAAAAGATTTAGTCTTATCTCCCAAGAAGATATACAAATAACCAATAAGCACATGAAAATGTGCTTAACATCTTTATTCATTAAGTTACTGGACATCAAAATCACTTCGCACCTGCTAGGTTAGCTATAAATTTTTTAAAACATAAGTATAGGCAAGGATATAGAAAAATTGTAACTTTCATATACTGCTGACAGTAATGTAAAAATGGTGCAGCCATTGATATAAAGCAGAAAATGGTTTGGCAGTTTCTCCAGATGTTAAATATGGAATTACCATATGACCCAGAAGTTCCACTCCTAGAGAGGTATATATTCAAAAGAACTGAAAACATACTCACTCATATGTCCACATAAAAATGTGTGCACAGAAATGTTCATAGCAGCATCATCCATAATAGCCAGAAGCAGAAACAACCAAAATATCCTTCCACTAATGAATGGGTAAACAAAATTTGTTTTTCAATTTTTTTTTTTTTTGGTACCAGGGATGGAACTCGGGTCCTTGCACTTGCGAGGCAGGCGGTGGAACCACTGAGCTACATCCCCGGCGCCAAAATTTGTTAAATTCACATACTGGAATATTATTTGGCCATAAAGACAGGTGAAGTACTGATACATGCTGCAACATGAATGAACCTTGAAAACATTATGCTAAGTGAAACAAGCTAGACACAAAAAGCCACATATTTTATGATTTCATTTATATAAACTGCTATGGCAAGTCCATAGAGACAAAAAATAGATTTGTGGTTCTCAGGGGCTGGGGCGAGGGGAGACTGAGTGAATGCTAATGGACATAGGATCTCTTTTTGGGATCACAAAAATATTCTGAAATTAGACAGTGGTAATGGCTGTACATCTCTGTGTATACACTAGATAGTATTTAATTGCATGCTTTAAAATGGTTAAAATGGTCAACCTTCTACTATGTGAATTTTTTAACAATAAAAACAAAAACCAAACCACTCTCTAGAAGTTTCTCAGTGACTCAAAGTATGAGCCAAAGTTTTCACAAATATTCCTTAAAGGCCACAAATCTTTTCCCCATCCCTGATTTCCCACCAGCCACCTCACTCTGCCTGAGCCTTGATAGAATCTCTGAACATTGCTCCAGTCCCCCCAGAATCCCTCCTTGCTTGGAGTTTGGGGCCAGTTCCCAGGAACCTCGCACATCAATGCCTTTGTCCAGCTGCTCTCTCTGCCTGGAACTCTCTTCCTCCAGATATCTGATGACTTGCTCCTCACTGCCTTCAGCTGTCTGCTCAAGTGCCATCTTATCTTTGAGGCTCTCTTGACCTCTCCCTGATCTCTCCCCACTCCTCATTGTGTGTCCGCTTTCTCTTACCAGGCTTAATTTTTCTCCTCAGCTTTTATCATCTGACAGATACATTATATTTTTATCTGCTCATTATTTTTCATCACCCGTGTCCCTGTACTAGAATGCAGGCTCTCCGATGGCAGGGACTTTGTTTCATTCATGGATGTGTCCACAGTGCCTAGCACATGACCAACATAAGCTCATCACTTGACAGCTGTGCTAAATGAATGCATTAGAAGATGAATACAAGAAAACTGGTGGCTATAATTTGTCATAACAGATCTAAGAAAAAACACACAGCTACCAATATAGAGTGTAAATAGGCATCTGATTTTGCAGCATGCATATCTGATATACACACTGAGTAAATAAAAATAGAACAACCCTTAGCATGATGAGGAATAACTGACAGACATCAAATCTTGCTAACAGCATCCTCATTAGAATCAAGAATGAGACAAGAATACCTAGTATTGTTACCATTTGTAAATATAGTTCTAGAATGTCTAATGAATGAAACTAAAACTATAAAACTAATATATATTGGGTGCTCCCTTGGGCACTGTTCTAAGCCCTAAGCACTTTACATGTCTTGGCTATTTTAACACTCATGACACTTAAGGTAATGTGGGTATGACCCTATTATTAGGAACACAGAAAAATGCAATGACCTGCCCGAGGTCACCCAGCTGCTAAGTGGCTGTGCCGGAGTAAGAACCTGGCAGTCTGTCATTCTGCTCTTAACCACTGTGCAGCACAGCCTCAATGAAAAAAAAATGGTAAGGATGAAGATGCTGTAAAGACTGTAAAGCAGAGAGAAAACGCATCCTTGCTTTAGATGCTATTGTAGGCTACCTGGAAAACCCAAGGGAATTAAGAGAGGAAAAGCTACCAGAAGTAATGAGTTCAATACGTCCAGTCATAAGAGGTATATACAGAGATCAATAGCTTTCCTATACTCTAGGAATAGCCACTTTAAAAACGTCATGGAAAATAAGACTCCATTCACCAAAGTAATAATGAATGCAGAATACCTGAAAATAAATTTAACAGCAAATGGAAAAGATCTACATTTAAAAAAAATGACAAAACTTTCCAGAGAACCAATGAGAAATCTTAAATAGAGATATGTTCAATGTTCATAAAGCATAGCCTCAGTATTTTAAAAATGTCAGATCTGCCCCCAAATTTATTACAGAGTGACTAGAATTCAAATAAAATCACCAAGAGCATTTTGGGAGCCTTATAACTATTACAATGGAGCAAAATAAAGACAATTGTGACAAAAGGGAGAATGCACATTGATTCTATCAGAAGACTATTTAAAAAACTGTGATGTCAGTTCCCAAGTAGACAGGTAGATCAATGGAACAAAATTTTAAAACTCAGGAACAGGAACCCAAGAACCCCAATTAATGTAAACACTATATGTCATAACTTATGAGCTAAGACAAATAATATCAACAAGTATGAAAAGGGGAATAGGGGAACTGAGAAGGGAGGGAAAGGTAAGGAAAAAGGGATTTTAAAAAAAGAAGCTATAGTATGTACATGTAACCACTCTCAAGATAATTGTAAGTTGCACAAATTGCAAAAGTGTACTAATACAAACAAAACAAAACACCCTCAGGAACAGGCTATAGCAGCACTGTCCAGTACAGTGGCAATTAGTCATGAGGTTACTGAGCACTTGGATTGTTAGTGTCAGTCACATATTGAAATGATAGCATTTTGGATATATTGCATTACATAAATTGAAATTATTTATTAAATTTAAATTATTATTAAAATTAATTTTATCTATTTCATTTACTTTAAAAAATGTGGCCACTAGAAAATTCAGAATCACATATGTGGTCGGCATTATATTCCTAACACACTGAAGTGGTATAAAGCATATATAAAATGTAGGATATTATTTTCTAAAGATTAAATTTAGCATAGGCATTTTAATGATTTGGGAAGAGATATGTCACTTAAATGCTGAATCAACAAGCGACTCTGACTAAGGTAGAAGGAGAAAAGTTTGATATTTCAGACCAGATACTAAAATTTCAGATGAACTGAAACATGAAGTAATAAAAGTACTAGATGGGCCAGGGATTTAGCTCAGTGGTTCCACTCCTTGCCTTGCAAGCACAAGGTCCCAAGTTTGATCCTCAGAACTCAAAATAAATAAATAAAAAATAAAAGTACTAGAAGAAAACATAGTTGAATATTTATAAAAATTCTTGTGATGGGAAGAGCTTGCTAAACATAAGATTAAGGATGAAAAACTGGTCTTGATAAATTTGAGTATGTCAAACTTAAGATTTTGAACATATGTATCAAATAACATCAAAAACAATTAAATGTTACATGAAACATGGGAAAATATCTGTAGCCTATGTGATAATGGGCTGATAGCTTTACTCTGTAAAGAATGCTTAAAAACTAGTAAAAAAAAAAAACCACTCCAATAGGAAAAATTGCCAACAACAAGAGCTGCCAATTTACAAAAAGAGAATCAGAAATGAGAATCTTAGTAAAAAAGAAATTCAATGTTAATAGTAATCAGGGAAATGCAAATTAAAAGAGCAGTTGCCAAAGATCAGAAAAGAATAATGCACAATGTTGGCAAGGAGTGCATTCATATATGTCTATGAAACTTTAAATCGGTGTGATCTTTCTGGAGGACAATTTGGCAATATCTATAAAAGGTTCAAAAATATATGTATGCTATTTCTAGGAACTTAACCTTGAAAAATAATCAGAGATGTTCCAACAGAAACTCAAGTATGAGTTTACTGTATCACTGTTTATAATCAGTAAAGACTGGCAATGGCTTCCATGTTCTTTAATGAGGTTTTCTTGAGTAAGTGATAGCAAGGTATAGGTGAAAGTATTTTTAAAGATAAATTGGATAAAGATGGTGAAAGTAAATACATATCTACTTCCTGACCCATTCCAAATTTCTTGAAATGACAAAGAATTCAATAAAAATAATCTCTAACAGTTAGAGGAAATATGGCCCAAAATACATCAGAGAGGGCTCTGGGCCAGGTAGAGGCAGTTCATGGGGTTACAAGGGCCAGAGTCAACAAGAACTAGGTGGTCCTTATGGATCACAGTGGTAAACATTTGCTGGCCTGGGAAAGCATTCTCCCTGGACTAAGTTAAATAAACCACTTGTATATGAAGAGCATGTTTATTTATACATATTGAAAAAAAAGTGGAATGACATAAGCCCAAATGTTAACAATGACCTTTTAGTGGATGGGTGCTATGGTTTCGAGGTGATTTGTCCCCCAGTGGTTCAAGTGTTAGAGATTTTATTCCCAATGTGGCCAAATTGGGAGATGGTATGGAATCTTTAAGAAGTGAGGCCTAGTGGGAGATGATTAGATCATGGAAGGCACTGCCTAGGAAAGAACTGATGTAGCTCTCATAGGATCCTGGTTAGTTCTCAAGAGAGGGTTGACTTGCCATGTGATCTCTCCTTCCTGCATATGTTCCCACCATGTGATACTGATAGAGCAATAATACACAATAATACAGGCCCCTGCCTTGCTCTTGCCTTGCCTCCTGTTTTTTTCCCCACAAAATGTTTTCTTCCAGAAATGTAACAGTTTGGGGGGGGGCAGTGCTCCCACTTAATGTATCAAAATGTTTTGTAACTAAACTGGGTGACCTCTCAAGAATGTTGTTAACTCTGCCCCTTCAAGAATGTTCTGTTAACTCCACCCTTCTGCTTCTGTGAGCATGCTCGCCTACCCCATGGATCCCTATATAAGAAGGATCTCGTTTATAGTCAAGTGCTCAGACTTCAGAGTATGAACTCCTCTGAGCCCGCTGGAGTTAAAAAAAGGTTTTTCTCCACCTTTTCGAGTGACCTTCAGATTCTTGAGTCTTTAAATTGTGGTAGCTGCAACCCAAAGCTGTAACACTCAGCTGTGCCTCAGAGCTGTGGCACTTGGCTGTTACACTGAGCTGTAACACTTGGCTGTAGCACTGAGACGTTCCATTTTCCCACAACAATACCATCTGCAATCAGCTATTCAGAGTTAAGTCCATACTGGCACTATGGCCTTGAATGTGTAGATCTGTGAAATAAATGAACCTCTTTTTCATATAAAGTACCCAGCCTCAAGTATTGCAATAGCAATAGAAAATGGACTAATAACACATTATGTTATGGTCAATTTTTAATTTTCCTTTTTGCCCTTTTGTGTTTTCCACATATACTGCCTTGAGTAAATATCAATATTGCAATTAGAAAATAATAATATTTTAAAATAAAAAGCAAAAACTGACAACAATGGGATAATTGATATTTTTATGTAAGAAAGCAGCTACTTCCTTTTATGTAAGAAAGTAATCTTCTAATTTTTCTTTTGAATACTGCAGTAGCCTCCTGGCTGGCTTCCCAGCCTCTGTTCTGCTTGTCTCAATCTGCTCTCAAGATTGCTACCATCTCACCCTCCCTGTTTAAAAACTTTCTGTGGCTCCCTACCGCTGGCAGGCAAAGACCCATCTTAGAGACATAAGGAGCCTTCACTGTCCCTCTTTCCTCCTACTTCCCACCCTAAGTATCAAGCTAAGGAGCCCCAAAAACTTCTCACCATTTCCTGAAGGTTCCACACCCCTTTCCCCACTCCAGTCCTTTGTTCACATGGCTCTGGTGTTCTCCAGGCCTGGCAGATGGGCTTTGGGGAAACTCACAGCCAGAATGTCCCAGAATAGCTCTGGAGAACCTACACACAACAGGATGCACAGTGCTGTCAGCCAGGAGGACCAAGCATGATAAGGGATCCTGGGAAGAGTTGTAGGAGCAGATGTGAAGGATATACTGGGCTGTGAGACCCAGGAACTAGGAGAGTAATACAAATGACATGCAAATACTATGGTGAGAACTCCAAGGGACTGTGAGGAGCTCTCATGAGAAATGGGTTATTACCCTATACCTGTACCTCCTTGTTTCTGGGGTAGGGTTGGGGAGATACTGTCCCCAGACCCCTGGCCTCTTATCTTCTAGGCTCACATACATACCTGTCACCTTTTGGTTTTCAGATCCTGACAGTCACACACCACCCCTAAATGAGTTCTCTAAAACAGATGGCACAGTGCTAACCAGATATAATCACCTACACAGTAGGTACTAAAAAATGGCAGTGGATGATGTGACAAAGACACTTTCCCACCCAAAAGGTTCTGATGCAGCAACTGTTTCACAAAGCTGCAGCCATGTCTGGAAACCTAGCCCAGGGCTGTAGAGACAGCAGGAAGTGTCTCTGTGAGGGCTCTGAGGTTACTGTAAATGGCCAATTTCCCCCAGAGAGTGTCTCAGAGAAGGCATACTCCCTGCCTCACCTTGGTGTTCCAGGATCCATGCAGTCTGGGATAAGGACATAGTCACCTCTTGAGCTGATACTGTGACCCTCCCAATCTCCCTAGTTCTGAGGTCAACCCCAGCAACCAACTTGAAGCTATGCCTCTGTCTTAGTTACTTTTTCTCATTGCTGAGACAAAATACCTAACACCCAAAGTAAAAGGAGGAAAGGCTTATTTGGCTCACAGTTTGTAGAGGTTTCAATTCATTGTTGGCTGGCTCCAAGGCAGGGTGACATAGCAAATGGGCATTGCCGAGGAGAAACTGTTCATGGTAGGCAGAAGGCAGCAAGGTAAGCAAGTAGCCTTGGCAGCCTTTTTCTGTTTCTATCTAGGCTACCAGGACTTGGGTGGTGCCAAACCAATCAGTAGACTGATTTAGTAATCACACATCCTTAACGTCAGTGTCACACACTCGAGATTCAGCCACCCCTGAAAAAGGCCCACCTATGACTGCATGAGGCTTTGTGGGCACATCCAGACACAAGCCATTACAGTCTCCTCTATAGCAGACCTAGCCACACAGCCTGTTTCCAGCCCCCTCCCGGTCAACAACCCTGAGTGTACACATGCTGCCACTGAAATGACAGGGCACTGGACACTGGAGACTTGGCAGCCAATGGTTCTCCCCAGGTGGATCCTCCCCCACAGCAGTGATGGGAGGGCAGAGAACCTGCCAGCAGGCCACATTGCAAGCCCCCTTCCTCACCATTTGCCCATGTCCCAAGTTAAATGAACAGGTGGCCAAGAAGTCTCTGTCCCTGTGGTCCCCAAACTTCAGACACTTTGCCACCCTTGAGGGTCATTTCACTAGGGATGCACACCACCTGTGGAACCACTAACTCTGTATTTTCCTTCAACTTGTCTCACTTTTTAATGGGAGTTCCACCCTAAGTAACAATATCCATGAAGTGCAGAAGATTAGCTGGTGATGATATTTTTTCTAGCCTATAAAACATAAATATAGCACATTTAAATCTGCACAAAGATGTCACATAATTATACCATACTCTGGGAAATAATGGACCTATCTCCTCAAAGATGCCAAAGAAGCTACAGCAAACAGCTACCTTGAGGGTGGGACAGATATATACCCTTTCCTGTGGGCTGCCCTGCAAGCCCAGTCCCTTCCAGAGGTTGAGGTGAGAACAGAAAAGGGAGGATGTGGGTTTTGGGGACAGTTAAGTCTCCTAAAAGCATCAGCAAGTTCTTCAGATAAAAGCTAGGGTGAAGTCAGGGCACTAGTCCCATTAGGACTAAAATCTGATCTGTATTGAGTCCCTCCTGTGTCCTAGTGATGGAAGATCTGGCAGCCTGGGTAGGGGAGGCCACTGACAGAGATTAGTGGGGGGGTTCAGCCCTCTGGTGTTTGTGACCCTTTTTTGAGGTAAAGTGGGCTTAGAGCGTGGTGGTCTCACCCCCAATACAGTGGGTATCTAACTGTAGCATGCAGCAGCCAGATTTCTGGGTCCCCTCATGTGTCTGCCTCACTGGGTCTGGGGTAGAGCCCAGGTGAAGCTGCTGATAGTGCTGGGCCAGGGACCACACTCTTAGAGCCAGTGCTCTAGAAGGTGGGATTATGTGACCCCGAAGATTAAGGATTCTGAAGTGTTGACCACTCAGAAGAACCTCCAGGAAAAAAGCACCCAGACGCAAACTACAGTGTGTGCCTTGCCAGCTCCCACACCAACATCACCCAGAAGCCACCACATGGCAACTTCATGGCAGTGCTAGTTTCAGTGGGTGGCCCAGAACTTTCCACTGAGAGTTCTAGGAGAACCCCCACCAACAAACAATGTCACGTCCAAAAAAATATCAAGTTAAGAAATGACAACAGCACTAGTCTCACACCCTGGCGCTGTGGGCTACTCCCTTCTTTCCTATGGCCCTGGTGACTTGGGCAAGGACCCAGTCCAGACAGACCATGAGGGCAGATGGCAGGGTCGGGATGTTCTGTGCCTCCTATGCTCATCTCACCATCACAGGTGGAGACTCAGTCCAACAAAGAGAAGATCACTGGATCTGCCCCTAAGAATCTGACCTAAGAGACAGAAAAATCCTTTACTAAAACACATGGACCAACCCTAATTGCACATTCATGCCCCAGGCAGCCTGCATGGGGAAGGGAAACAGACCAGCACTGGTGATGGGGGAAAGATGAGAAAGCAAGTGGTGTCTTACGCTGGATGTCGCTAAGAGCAGGCACCAGGGAGTGAGCACAGAGGCAAGGCAGCTCCCTTGATCCTGCTGGAGGAGGGGTAACCAGGTGGAGAGGATGTTCCTGCAGAGAGAAGCAGGCATGGAGGTGTGGCTGGACCAACGGGGCAGAAGGGAAGTGACCAGAGGTGAGACAGAGAAGGTGGCCTTCAGAGATCATGAAGGGTCTCTTGAGCCACAGTAGGGGGCTGGCTGTTGCTCAGAGGGTGATTCCCTGGCTTCCACACATCATGGGGTCTCCCTGCCTTCCACTGCAAGGGACTCTTCCAGGCTCATGCTCTGGAAGCAGCAACTCTAGAGCAGTTCACCAGAGACCCCTGTGGTGGGGCAAATGGCTACTTGGCAAGTGGGAAAGATTCTATGAGTCCAGGTGGGTCCTGGAGGGCCTGAAAGGGCAGGTGCTTTGAAGAGGAAGCTCCACAGATAGCCACCCTTCTGTCCGTAGCAGATCAAGGGCCTTGGTGGGTCCTGCCACTTGAGGGAAGTCTCTGGTAAGGAAAGGTCAGCCCCATAAGCCTCCAGATCACTGAGGACCTGCCAGGAGGTAAGAAGTCTTGGAGCCTGTATGGAGGGAGGAGGAAGGTGGGGAGTGGCACTTTGGTTGGGCACAGAAATCCTGCCACATAGGGGCCTCCTGAATGGGGGCAGTCACTGGCAGAGAAACCAGATTCTAGATGATGACAAAAATGACTGCTGCTCCTCACCTAGTGCTTTTGATGAGCCAAGTTCTTTTCTTAGTTCTTTAAGTGTTCTTATACAACTGATCCTCACAACAGCCCTGAGAGGTAGTAGGTACCATGATTATGCCCATGCACCAAAAAATAAGGTTGAAAATAAGCATATGAGAAGATACCTCACATCCTATGTCATCAGGAAAATGCAAATTAAAATGACAGTGACATACTGCTACATTAGAGTAGCTAAACCCAGAACACTGACAACAACAAATGTGGCAGGGTTTAGAGTAATTGCTGGTGGGAATACAAAATGGCCAGCCATTTTGGATCACAGTGTGACAGTTTCTTACAAAACTAAACATATACTGGCCATATGATTTAGCAACAAAGTTCCTTTGTATTTACCCAAAGGAGCTAAAAACTTATGTTCATACCAAAACCTGCATACAGATATTTACAGCATTCCGAATTGCCAAAACTTGGAACCAAGATGTTCTTCAGTAGGTAATCAGGTACAAAAAAAAAAAATTACGGTACATCCAATGGAATATTATGCAGCACTAAAAAATGAGCTATGTAGCCAAGGAAAGATATGGAGGAGTTAAATGTATATTCATTAAATAAAAGCCGCCAATCTGAAAAGCCTGCACTCTGCATGATTCCAACTGCAAGACATGAAAAAGGCAAAATTATGGAAAAGAGTAAAGTGACAGGATTTTTAGGGCAGTTAAAATATTCTGTGTGATATTATAATTGTAGATACATGTCATTATATATTTGCCCAAACTCACAGAACGTGCACCAGCAATTGTGATCCCTAAAGTAACCTTTGGACTCGGGGTGATTATGTTGTCAATGTAGGTTCATCAGTTGTAACTAATGTGCCAGTCTGGTGAGGGATGTGGATAATGACAGAGGCTGTGCATATGTGGGGGTGGGAGTACACAGGAAATCTCTGTCCCCTCTGCCCGACTTTTCTGTGAACCTATAACTGCTCCAAAAAAAATAGTCTTAAAAATCTGGAATAAAACAGAGACACAAAGAGATTAAGTAATTCTCACAACCATAACCCTGAAAATTGCAGGATCAGGGTCAATGGCCAGACCTCAGTAAGCTTCATCCTAGAGTCAAAAAATCTTTTTGAGCTAGGGGTCTTATAGGCCAATTGACCCAACTCCCTTATCTTACAGAAGGAGAAACACACTCAAAGAGAGCAAGCGATTTGTCTAAAGAAATCTTGAAGGTTAGTTGCATCCTAGAGTTAAAAATGAAGTGAATTACTTGGTGAGGATGATTTGGTAGGTATAAGACCTGGAACTGGGGCCCCAACCCCCTTGTTCTCTGCTGATCTTCCATACCTCCATCCTCACCCACTGCCCTGCCTCCATCCGGGCCTGCAGAGCCCCTGTGGACATCACAAGGTGCTCGGGCCTTGTGTTTCCTTGGCTCTAATTTCAATGACCTTTACCTTCCCCTAGTTTAGCCCTGACTCCAGCCAGGGCTCTCAGTCTCTACATCCTCCAGCTCTGACCACACCCTTCTGTCCTTCCAGTTCACCCCTACACTCAGTCTTCCCACAGGCTACCTGCCTGCCCACTGCTTCCCATCCCAGACCCCAAGGACCCCCCCCACTCAGCTACCCTGACTCTTCACCAGCACCCCCACCTTTGTGTTCCAACTGTTGGAGCCCCAGCCCTGGAACAAGTAAGTCCTTTCTCCGCCCTCTCTGTTCTGTCACAATCCCAGGCCTGCCAAGGACAGTCAAGCCACCAAGGAGAGGCAACTGCTCTGAGCCCAAAGGTGCCCACCACAAGAGGGCATATCTCCCACTCTGAACGACTGAGTCGATCATCAGGGCAGTTATTCTCAAGGCTAGAAATCACCCTAGAGCTTGGAGAGGCCTAACACAGAGGCCGGGTAATGTAATTGTTCTGGGATGTGGCGTGGACATCAGGATTTTTAAAGCTTTTTGTGTGAGTCCAAAAGTTGTTCTATCCAGAGGAGTACTACTAGTAGTACATATATGGAAACACACTGTCATGAAGCCAGGCACTAAAGACTGCAGGTTATATCATTCCATTTATATGAAGTTTCCGGGGAAGACAAGACTCTTATAGAGAACATACACACCTGGCAGTGGAGGATGGGACTGACTGTGGACCAAGGGAGCTTTTGGAGTGATGGGAATGTTCTGGAACAGGACTGAGGTGATGGCTGCACATCCATGAAAATTTGTTAAAAATAACTGAACTGTACATTAACAATGTATTATGAAACGTATGCTATGTAAATTATTTCTCAATAAAGTTATTAAAAGTGAAAAAAAGGAAAAGGAAAAATCCAACTTAGAGAATTTAAATTTTATTTTGGATTTTTTGAAAAAAACCCAAAATTTCTCTGGTGATTCCAGTGAGCAGCCAGAGTTGAGAATGTAGTGCAGGAAGCTTGGGAGTATACTAACCTGAGGCCCTGTCCATTCATCTCTGGTCCTCCATAGCAAAGTGTCTATCAATACAGTGTGAAACACAGGAGGCCACATTATTTTCTGAGTGAATGGATATGCATTTCCAGAGTTGGTGCCATGAATTTCTAACGTAGTGAGTGGCCACTGAATGAGCACCTAGTCTGCAGAAGTCTTTCATTTACCATATTTTCCTCACCCAAAGCTCCCATCTCATAGTGCTTGTGATATAGGGGGACATAACCCCATTTACAGAAAAGAGAACTGGACCTCTGCAAGGTGGACACCTAGGGTCATGCAGCCTTTGCCAGGCAAAGCTGGCCTCAGAGATCACCCTGTCTGCTACCCTGTCCTCCCTTCCATTTCATTAAATCTTTGATCCGGAGAGGGTCTGGCTGCAGCAAGGGCAATCTTTTCAGCCATGGTTGTCCTACAAAGAGTTCTACGTCCGATACATCCAAGATTCAGCAGGGTGAAGTGAACTGCCGGAGGTCACATGCTTGGCAAAGCTGGGTCTAAAGGTCAGCTCATCTGATCCAAGTCCAGAGCAGCCTCTGGGCCATCAGGGACTAGCCTTGAATCTAAGAGATTGTTGCCTATGGGAGCAGCTGATCCCAAAGCTGGGATGCCCTCAGCCCTCTACTTTCAAGTTGCAACACCACTGCAATAAGCTCCATGGGATTAAGGTCCTTCCTTGCCCCTCCAACTTCAGGATTGCTTTCACTTGACATTCCTTCTACTGCACCCATTTGGAACAGAAGTGCTTGACACTGTTGATCGACCAGTTTCATAAAAGGAATTCAGTTTCCTTTGCACTCACGGAAAGCTGTTAGCCCCTGGCACATTTCCAGGGGCTGCACTCCAGGGATGCAGGCCAGACATCAGGAGAGGGAAGGCAGAGCCCTTGGGCACAGAGAGGAGTCAGCTGGGCTGAGGGATTTAACTTGGGACGGGTCCTTGCCAGCAATACCACTGAGCAACATCCTGTCCTTGGGGAAAGAGGATTCCCACAGAGATGCCCTGAGACCCCAGCAGAGAGAGAATCCCAGCACAGCTGTGCAAGGGACAGAGATGTGGTACCTAAACTAAGTGTAATGCCTGATTCAAGCAATGACAAGTGGTAGACAAAACGCTGACCAGCAGCCTGAAGGGTCGGGCTGGACTCTACCAACACATCTCCTGGGGAGAGAAGCCACCAGCCCTCTCCAAGACTCAGTTTCCTCACTTGCAAGATGGGAACCATTACTCTTTCTTACAGGGCTGCTGGCTGTGAGGGTGTTTGGGAGTTGAAGAATCACTGAACTAACATCAAGGATAATTTACCCTCTTTAGATGAAGCCTGGTGGGAATTTCAAAGCTCTGAGGCTATATTCAGGTAACCCCTATATGTTGCTGGGAAGTTTTGGATGGAAAGAAAGTGATGGGAAGTCTGAACTGGGAATTTGGTGCTGACTTTTCCAGGAACCATATTTCATAACTTCAGAAGTGCTATGAAACCATGAGCTGTCTCTCTTCACGTCTCTAGGCCTTCTACAAATCAGGAGATGGGGGGTGGGGGGGCTGTCTAAGGTGCTGACAGCCAAAGATGCTTTTAGAAAGAAGCAGGCAGCACAAATTGCTGCAAGGTGAAGTGTTCATGGGATCAGGGCCATCATCAACCTGTTTCATGCTCATTTTAGAATATTTGTCACTGCTCTGTAAAGGCCAGTCTGCCAGAGAAAAAAACCTCTTCAGGGTTTGGCAGTGAGTTATTCCCACAGGAGGCCAAGTCCCCTGGGCTTTTTTCTGGGGGCCAAGAAGCAGAAAAGTGGGAGTGGAGGAGGGCTTGCCTTGCTTGCTCACCACCTACAGCTGGGGCCAAACATTTCCGCTCTCCAAGCGCCTCCAAAAACATCCCAGTCTATGCATGAACTTTACAGTTTATAAAGCTCTTTCAAATCCATTCTCAATGGACAAAAGCCCCCCAGGGAGGAGTTATTGTCCCTATTTCACTGCCAGGGGGAAGAAACTGCAGCTCAAAGAAGCAAAGTGGCTTCTCCAAGGTCAAAGAGCCAAGGTGTGGAGTGGCTTCTACTACTCATGGAAGACAAGAGCCCCAGGAACATAAGTGCAGAGTTGAGATGGAAACCAGGGCTGGTGATTTGCAGTACACTCTGCCCCACCTCTGTCACAACCTGCCCGGCCTTTTTGCCCTTCCTGGGCTGGCAGGAGGGTGAGTGTCTTTTTCCCCTACTTCCCAGCCAAGGTCTGCCTGGACACCTGACTCATACCTGGAAATTCTCCACACCTAACAGGTGGAGGCCCCTGGGCTGCTCAGCACACCTAGGCTGTCTTGCTTTTTTTGGAGGCCCCAAGGATCATGGGAAGGGAAAGCAAAGTCTAAAACAAATGAGAAAAAAAGAGACCACTTTGCACTCATATATGGGAGATAACTTTTTAAACATTTGTTACTATCCCTGTTAGTAAGGCTGCATGGAAGTGGGAATTTTCAAGGGCCATTGGTGGAACTCAAAAGTAGAACAGCCCTCTTGGAAGTCAGTTCCTCTCAAATTTTTAAATGGTCCAGTAATGCCAACTTCTAAAAACCTATGGCTAAGATACACACCTAGGCCTGAAGGTGTTGGCTGCAATCTCAGAGGGCTATAAAAACTTCTGGAGTCTAGTGGGCTAAGCTTCCATGTACTCATCTGAATGACCAATGTGCCCCATTAAAACATGAAGTCAACCCGGCAGGGGATGCAGCTCAGTGGTGAAGGCACCTGCCTAGCAAGTGCAAGGTCCTGAGTTTGATCCCTGGGACCAAAAAGAAAACAAACATGACGCCAACCAAGGTCTCCAAGATTGGTTGCAAAGCAAATAAAAAAGTAAAATATATACAGTATGAAGTCATTCGGGTTTAAACATACATACCTAAAAAGTTCTAGAAATATGAATGCCGAATTGAAAACAGGAAAATTGGAGAGAGAAAAGTAGGATGGGGAGTTGGTACAAAGCAATAAATTGTACTTTCTTACTGTAAGTTTTAAATTTTTCTTTTTCCAAAACAAAACAAAACAAGTCATCATGTATTTGTGTGACTGTAAGCCATTGTTCGAAACAAAACAAAAACCAAAAAGCCAACCAATCCAAGGTGACCTGGAAACTGTGGTTCCAAGCCAGCTCTTCCCCAAACTCTTCTCCCAGAAGAAAATCTGTCAATGGCGTACATAATTTTAGACAGTGACTACATCATCAGCAATAGGGACAAGCCCATGGACCTTGCAGGAATGAGACCCAGAAGGAGAAGGGAGGACCCATTCCCCTGCAGTCCAGGATGGGGGCTTCTGTCAGCGCCGTGCACATATTCATGGGCCATCAGCTGTCTTTTGCCACTGGTCAAACTGCTAGGCCCTGCTCACATCCGGCTCCATGGGTTCACCGCCCAGCGGGGACCTGGTGCCCTGCAGCCAGGTGGCGCCACTTACCTCGGAGAAGCGCTGTACGTCCTGCGTGAGCGTACCCACGCGCCGCCAGTGGTAGTGCTTCAGCAACTTCAGGATGGCCGGGTTCACTGCGTTGTCTGAGGGCACCGTTCGGAAGAAATAGGGATATTTTTTCTTATCTGCTAGAACGGGTGTGGTTGCAGCAAAGGAAAGCTGAAAAATACAAAAGAGAAACCATTTTTAACTGGGATCCCCAGCGGCCTTCCTAACAGCACAGACACATGGGGAAAGAAATTTTTGAAGCCTTTACCTGTAAGAGTAATACATAATTGAGAAGGTCTAAAGGTGCAAAATTAAGAGAAACGTAAAAAATTAACCAGTGATTTACTCTTCCCCAAAGAACCACCATGAATGTTGTCTATTTCCTTCTAGTCTTTTGTGGATTTGTGATTTTGCCTTTTATTGAAGTTTCTCGAGATCATTCATGCTGTCAGAAACTCCTTGTAAATATTTTAATAGCTGCATAATATTCCAGCATATGAACATGCTACAGTGTACTGAATCATTTTTAATTTGGAAGCATCTAGATTGTTTCTAATTTGTCATTATTTGTCATCCTTATCGTGCTATTATTCGGGCATCTTTGTGCACAGCATTTTTTCCTGTATTTCAGGATATTTCCATAAGATAGAGTTTGTGGTGTAAAATTTCCCAGATAAAGACAGGATACAAGCCTTTAAAGACTTTCTGCTTATTTCCAAAGAAGTATTTTATCAGTTTGCATATCTGCTAGCCAGGTATAACTGGATGACCAATTTCACCACATTCTCATCAACAGAAAATAAAACATTTTTAATCTCATTTTATGATGAATACCATATTAAAAAGTGGATCATGTCACATTCATGGTTACACATAATGCTGACGTTTTTATGCAGTTGTTAACAATGAGTATGCGCTATTTTGGGAATCGCTTTTTCATTCCTTGTTTTTTGAGTGGTGTGCTAATTCCTTTTGGTTGAATTCCATGAAGACTTATTATATGTATAGCACTCAAACTCAGGCTCTTATTTGCTGTAAATATCTGTTTGTTTGCCTTTGCTGTTTGTGTGTGTATATTTTAATTTACACCCCGTAGTCAAATCTGTCCATCTTTCCCTTTATTACTTCTTTTTTTTTAAGTGCCAGTAAGTTGTTAAATTGGATTTTTAATTATCCTGTCCTACTAGGCCCAGCTTAAATGTCACCACTTCCCTGACATTTCTTTGGATCTCTGTTCTCCTTTCCCTCAGCCGCATCCACACTAGTTAACAACCTTTTTGATCTTTGTAATGTGATGGTGAGAAATGGCAGCTCACTGCAGTTCTCATTTGCATTTATCTTACTGTGAGTGATCCCGAGTCTCCCTTCCTAGGTTTAAGAGCAATTTGTAGTTCCTTTCTGGAAATTGTTCTCATCCTTTGCCCATTTTCCAATTTGACTCTTAGTTTTTCTTATTTGTTTATAGAAAAGTTAATTCTTCATAGTATAAGTTGCTAATTTTTGTCATTTTTCTTTTGAAGTTGTTTAAAGCGCCTCTTACCATATGAAAGGTTTTTTTTAATGTGGTTAAATCTGTCAATTTTTTTCTTTTACGTCTTCAGGTTTTGTATCATATTTAGAAAGGTCTTTCCTAAGAGTTAAAGACATATGATAATAAAACACCTGCACACCCATGTTTATAGTAGCATGACTCACAACAGCTAAGCTCGGGACACAGCCTAGATGCCCATCAGGAGAGAATGGATAAAGGGGCTGGGTATTTAGCTCAGTGGCACCACTCCTGCCTCACAAGCAAAAGATCTTGAGTTCGATCCCCGGTACCAAAAAAAAGAATGGATAAAGAAAATGTGGTATAAGCTGGGTGTGGCGGTGCATGGCTGTAATCCCAGCACTCCGGAAGCTGAGGCAGGAGGATGGACTACATAGTGAGTTCAGGGCCAGCCTATACATAGCAAGACCCTGTCTCAAAAAACAAACAAAACAAAATAAAACAAAAGTGGTTTATATACTTTATATACAATGGAATACTATTCAGCCATAAAAAGAATGAGATCATGCTATTAACAGGAAAATGGATAGAATCTGAGACCATAATGTTAAATGAAATAAATCAGAGACAGTAAGTTAAATTATGTATGGTTTTTCCTATATGAGAAATCTAAAACAAAAAGAAAAAAAGAAAGAGAAGGGAGGGAGGGAGGGAGGAAGACTTAAAGGAGAGATGGTAGAAAACAAAAATGCAGACGTGTAGAGATGGGGAGAGAGATGGGGGAGGGTAAGAAAGGGGGTTAAAGGGATTGAAAAGGATCAAGATATGCTAATCCATATACTAACCCCCAATATAAACGTAACTACGATGTACTGCAAATATACAATAATTTTAAAAGGCCTTTCCTACTCTGAGCTTGTGAAAAAATTCCTCAGTGGTTTGTTCTAATCTGCTCTTTTCTCTCTTCTTCCTTCCCTCTTTCTCTCCTCTCCTTTTATTTATGTCTTTGATGGAGAAGGGCATGGCTCAATGAAGCAGTCTTTGCTGCCTTTAGCCTCCTCCTGAACCCTCATTTGTCTCAGCAGCAGCTCTAGATATGATACATCCTAGTCCAGTTTCAGCACCCAGGGAAACCACACCCCAGCACCCTGAGGCTGCTTCTACTGCCTCAGAAGCACTTACCCCAAGACCCTGGGAAGGTTGGCAGGAGACACTTGTCCTTTCCCCTGGTCTGGATCAGAGGGCAGACAGCCACTCCCTAGGGCCCCTGGATTTCCTGTGTCCACTCAGCAGCCCCCACAGGTCTGATCTATTGGAACTGATCTTGGAACAAACAGCCCATCAGCCATTACCTAGAGCTAGAGCACCTAGAAAAGGCAATTTCTAAGATCCCCACAGAGACAGGACATCCAAGACGGGTAAGGGCTAATGGCAAATTGGCTGTTAAAAAGATACTGGGTTGAATAAAGACCAAGGGGAAGAATCTACTACAGTGAGAAAAATTCCAGCTGGATGGATGGAAGAACCTTCAGAGTTGTCCAGCAATGGGAGGTCTGCCATTAGAAGTAGTGAGATTGCTGTGTTTGGAGCTATGCAAATGAAGGCCAGAACACAACCTAGTGTGAACAGAGATATCTGTGAACCGCCCCCCCCCCAAAAAAAACCTGTAGGGAAAAGTTTGTGTGGGTGTGTAGGTGGATACAGACATATCCATTTCTCTGAAAAATCTATGGCTTCCATCAGATTCACAAAGAGGTTCTTACCATCCAAACAAGGTCTGAATACCTGCCTGCCGGTGAGATTTAGGTCCTGTAGGGCATTTGAGAAATAGCAGCTCTCAAGGCTAGGGTCTGTGATTCTTCTTTCAAGATTAAAACCACATTACAAGCCTCCTCCGCTCACCAGTGTGAGAGGCAACAATCAGAAAAATCTGAGTGCAGCTGTTTGAGGACCTTAGACATTATGTATACCCATCCCCCAAAATGCTTATCTAATACAATTTGGAAAATATTGGTTTTCTGATGTGATTTCTGAATCACACTCTGGTTGATACTTTACCGTTATTGTCCCATTAGTTCCAGGTCCACAATTAATTGTTGCTTGAACAACTTCATATGTTTGCCCTGTAGGTAATTACAGTGGTTACTGTTCAGTGAATAAATGGCCCATTGTGTTTACAATGGGCTTGGAGTACAATATATGCCCCAGGTCTAAATCATGTTGGGTGCAAAATATTAACTGGCGCTGATATTTTCTGCACCATTTGAGATAATGCACACTTTGATTAGACTGCTGTGCATTACTGTATCTCTGGCTTTAGCCTCCTAAAACTTTCCTTCCATGGGCAGAGTGTGGGTGCATCATAGCACTGCTGAACTTCAGAACTGAGGGGAATCTGAGAAATCATCTGGCTTTGGGGTTCTCTATTTTGCCCACACCGTAGAATCACTTGGACAGATTCTTAAAAATTTGATGACTTGGTCCCACTCCAAACCAACTAAATCAGAACCTCTGGGCTCTATGCCCAAGCAGCAGTATTATTTAAAAACTTTCCAGGTGAGTGTGACGCCCAGGGAAGGCTGAAAACCTGTGATGCAGATCAACTCCCTGGCTTTGAACAAACAGACTACAGCCTAGAAATGGGGTGAAATGCAGTTGTCCACCATAAACAATAATAGGTGGAAGTCTAAGGAACTCTTACCCTCAGTGCTCTTTCTCCAACTAATGGCTGCTCAGCTACTTCTGTGTGCCCTAGCCCTTTCTCCCCCAGCATCCAGCAATACCAGGGCTGCTAGGGTTGGCACCCTAACTTGAAGACCCACGCTTCTGGGCTCCCTGCCTCATTTCACATGACCAAATTAGTTTCTGAACAGACTGTGACTGAGTCCTCCAGTTAATTCCTTCCCAAGGATTTATTGCAGAGAGTATTTTAAATTTTAACTTATAGCTTTTATATCTAGTTTTATTCCATTGTTTTCAGAATTTGCCCTATGTACAATGACTGCTTTGGGAATTTATTGAGATTTTCTTTGTGGCCTTTTACACAAGCAACTTTTGTAAAAGTTCTGTTGTGGCTGGAAAAAAAGACGCAATCCTAGTTATAGGTTATAGAATTCTCTATTAAACTACTTATGCATAATGGATATAATCAAGCTAATTATATGAACCATATGCTTCATATTTTGGTTGAGTTGATCTATCAAAGGCTGAGAGCTTTAAGTTTTTTTTCTATTGTCTCTGACCATTTCTTTGTGTGGTATAACAGATTTTGTTTTGTATTTTTTTACTTTATGTTTGAGGCATAAATATTCATCACAATTACACCTCAGCCAGGCATGGTGGTGCATGCTGAGGCAAGAGGATCACTGTGAGTTCAAGGCCAGCCTGGCCTACGTGGTGAGACCCTGTCTCAAAAAAAAAAACGAAAACAATTTTGCCTTATTTTTCAGTAATGTGTAGTGCAAATAGTAGGTACTTATAGATAGTCATTGAGTGAATTAAGACTGAACCATTTATCAAGGTAAAATAAATCTCTTTGTAATTTTACTGTTTTGTTTTACATTTTATCTTGCTTGTTACTAATACTGCAGCTCTTCTTTTATTTCTGCTTGTGTTTGCCTGCCATAGTTTTGATCTTCTTGTTGCTTCTACTCTATTAAGATTATTTAAATTATATGTTTCTTGAAAAAAGAGCACAGGGATAGAATTTTAGATATGTATCTTTAATGTTTTAATAAATAGTTGGTCTTTCATTTATCATCTTATGGACCACCTTACTCTCTTCTTATGCTTCATTTTTGTTTCCTTTTTGCTCTTTGGTACTCAACTTCACAACTACTCTTTTCTGCTCTGGCTATATGTATTTATCTTGCTTCAGGTCAAGCCTGATAGAGCAGCTTCTTATATTCTGAAAAAGTAAAGGCTTGAACTCTTGCTGAGTATGCCTACTATTGCTCTGACACATGGTGAAACTTGGCTAGGTATAAAATTCTCACTTCTCTTTGATGCTACAAAGTGATGCAGAGAAGAAATCTAAGGCTACCTTGACCATTGTTCATTTGTAGATACCTGGTTTTTGCTACTTGGATGCCTGAAGGATTTTTTTGTTCTTGAAATTGAGAAAAAATGCCAGGATAGATCTGGGTGTGGTGCTCTTGATTTTATCTGATATACCAGAAGCGCTTCATTATATATACTGAAGCTTTCTAACTCAGAAATATATAGCTATAAAACATAAATATATTTGTAAATATTTTCTATATTTTATAAGCATATAATTATAAAATATATTTCTATTTTATAAACATACTATATTATATATATTTAATATAATGTTTGTTACACATGTCTATGTGATATTTTAGTGTATGACATAACTACATTTGTACAAAATATGGTATTTTTATTATTTTCCACTGGAACACTTGATTATCTAAATGCTGTCTCTTTATTCTTCAAATCCACATGTGTCATATTTTCTTTCATTATTTTATCTCGGTCCTTGTTCTCTTCATTCTAGAAAAGCATCCTATTTCATTCTGTAGATTTTACCTTAGAGAATGTGCATATTAACTCTCACTATTTTCTAGTAAAGTGCCCATATCACCCACAGCCCTAGCTATAAAGCATTCTCATTTCTTCACATCTTGGTCAATATTTGGCATTATCTGAATTCTAATTTTTGTTAGCCTTCAGAGATAGAGCAGCACGACATTCCCACTGCAGCTCTTGGACTGTGATGCAGTTGAGCAGCTATGTGTACCATGTTAGCCACCCAGGTGCTTTGTTCTGAGTGACCTGACTTGCTTTGCAGCAGCCTCATTGACTCTAAAGTATTTTTATTGTTATTGACAATTTTAGTTTCTTACTAATTTTTTATGATCATAAAATTTTTTATGATATCCCTTTTTCCCCATCCTCTTATTTCAGGCTATTTGTGAGGCTGTGTGTATGACGGAGGATGCCAAATATCTTTCTAAAGTTCTCTTCTTTATCCTACAATAGATCATTTTCAGAAATTGACTCTTCTCCTGCTTCTTCTGGGTATTGTGCTCCTTTGGTCATTTTTGAAGTTCTTTTTCAAAGGTGTTTTTAATGTACTTATCTTCAAAAGCAAGGCAAATCTTTTCAGACTTGGCTTATCAAAAGACACAACATGTGGACGGTTCTTAGCCCTGTTTTCTATCTATTTATATTGTAACTGGGAATATTTCTTAGAAAACCACAGGATATATATTGGAACAGTTTTTGATATCTTCTAGGCTTTCACCTTATACTGGTCTACATTACCAAGGTGATACCATTTTTTAACCTCAATGCCTGGTTTTCTAACACTTTGGATCAATGTGGTACACTAAATTCCCATCATGCATTGCTGCTAGTTTTCCTCCTTCCTGCCCACAAAACCTCACTTCCCAGAATGCAGTGTACTTCTGGTGTCCTCTTCTCTTTTCCCTAACCAGCTTTTTTTCTAGAGACTTGAAATTCTTAATTTAGAAAGATATATGAAAATGAAGACGAAAAAAGGAATTTTGTTGCCTCAGAGATTGGCAGTTGTGAGTTAGAGACATAATTGTCCAAATTTCTAATAAGGGTAGGTACTGGGTCTCTAATTCAGTTTGTGGGGAGAGAGAAAAATGTTTGCCTTTTAGGACAATTATTATTTATGATGTAAGGTTTGAAGTATCAGGAGGATTGTTTCTCAATCCGGAAACATCTACTTCATAATTAGTGGTTTCCAGACAACTAGAACATCAGCTGGTCTTGCAGTACCTTGTTTTTTTGTATGTTTGTGTGTGTTTTCTTTTCTATGTCTTGACAGTCTTAAAGGAAAGATAGAAAGTGTTTCACTGGGTACTACTAGCCAACTCCCCTCATTTATTTATTTAGTAGCCTTATATTCTTAAATATTGCAAAGACAGAGTTCAGGTTAGTCCTGTCAGAATATTACAAAAATTGCAAATAAATTTAGTCTGAATTAATTAACGAGTTACATAGCAGGGCCTGACACTCTGCTTTGCATTATTTTGATGCCCATTAAACACAGGTTAGTATGATGGTTTTGAAGGTTCATGATATGTACCCTCAAACTGCTAATGGGCAGTACCACCTGCCATGCCTGGGGGGCTGCTCCATGAGATCGGCCATCTCCTCCCACCCTGGCTACGTGTGGGCACTCAGTCGTACCCAGAGCCCATGCTTTTCCTTGCCTCATTCTGCAACCAGGCAGTACCTGGACCAAGATGGAGTTCATTTTGTCTGGAGCAGATGCCCAGGGGCCCTTGAGCACAGCAGGCCCATACAAACTTCTGAAGTCATATTCCCTTCTTTCACCTCTATCCAGAAACCAGCATGGGTACTTCTGATGGTGACAGTGTCCAAGAACTACCCAATCATAACCAGACCACAGGGCCCAATGGGTTCCTTTGCATTATCCTTGGACTGAGCAGTGACAAAGTTCCTGTGAACCTCAGAGTCAACTATCTAGTTCACAGAGAATTATGTAACCTGAGCGGATGTAGTCAAGGTGAAGCTGCTTTGTCTTTTGTCTTACCCAGCCAAGATGGTCCTTTGCAGAAGCCCCCATCAGAGCCATAAACATACAGGCTCTAGCTGCCCTGACATTCTAGTGCTTTTGGGTCCAGGGCTTCTCAGTTATCCCACCTACTCCTTTCAACAACTCAGTGAGGTGGGTGCTGTTATTATCTTTATCTTACTGATTGAAAAAGTGAGACCTAGAGTTAAGAGCCTGCCCAAGAAAGAAAACCATTGCCAGGGACTGAGGAGGGACTACTTAATAGATATGAGATTTCCTTTTGGGGTGATGAAAATGTTCTGGCACTGGATAGTAGCACTGGTTGGACAACACTGTTAATGTGCTCAGTGACACTTAATTTTTCACTTTAGTTAATATGGTGAATTTTATGCTACACATATTTTACCACAATAAGAGGGGAAAAAAAAACTTGCCCAAGATGATGAAACTTATCAGTGGAGGCATGAAATCTATATGGTAAGGCCATACTGTCTTCATCTGCACAACTGCAGCCCCTGAGAAAGGACACAGTCCCCTCAACCCAAACCCCAGAGATACCCCAGCAAAGGGGAGCAGAGATGGAGGACTATTCAGACCCCTGAACCTCTAAAACCTTGGGTTTGGACCTCAGCTCTGTCTTCTGCTAACTGTGCAACCTCAGACAAGTCATTTAACCTCCTCTTATGTATAGAATTAAGATTGTTTTGTACGCTCTATCTTGCCTGCTTTGGTGGAGTGATGTCCAGACATGAAAGAACTGTGTATAGACTCCCAAGCTCTGCAGTACTCAAAATCCACTGTACTCACCATTAGGTCTGGTTTTGTGGATTCTACTAGCACTGAGGGATCCTATGCAGTCTTTTTGAGGGGAAGGGGACACTGGACTTTTATCCTCTCATCCTACACACACACACACACACACACACACACACACACACACACACACACACACACAGGCAAATCTATTCTCTAATATGCCTGAGAGCAACTTGTTCAGCAGTGGGTGGATTAATGAATGGATGGATGGAGAAATGAACCAATCATCTAACTGGCCAATCAACTGGCCAGAGAGTTTTCATGAATATAGGTCTGACATGGTCATCAATACTTTCAGATAGATTACATAAGGCAGCAATTATCCATTTTACAGCTGATGAAACAATGGCCCAGAAAAGTGACATAAACTATGTACATCTTCCTAGATGTAGGACTAATACATCGATGTTATCCTGTTCCCTTACTTTAGTCCAGCCTGGACCCCTTAGCCCCAAGAGACAGTATGGGACAGTAATGTAAGGTTTGCTCCTTCCTCTGAAACTTGGTAGAACAGGGAGGAGGCAACTTATTCTCAGGCTTCCAGGGGTCCCTCACACAGCATGTTTCTGTGGTGGGCATGGATGGTCCTGGAAGATTCCAGGGTTACACACTTAACCAGCAGGGTGGGATGGGAAGACAGATATCAGGCTCTACCTCCTGAGGGGATGCTCTGGCTTGCCATAAATTTTTTATGAGAGATTAGGGTCCTGAGTTGCTTTAACAGTGAGCCCCTGAAAGTGGAGAAAAGTAAAAAGATCTGGCAACTTCAAGGCCACTTAAGGAGCTGAGAGACCTGAATTTCACCTTGTCCCTGTTAGGAGAAAACAAGGGCAAATTGTTTTCCCTTCACCTCATTTCTGAAATGATGGGTTGGACTAAAGATTACAAAGCTTCCCTGCAACCACAAAAAGGATGTTTCTCTCTCCAACAACGGAAGAAAATGATTAAGGAGTTTGTTTATATTGAGTGGGTGGGTATTTTTCTAAAATCTGATTTATTCAGACAATTGCTGTGTGCCTCACCTCTCTTTGCCGATATAAAACTAGATGAAAAATGTAAATACATCTCCCAGTTTCACAATTTTTATTAAATTCCAAACATTGATGAATTCTTGCCTAAATGTAATTCATTCTGTACCTGGTTTAGGGCATCGAAATGAACTTCTCTGTAGAAATAAACCATTTTTCAGGAAGACAGCACAAACAGGGGTGGCCACAGTTGCTAAGTGCTAGGTAAGAAACTTAGGCCAGATTCAGGGGGGTGAGAGAATGATTGAAACTTGCTCTTTTCTCCACTGGGTTTAATCTTTTTCCATGGGTTTGCTGACTGTGCCTGTAATTAAATGAGGGAGGTATTTGTCATCTCGGGTCCCTTTCAGCTGAGCTGAATGGAACGCAACTTTCTCAGGAAGCTTCTGACAAAACACTTTTTGTGGCCAGTGCCAGGATGTATACAAAGGCACCGGGCCGTGTGTGTTGGGAACTCAGGGCCACTTTAGGGCTATAGCCAGGTCGCCACTAGGCCCAAGTCCTGGCGAAAAACTGTTTGGACACAACATAGATGCCCTTGAGATTAATGTGATAGGAAGTGGCTCCAAAGCCTTTCCTGAGTTAAAGAGCGAAATGAATGCCTGGGGCTTGGGTGAGTTCCTCTTGAAGCCCTGCTCCAACAAAAGGCCTCCTGGAGCATTGCACATGGACTTGCTGCAAGGTTTTGCATATTGTGAGCTTGAGGACGCCTGGGCTGGAACCTTAAGTGGGACTCTCATTACTATTTCCTGCTGATGAGATTGAGGTTTTTTTAACACTCAGAAGCACCCAGCAGCCTGGCCTTTGTGACCCACCTTAGGGCCATATTCTTACAGGGACTTGCAACAGTTTACAAGGGAAGTAGAGAAAAGGCTTTGTTATTTTTGTTTTCTTTTGGAGAAACCAAGGCTTAGCGAGGTACAGTGACTTGCCTGGGGCCCCACAGCTAAGGAGAGGCAAAGTTACGATCTAAGCTTAGATCTTTTGACTCCTCAAAGTTATCAAACAGTGAGCACAGATCATGAAGCAAGCATTGCCCAAAGGGCTTACCATTCACTTTCTCACCCTAAAGACAACCCTAAAAAGCAGTCACTGTTATGATCTGCATTTTTCAAATGAGGAGTCTGAGGCTCAGAGAGGGTAAGTCATTTACATGTGGTCACACAGCAAGCAACTGGCCGAGCAGGGAAACTAGCTTTCCAAGTCCTCATCCATTCCACAGACTGCTAAGCTTCTCTCTGATTTAATTTCCAAAGTACATTTATTTGTGTCTAATTTTGATCTTCACAAAAACTTAGAATGTAGATAAAATAGACCTTATAACTCTTGTTTTCTGGATAAAGAAACCTAAGCTCAGAGAGGTTAACTGACTCGTTCAAGGTCACATGTTAGCAAGGGGCAAGGCTGGGCTTTGGGACTTTTGTTCCTAGAATCCAGTTCTCTCTCTAACAAACCAAGCTGCATCTTAGGGAAACACCAGTATAATATAAGGGCGCAATTTAAAAGGGATAAAGAAAGATGAGATGTACTTAAAAGAAAGAATTATACTGCATTGGTAGCTTATTATGCTCTGGATTCTCTGAGATGATTCAGTTCAATGATATGAAACAAAAATTACATGCATATGTTATTTTTAAGAGACATTTTTCTTAAACTCCTCTGAAAACCTTTACTGTCAGATAGAAACTATACACAGAAGTATATGAAATATATTTGTCCACTTTAAAGAATAATAATAAAGCCAATATCCAACTCCCTGTCACCTGGTTTAAGAAACAGCTTTTATTTATTTATAAACGGTAAATTATAAAGTAATTTAATTCTTACTTTCTAAGATACAATTGTTTGCTATTTAAGATACAATTGTTTTGGTGTGTGGCATTCTGTGACTTTTAAAATTTTTTAAATTACCTTTTTACACCCTCCTTCAATGTTTCTATCATTATTTCATGTAAAGATGATTGGAAAACAAATATAACTTCTTCAAAAAAAGTTTTTTAGTTAAAATAGGAGGAAAAGCCAGGCATGGTGGCTCATGCCTGTAATGCCAGCATTTGGGAGCCTGAGGCAGGAGGATCACTGTGAGTTCAAGGCCAGCCTGGGCTACATAGTGAGTTTAAGGCCAGTCTGAGCTACATAGCGAGACTCTGTATAAAAAAAAAAAGTGTAAAATGGGAGGAAAATAGAGAAACTGCAAAAAGCCAAGTCAATGCAGAGCCAGAAGAATGTTATAAAGGTAAGAATTCTGGGTTTCAGCTTGGACGGTCTGGTTCTGAACACCGCCTCCACCACTCACTAAGCAACTTATTCCACCTCTGGGGAATGCAGTCTCCTCCATGACGCAGGTGGCACACCCCTGTCTGAGAACTGTTGTGAGGATTGGCATAGCAGAGACACTCAGTGAATGATGGCTCCCAGCAGATGACAACTTCTAGACTTCCAAGTCCAAGAGTTAAGCTAGAAGCATTAGCTGGTATATCTTACCATTGTGTAAGGCCTCTGACTTCCAAAGCTCTTTCCCTCAACACCGCCTCCTTCCTATGGAAGGCAGCGTGGAATAAGTGTGTCCATTTCACAGATGGGAGACCTCAGTGAATGAAAGAACTTGCTCCCTATGAAGTGGCTGCCACCAGGCAGAGACATCATTCTTCATCAGGCTTTCTGAGTCCTAGTCTAGTGATTTTTAAATGGCTTGTTAATTACAAAAATAATGACGATTATATCACTTGTCTAATTGTGTACAATTAGGATGTATGCCTTTAATTTTCTCTTAAACTTCTGGTAAAATGTTCCATTTTCCCCTCACAGCTGTGCAGGTGACAAATGCAGGAAATTAACAAATTACATTAGAATCCTCTTTGGTTCCCTCAGCTCCTTTGCGCTCTGCTTTCAGCTGATGTCTTTAGGGGTAAAAGTGTTCTCGTGTGATCACAGCTGTGAAGCCAACTGCCTTTTAATCACCATGCTGCAGAAAGTGTGCCTCCTCATGTTAATTTGATGCCTCTAATTAATCGATAGGTTGAAATCACATCTGTGAGGGGAAAGGTGTGCTGGTCCCAGCTCGATTCCGGAAGTGAGAAAGGACAGCAGCACTTCTAACTGCAAGGAGCTCCTATGCATCCATCAAATCTCACTCACAGACACCCCCTCCAAGGAGCCTTCTGTGCTCTCCCTCAGTTCCCCGGAACTGTTCCTTCCCCGGAACTGTTCCTTCCCCTGCTGTGGGGCACTAAACAGGGACAGGTGGCCAGACCCATTTCACTGACTAGTCTGCAAGCTTTTTAAGGGCTGCCTGATGAAGAGGGAGGGGAGGATAGGAAAGGGAGGCAGTAGGACCATAGAGCACTGCACCCCAACCTAGTAGTTTAATCTTAATAGGTATGTTTTCCCTTCATTTGCTTTTACGCGATTTTCTTGGTAAATGATACTGATTTTCCATTTATGATATTTAAATAAAATGAGTCAATTTAAAGGAAAAGGCCAATCAAGTTAATAATACGAGTGGTATATGGATTGGCAAAAATCAAGAAAGTGATATGCAAATGATGGAGCCTGGAAAACATGGGGTTGTAGAGTCATTAAAGAGTTTACAAGGATGTATGATCCTCAGAAATAAAACCTTCTGTCCAAATCCCTATCACCTTCAATTAAATTAAGTTGTCATGTAAATTTAAACAATTATAGAACAAGCTAGAATTTTATCTGAGCCCTGGGGAATGGGCACTACCAGAGTACCAAAAAGAGAAGATGGATTTTTCAGATAGAAGAAATAGACTGCATAGGAAAAAAAGCAACTGGAATGGCATGAGTAGTAGGGTTGCCAGATTTTGTAAGATTTGGGACATTCTTGTAATTAAAAAAAATCTTTATATTCAAATTTAACTGGGAGTCTTGTCTTCTATCTGGTCACCCTAAATAACTTTCCAAACCAGGTCTGGGACATAGGCCTGAGTCTACGTGGTATCAGCTGTGGGCTGCTCAGAGAAGTGGGTTAAGGAAGTGAAGAGTGAGCACAGTGATCCATGAGTTATCTCTGCATTAACACAGAAGGTGAAAATAATGGCATGGGTGCCACTCATTTATGTGCCTTTGTGGGCTTGTCTGACTCTTCATTTACACACTGACAACCAGAAAGAAGGAACACCCAGGTTCAGTTGGGCTGGGCTGGGCTAGGCTAAACTGATCTGCTTCTCCATACTGCCTGCTTAGAATCAAAAGAAACACCACCAATGCCATGATTATGTAATGTCAGACTCTCCTCAGCAAATATAACCACCCACATCACCAGCTAGAACACACATGGCCAGTCAAACATCCACCTGATCCAACGTATCATCATGACTACACCCGAATGCCCCAGAATCACACAAAAGATGTGAAACAAAACCCATTTATGTCGAGAGGGTTCTGTTGAAGGAGATGTCACCACGACATCTCTCAAGCTCTCAGAGATCTAAACCATGGAGCCATTGGTAAAGCAACTTGGGGGGGTTTCTGTGGGGTGATTTTATTGGACTCTCAGAGGAAACTAAAGTCAAGTATCATGCTTTATTACAAAGCACATATTTCATTTAGTATCCATTGGATTGAACTGAATTCTTTTTAATCTTTCTGTTCATCTCCTCTCCTTTCTGGGCCTCAGTTCCCTTATTATTACAATAAGGAGATTGTACCAGGTGGTTTTTATTTCAGTTTTAAAATTCATGATTTTGTAATTCCATGTTTAATTCACACAGCACAGAGAAATTTTTCTTTCTTCAGGCGAGAAAATGAAAATTCCTGGATGAGACACAACAATGCCAGAAGGGTTTCAAACCAGCTCTTTCACAAAGAGATTTATTTATCCTAATTGTTTTATATCCCCATTTAGATATTAGCCTTTTACTTTCTGCTCTTCTTAATCAAGTGTATTCATTACTTTTTTCAATCATCCAACAAAGATGTATTTTCTAGAGAAATTACAGATGCAGTTCCCCTTTGACCCAGGGATCGCACTTCTAGGAATTACACTGGCACAAATATGACACACAGCCAAGGTTATTCCAAAAGATTGGAAATGGCCCAAATGTCCATCATGGGGGAACTGGCTGTACACACTACGGTGCCTCCACACAAAGGAGTGCTGTGCACCCGTGAAAAAAGTGAGGAGTGTCTTCCTTTAGTGATACAAAGTATGTTCAGGAAAACCAAAGGAAAATGCAAGTGCAGAGCAGTGTACAGAATGTGCTCCCTTTTGTGTAAGGAGAAGGAAAGACGAACATACACACATGTACGCGCACACTCATGTTTGCAATAAGACATACTGGAAGGATAAATTTAAAACTAATCAAAATGGTCAACTTTAGGGATGGCATGAAACAGAATGGAGGGAGCCTGGGTGACAGCCAACAATTCTGTACCTTGCTGTATTGCAATATTTTGCCCCTGGATCATATAAAAGTTGTACATATTTGAAAAAATAAAATTATTCAACCAGAAGAAATTAATCAATTCCTTAAAACCAAAAACAAAACAAAGGAAACTAAGAGTATATCAAGTTACTAATATCACATAGAGAAAAATCTGTAAAGGGACTTTTTGGACATTGTCACTTTCCAATCAAGGACAGCATTTCCCCTGCCTCACTGGCAGCACACACATTCACAGCTTTTTATTGTGAAAATATTAAAATCTTTTAAAAGCTGAAAGAATAGCACATACAGCACTATATATCTTTCATTTTCCACATCTGCTTCTCTCTCTATGTATATATTGATTTATATATATGCATATGCATACACAGACTCAATACTTGTATGCACATATATGCATACATTTCTGGTTTCTATGTGTTTGAAACTGGCTTACAGACCTCATCACATTTTACCCTAAAGAGTTCAGAATGCATCTCCTAAGAAAACATTCTCCTGTATCATTACAATGTCATTACCACACTTATGAAAATGAACAATAATTCAGTGTCATCTAATGCATGGTCCACATTCAAATTTCTTCAATTTCCCAAAAAGGTCCTTTCCATTTTTGCAATTCAGGATCCAATCTATCTTCATGCCTTGAATTTGACTGGGTTATTTTTCCCATCTAGATCAGTCCCCTGACTTCTTGTGGTTGTTCTTGTTTTCCATGACATTGGCTGTACTAAAGGATATAGGCCAGGTGACTTGTGGAATGTCCCGTATCCAACTGATTATCTCTTTACGGTCAGTTTTAACCCTTTTGTTAAATATATTAAAAATAATATTTTCAAGCTCAGTCCACTGGAGGGAAAAATCCTTAGGAGTAGTGAAACCCCAGTAGCAATAAGTACACCTAACATAGATGTTAGTTTCTCAATATAGAGCCCCTCCAGGAAGAATCAAGCCTTCTTGGAGAAATGGCTAACTCTAGACAAAGGCAGGGAAAATATTCAGTGCTCAAATCTGTGGCAAAGGGCAAGAGAAAGGATCAGCAAGAGGGAAAGAAAAGGCCAAAAAAGGGGAAAGCTACTCTGCAGAGAATAATGTCCACTCACGTGCAGAAGGAAGATTCAGAAAATGACTATGCTGCAATCCCAGTATGACAGTGAGGCAGGCAAAACCACTGGGGAGAAAACGGATGGTGGGGGGGACCAGATTCACTCAACTTCAGAGTTCCACCCCATAGATTATTTCCTCATTACAGAGGGAGAAAAAGAATCTTTACCACAATCTGACAGATACCACCTTAACCAAGCATCATCAATAATAGTTCAAACTGACATCATGGGCCTCCTGAGTAGCTGCACCAGGAGAGAAAAATGAACAGGATAGAAAAATACAGAGTTCCTGCCTTAACTGTGTAACCTGAATCTAATCATAAAGGAACAATCAAACAAACACAGACTGTGGGACCTTGTATAAAACAACTGCTTTGGGCTTTCCAAAAGAAGAGGGGGGAGGAGGGGGAGGAGGGGGAGGAGGAGGAGGAGGAGGAGGAGGAGGAGGAGGGGGAGAGAGAGGGAGAAGAGAATGCGATAACAAACAAATACAATATACCTTCCTTTCCTGGATCCTTGACTCTCTCCCCACCTACAAATAAATGGCAATGAAGCCATTGTGGGGATAGCTGGAAAAATTTGAATATAGACCATATATTAGGTAATACTATTGTATCACTGTTAAATTTTTAGATGTGATAATTATATTTTTGTTATGTAAAAGAATATAGCTGCTCTTAAGAAATTCATGCTATTATATTGGGGTAAAGTGTTATGATTCTGCAAACCATTGTCAAGTGCTTCATCAAAAAATAAGTGACTGTGTATGAGTGTGAGTGTGTGTGTGTGTGTGTGCATGCATACAAATGCAAGTAGGTGAAAGGGAAAAAGAGAGAAAAGGATAATAAATATGGCCAAACATAAACAACTGGTGAATCTAAAATGTATATGATGTTCATTGTATTGTCTTTTTAACTTTTTTTGCAGGTTTGAAAATTGTCAAAGTAAAAAACTGGAAGAAAATTTTGGGGCAATGTGGAAACATAAATAAAGCAGCAAAAACACTGTCTGCATTAAAAAAGTAATGTCTGCAACTGATCAAAACACAGCATATTTAATGTTTTTAAAAATCCATGCCTTCACAATGCCACTGACACAGAGGAGAGAGACAAGGGAGACAGTATCGAAAGACAAAGCTTCCTAGAGATTCTCAGGCATGGCTGGGCTCTAGGGTTCCAGCTACAAGCAAGGCAGATGCTATCCCACCCTCAGAGGAAGTCGATGTCCATCCAGCAAGATAGACACTGAATGTGGACTTGAACTTGGGATGATGCTGCAGGGCAGAGAAAGGGTATGGATGTTTCTGCTAGAAACAGGCCCTGGAAAATCTCCCCAACAGTCATGCTGATGCTGCGAATTTGGAGGGCAGATCCTTTTCTTGTTAGTGCAGGAAGGATTGGGCCAGAGCTCCCTTGCTCTGCCAAAAGCCCATGTGCCCATTACTCCAGGGATTGCAGAAGACGCTCAAGATGACCACAGCCATTCCCTGATGCACGCCAAGCCCGTGTACCTTTGTAGGTAGAGCCCAGACAGTGCTGTGGAACAGCTTGAGTGGGAGCTTGAGAGAAATCAAGAAAATGGTGCTTCGGTCTAGATTCGGGCATAGTGTCTAAATTTATTTAACCTTGGACTGTTTTTCTCAAGTCAAGCCCTTTGCACTGTACAAAGCCTAACTTTTGCATCATGGAAATAATAAATAATTTAATATTCCTTGCAAACTGATTCAAACCAAAAGCTTTCTGTATAATTCAAAACTAATGTAGGCTATGTTCTATTAAAAAGAATTCAAGCCATTCATTATAAAACCACCCAGAGTAGAACTCTAAGCACTATGTGCTTCAAATACTTAGCATAGTTATTGATTTTCACCAACAACTAGTCCATCTATTTTCTGAGTTCAAAGAAACCATTTATTTTTTATATACAACAAGTTACTGGATGAGTAATAAGCTTAATGTGCATGTGTATCTGCATGTGTGTGTGTGATAAAGGGAACACTGCCCATCTGAAGAGGTCCACGCTGGCCTGGGTCCCTGCTGAAGCTCGCTGTCCGTGCAGGCTGTGGAGATACAGGATCTAAGCCTCCATGGCCTCTGGAGAGGCCACTCCTAGAGGCTTCTGGGAGGCCTTGCACTGCAGTCTGGTGCAGCAAGAAGCAGGGCCAGTCTGCTCTCTTGGAATCTTATCTTCCTGTTTTTGGAAATGGACCTACGCAGCACCATGCCCCCCACCCTCCTGCCAGGAGGGTTAAATGAAGTTGTATGGGAGGCAGTGCAGTCTAGTACTCGTGAGTAGGGACTGCGGAGCTACTGAGGATTGCCAATCCTTTGGGAAGACGCTCAACCGCTCTGTGCCTCCTTTTCCACTCTGAAATGAGGAGAATAATAGTGTGGGGTTGGCACATATTGGAAGTGAGGTAATCACGCACAGTGTTAGGAACTATGCCTAGTTGTGACAAGGCCATTGGAATATGGGCCAGTAGTGTTACAAACTGGCTTTGTGACAGCCTGTCCGGTGAGTCCATTCATGATTTCTGAGCACTTCCTGGATGACAAGTTCTGAGCAAGGCCCTCAGTGGGTAGCAGGGCTCTCAGTGGGTAGCAGGGCTCAGATAGGCAGGCCTGGCCTTGCCCTGATGACACTAACAATGTGATTCTCCTTTTTTTTTTTTGGTACCAGGGATCGAACTCAGGACCTTGCACTTGTGAGGCAGGCACAACGCCACTGAGCTAAATCCCCAGCCCTGGCACTAACAATGTGGTGGGTAACTTTGAGAACTCATCAGATGTAGAAAGTACTGAGGAAAGGAAAAGACAAGGAAGTGAGGCAAATGCAAAGGCTGGATGGGCATCCACTCCAGCAGGGGGGAACTGAGGAAGGCTTCCTGGAGGAGGGAGTGACAGCTGAACTCAGTATCAGGAACTACACAGGACTGGCCCAGAAGAAAAGGGGACAGAGAGGGGCTCAAGCATGGGACAGCCTGGGTATGGGCTCCAGGGCTGCAGCAAGCAGGCTCTGTCCTTGGCATGAAGAGAGACGACTAGAAGGAAAGCCTGATGGAAATGCTGATATCAGCCACAACCACAGTGTCACTTTGCATGAGCTTCCTAACTCTCTGGGCCTCACTTCCTGTAGAGTAAGGGGCTTTCTACCTGGAAAGCATGGATGGAGATGAAGAGACATCCAGCTACAAGGCCCTCACCTCTGCTCTGCATGGGGTTACAAATGGCCTTTGACCACCTGCTTGTTTCTTATGGTTTCAAGGAATGGAGGGGAACCAGGCCCTATGAGCCAAGAGAACTCACATGAAGGGGCCCAAGAGAAAAGATGACAGGTCTGAGGCGGCACAGATGCTCTGAGCCACAGGGGATAATGACATGACATTACCCTGGTTATCAAGGCCCATCACCAGGTATAATACTCTCCCAGAGGGGACAGGGATGCCTGAAAGACCACACAGCTGACCCTTGCCCTGAGGAGGCAGACCAGGAGGCTACCTTGGTACCTTTGTCCTTGGGTGGAAGCCTCCAGGACAGAGGGATACAATGTATGGTGTGGGCAACTTTGGCATCACCTCAAGCCATCCTTACAACCATCCCGGGGTTATTAGGATGCCACCACCAAGTCAAAGACTGGCAAAGGCTAGTAAACTGCCTGGGGTCACCAGCTAACAAGCCCTAGCCTGAGTGTGAACACCAGCCTGTCTGACTCAAGACAAGAAGTGCATCTGCTATTACAGGTGTGTCAGCCTCTCTGGGCCTCTGTGTCCTCACCTGCACAAATGAGCCCACCACCACTTGGTCACATAGAACACAGGACAGGGAAGTCAATGCTTTATCCCTGGAGCACTTCCCTGCAGCTCACAGTGCACCTTCTTAAAGGAGAGCAGTGCAGTTACAAATGCAGATGTTCAGACTGTAGCATGGAGGTAAGTGGCTGGTATAGAGCTACTCAGCTGGGAACCAGCAGAACAGGATCGATTAGAGCCCACATCTCCTCCTGCTGAGCCCAGTATCCTTTCTTTCCTATTCCTTATTTGGAGCCATCAGCACCTACGTATGCTTCTGCCTAGTAAGTGGTGGGGTCTTGCTGGCTAAGAGACTACACATGCTGTACACTGCAGTCTGACAAGGGTCCTTTTGGCCTATGATGTGAACCATAGGGAAGCCCAGAATCAGTAAGAACATTCATTTGACATTCAGGAAGTGGATCCTCAGGCAGAATCAGCATGTGTTCCCTGAAGCCTACTCCAGAGGCTCTTGGAGCCCTGCCTCTATTTCAGAGTCCCTAGGTAACCCTGAGCGAGGGAGGCACCTTAGAGCAGCAAGAAACACCCAGGATTTGGCTAAAATGCAGCTTCTGTGCCAAAGGTCTGAGTGGGGCTTGGGAGTCTGCATTTTTCCCCCTCCTCCCAGGAGCTTAGCTGGGCCTTGATCCACACAGCCTTAGAGGATCTCAAGAACAGTATTTCCAAAACTTGCCCTACGACAAGAACTTCCATGGTACTTGTTAACAATTAATAGGTTCCTTCCTGGGTGATGCTAAGCAGGGGTCCTGGGAATCTGAACTTTAACTAGTAAAGGAGACTCCCTCCCCACTCAGCCCCTGATGATTTCCACCATCCGGTACATTTGAGTAGTCCAACCCTTTCAACTGGTGCCCGCACCGCCTCCTAGCCTACCTACCATGAGCCCCCCAGCCTCCTGCTGAGGGTGGCTCCTCCCCTAATGCAACACTACCATGAAGCAGAAGCTCCTGGATGCTCAGACACAGCACAGAAGCCCTGGGAGGGCGACAAACTTGTCCTGGTTCACCTGGGATTTTCCTGGCTTTAACTGAAAGTCCAAAGTCCTAACTCATTGGAAACTTTTAGTCTCAGGCAAACAAGGATGGATGGTCACCCCATGCCTAGTAGATTTTGCTGTTTTATGCAGGTGACCTTGATATCAACCAAAGCATGGGAACCACCACCTCAAGGGAAATCATCACTGGTAATCCTCCTCAAGAGGTCTTTATCTTTTTCTCATGAACGAGAGAGCTAAGGTCCCCAGGATAATACTGGGCTGCTGGGATCATGATACTCCTTTATTGTTTCTACTTCTCACAACTCTAGTAGGCTGGTATTGTCCCATTCACATGTTTGTGACCCTGGAGAGGGTTAGTTTCTCTCCAGTCCCTTCCAGACTCAATCTGCAACTTTAGATGCCACTCAGTGTGTGCTGCAGTTGTGCCAATGACCAGCAGCTTCCACTGTACCATAAGTAGTGCAAGTGATTTATTTATTTAGAATGAATTATTTACACCCCATATGCTTCCAGAAAGGGGTTGAACTAGCTGGTGGTGAAAGATGCATAAACAATGAGTCTATTGGAGTTCCACGCTGGGAACTGATATTACTTTAGATATCGTGGTCTTGAATTAAAAATGGGGGTCAGAACCTTGAATTGAATCTTTCACCAGATTGACAGGAAAGATAGGGTTTGGGTCTGTGGCAGGAACAGATTGGGAACTGCTATGTACTCGATAGCATCGCACCTTCTTCAACCTGCCTCTGCTTCTGTGAAAACTCAACCAGAAAGAGTGTGTGTGCCCCTAATAGGCACCTTGGGCTTCCTTCCCTCTCCTGCAAGGTCTCTGTTTTAATTGCATTGTTCTGAATCACCCTCATGGTTCGAGATAGTTAATTTCGTCCACACAACTTTGAATCTGAAGAGAACTAGAGACCTATAAATCTTCCAGGAGTTCCCTGACCAGGGCTGGGCTGGGCTGGGCTGGCATCTCCAATTGCAAATATATTAATATTGTATCTGCAGGGCTCGAAGTGGAAAAGGGGTTCTGTATGCTCTACCTTCCCTGTTTTTTGTTTTTTTATTTTTGGTACCAGGGATTGAACTCAGGACCTTGCACTTTGGATGCAGGTCTAGGAACCACTGAGCTAAATCACTGCCCCTACCTTCCCTGTCTTTGTGGACACTTCCAATAGCCCCAGAAGGACAGATGTGATTAGCCCCACAAAGATAAGTTCAGTGAGACTCTGGCATTCTTACTTCACCACAGAGCCTTCTACATGGTTCCCTCTTTACCTACTGTACAGGTAGAGGTGTCCCAAAGCACCTCTCTCTGTTGCAATGACCACTGCTGGTCCTACCTTGAGCCAACTCCCAGACTCCTTTGTCATGAAAAGCCTCTTTCTTCCTACTTATTGCATCCAAACCAGAAGCCACCAGGCTTTCCTCACTTCTCACTGGTCATTTTTTCCACTCTGAAAACAGGCTTCACTACACCCCCATCCACTCACATGGCCAGGAAGGATGGTCCATAGACCCTAGATCCCGGGGCAGGCAGGGGAGTGTTCACCTATCCCCTTTGCTTAGCTCATAGAATATGCCTTTAGTATTTCTTCTTCTCCTTCCTTTTTCTGTTTTTAATGAATCCAGAAGGCGGAGGCATCTCATAGATTATTAATGTGCTAAATGGCCCCTCAAGAGACCAGCGCCAAGAAATGGCTTCAACTGCCCTGGATTGTTGGCCTCTATTCTCTTTCTTAGACAGCAGAAGCAGCAGCAAAGTCTCCAACTGTGCCTAATCATACTGTCACTCCTAAAAGGTTACAGTCCAGTCTGGAGACTCACTCCAATGTAGACTCTGTGGCCAGGGCATGGTGGCCACATGGGATGGGCCATGGCAAGATTCTGGTCTGCTGGGCTCTGACTCCTGGGGTAGAGAGGCAGACATTGTATGCACTTTGAGCATCTTGCTATAGAGCCTCACCCACCCCTGACCCCTTGGCTTCAGGGTCTGCAGTGCCAGGGTGAGCAGGCCTTGTCCATACAAAGCTGTGTGTGTGTGTGTGTGTGTGTGTGTGTGTGTGTGTGTGTGTGTGTTTTCAGAGATCTGCTCCTAGCCAAGAAGTCGTAGCCACTGGAACAGTAGCTACTGTTTCATTACTGATGAAAGTACTTTCCTTTTGTCAAAAAGAGAAAATCGCTCGTTGATTCTCATGACATCTGTATGAAACACAGAAGGCAGGTTTGCTATTCCCACTTTGCAAAAAACAAAAGTGAGGCTAAGAGAGAAAATGTAAGACAATGGTATCTATTACAAAGCCGAGGGCCCCAGTGTTGCTTCGGAGTGAGGACTTGGGTGAGGTTCTCCCTGCCTCTCAATGTGTCTCTGTTTCCCAGTCTGTACAGTGGGGACATGGAGCCCAGGACTGCTAAGACCCTCCCAGTCCTGCCACCCTATGAATCTACCTCAAATTCTACAACCCACAGCTAAGTAAGAGGCAGTATTTGATTTCTCAGGCAACCTACAGTTTAATGGAATAATCATGCCAGAAAATCAAGTCAGATCACACAATTCCTGTTTCTCTGAAGCAAAATGGCATCGACTGGCAGTTCACAGAGATGCTGGAATTTGGCAAATAGCAAAGGCCTTGATTTAGGGGTTTTCACTGATTTGTTTTATTAAATGTCAAAACCAAGCATGACTTAGATTTTCAGAAATCAAGTCCTAACGGTACTGGGACGCTATTGCCAGCACATCTGCAAACCTTCCTTTTCCCTTTGGAGTGTCCTCCATGTCTTTCCTCCCTCACAGAATGTCCCTGAGGAGACAGCACCATTACATCAGCCAGAAAGTTCCTTCCTAGAAAGATCCTCAGGGGCAGGACAGAAGGCAGGGTGGGCTGTGAGGACAGGCCTGGGAGGTACTAGGAGAAACACACCTCTGATTTAATAACCTACTGCATCTGCCTTTTAAAGGACAGGCTCTGTGGGACACGGATCTTGAGGAAATAGAGTTTGCATTTCCCTCCAAGTAGCCCTTGATCCTGTCAGGAATCTGACTTTATTTTCATCTGCTGGACTATTTCTGTCTACAAGCTGAGGCGGGGTCCAGCTTCCTCCTGAGAAGCCTGCTCTTTGAGGGCATCAAACTGCCTCTCAGCAGCATGTCCGGAACCTTCGTTGGGCTTTGCCTCCAGTTCTTCTTGTCAAGCTACCCTGTTTCCTTTCTCCCTGCCCTGCTCCAAATTCTCCTGCCTCTCCCCACCCCATGCTTCAGAAAGACAGACCAGGTTGGAGGGAGGTCTGATGACTGCCCCCAAAGGGTGTGCAGTAGAGTCACATGGAAGCCACCTTCAGATCTCTGAGGATAGGACTCTGAGGGTCTGAGATTATAGGAAACAGGAAACAGATTATAAAACACAGTGGGTCAAGAGAGGAGAGATGGGCCTGAGTTTGAGCCAAAGGCCACTCTGGGTCTCCCCTTGAGTCCCTTTATCAATGCACTGGGCTGGGAGAAACATTGAGTACTTTCAGACATAACAGGCTCTAATGATCTGACTTTCATTTTTAGGGGACATGCTAGAAGCCCAGGAGGCAGGCCCAAGTGCAGGTGTGAGTGAGACCAGTCACTGACATCTGGCAGCTCCAGGCCAGAGTGGGGCAGATGCAGGGGAGCTAGTGCCTGGGGAGAGGCATGCAGGGAAGCGAACACAGAGGAAGGGACAAGATGCTCCCCAGAAGAAGGGGCATCCATGCTATGCCATGTAGGATGAACACAGTCCTGCCAGGTGGAGAGAACACCTGTCCTGAGGGAATGGCCAGTTTTGAGACCAGCAGCATGAAGGAACTGGAGAAATGGGGAAATGGCCAGGTGACAGAGCAGCCTCGTGCCACACCATGGACATGGGCTTTGCGCTGGCAATATGTGTCCCAGCAGCAGCCCCTGCCTGTGGTGTCTTCCGTGTCCTCTTTCCCATAAGTTCTGTGAACAGGTGGCACTTGTTAAAGAGACCAGGTACCTGGGAGATGAATGGGCCTTAAAGAGCACCAGGCCTGGCAAGTCTTCAGGAGCTAGGTGCACTGCAGTTACCTCAGCTGCTGGCATTGACTGGCTCAGGGATGATAAGTGGCCTACAGTCCTTGAGGGACCTGATGAGCCCCTAACCTGGATCTTCACAGAGTACACCCCCAGAATTTAATTGCTAACATAATCATATCCCTACTCCCCACCCCCATAAGCCAATCTTCCTGTACAGTTTGCCAGCCACCAACCTGGGTTTATCTATTGTATGTATTAAATCTCCCAGACAGTCTGGGGATGCAGCTCAGCAAGAAAGCACTTGGCTCGCTAGCATGCAGGAGGCCCTGGGTTCAGCCCTCAGCACTGCAAAACAAAGAAAAAATCAAAAAGAACTTCCCAACAGCAGGCTTGGCTGAAATTAGAACACTCACGGAACCTTGGGCAACAGGGAACTCACAACCGCGCAGCCAGGCAGCCTACTCCATGCTTGGAACCTCCAATAGCAGGGTCTGCTTGCAACGGGTGAAAACCATGCACCCCTCTAGCTTCTTCCATGTCTCCTGCTTCTCTCCACCTATGTCACAGAGCATCAGCAAAATCTCTCAAGTACAGCTTTGCTGGCCTAGAGGCCGAGCCTTGGCCCTCCTCTCTGGTCTGAATGTGATCTGTCTTAAACATCCAGATCCTGACCCTTCCTGATCATGCCCAGGTGGCTCCATCTCTGTGTGAGGCCCAGATCTGGGCCCCATACCTGGGCAATGTCTGCCCAGGCCAGAGAGGGACAGAGCCATCCTGCCCTGCACATCAAACCCTGGACCCTGGCAAGTTCCTTGACTCTAGATGCAGAAACTCAGGCTCCCAGTGGCTAAGTGACTCACATCACAGTGAAAACAGTATTAGCCTCCCTACATAGCAACCATGAATTAAGAAGCCCAATACAAAGCAAAAGTTATATTTAACTGGTTTCAGCACCAGGGTGAATTTTCACCCTGCAGCCTGTGAATCCCTCCCAATTTTTGTGGCACAGGAAACAGAAACAACTGATTATGCATTCCAGCCTGTTTCTGTCCAGCAAGCACTGCTCCCCCAAAGGGCAGCCAGAGCTCCTTTTCAATTATACAAATTACATGCATTTTTCTGCTTGTGAAACTGTTTTGGAGACCAGTTTTGAATAAGTTAAGGGATTCATCAAATCCCTTGATGGCTGCAGACCCACCCACCCAGCCCTCCACCATCTCTGGAAGCAAGCTCAGCCTCCCACATAGGAAGCCAGAGTGGCTTGGGAGGTCCACAGAGTTTGGCTCATAACAAATGGGGCTATGTGTCCTGAAAGTGGTAAGGAGGCAGAAACCCAGACTCTCAGGTTACCTGTACCCCCTCATCAGGACCCAGGTTTTTGTTCCTCCATTCCACCTGCCCAGCTCCAAAAGTCTGGAAGAAGTCCACTCTCCTGGGCTCATCCCACAGTGCTGCCTCCAGGATGCCCAGAGCATGGCAATCTTGCAGGCACCATCCAGTCCCCTGGGCTGCCTGACACACATACAGCAAGCACTAGGGCAGCAGTGGACTGTGCCCCAGCATCACTCAAGGAGCCTTCAGAAATGCAGGACATTTCTGCATTGGTAGGTGGAGGCTGAGAACCTGCTCACTCCGTGCCCTCTACTGTCTCATGGGCAAATTCACACTGTAAGGGCTTTAGGATGCCCAGCCTGCCTTCTGTACTCAGGTCAGTATTCAGCAGGGGCATGCTGTGAGCCAGGTGCAGTGCTTGGCACTTGGATGAAGAAAACGAGGGGTCCCATCCAGTAGGCAAGAGAGGGATACAGAACAAATTACTTCCTCTACACATAATTCATTTAGTGACAGAATACTGTGTGTGATGTAGAAGTGATGTGGGCCAGTGTTTCTTAATCTCCTCTTCACTATCAGTCTCCTGAGGAGCTTTAGAAGATAATTTTTCCTAATCTCTCCTCATGACACTATAACACCACAGATGCTCATATATCTGTTTATGTACTATATACATGCTGAAGAGGCTACAGGGAAAAAGAAAACCTTCTATACCATTGATGGAAATGTAAACTAGTACAGCTACTATGGAAATCAGTATGGAGACTCCTCAAAAAAACTAAAACTACAAATTCCATTCAATCCAGCTAGATAGCTTTCTGAAAGAGTTATAGACATCAACTACTGTGATACATGTATACTCATGTTTAGCAGCACAACTGTAATAGCTAAATCTTACAAGCAGCCTATATATCCATCAGCAGATGAATGAGTAAAGAAAATCTGGTATTTATACACAACAGAGTACTACTCTGCCATAAAGAAGGATAAATTTGAGTCATTTGTAGGAAAATGGATGCACCTTGAGACCATAATGTTAAGTGAAATATATCAGGCCTGTAAGTTTAAATAACACATAACTTTTTTTAACATGAGAAACCCAAAGTATAAATAATTTAAAGAGCAAAAGAAAAGACAAACAATAGGAAATACGGAGATAGATCTTTGGTAAATGGGAAGGAAATCTTGAGATGGAGGGAGAGGGAGGAAGGAGAGGGGAAGGGGAATAAAAAGAATGATGATGTGTTATGTACATGTACCTACTCCCCACAATAAACATAATCATTATGTTCTACAAACATGTACTGATAAAAAAATTTTAATGAAAAAAGTAAAATTTTTTGCCTCCCACCCACGAATCAATTTTCACCTGCTTGAGAAAGATGAGACTCCCTGTTGGAATGCATGGCTTAGAAAGGGATGGAACAGTTCATTGATTGGGAAGATCAGGTGCCACAGAAGAGGAGGTAAAAGAGGGGCATCAGGGAAGACATCACAGAGGAAGTGGTACTTATCTGGGGTTATGAGGGATGGGCAGGCATTTTGCACAACAGGGAATTAACTTAGGGTCAGTTCCCCATCTGGGCAACATGAACGCCTACCCTCCTCACAGACCATAGTCACTGTGCTGGACAGTCTCTAAGACAACCTCAGGCAACCTCCACCTCCCTCTGGACCTTGGTACTCCTCTTTCACAACAACTCAGTGCTAATTTCCATGATCAACAGAACACAACTGAAGTATTGGTATGCAATTTGCGCAGCTAGGTCCTAAAAGACATTGCCAGCTCCGGCTTGGTCTTTTGGATGACTCGCTTTGGGGGATTCCACTGCCATGTCATGAGGACACTCAAACAGCACTGTGGAGTCCCCCATGGTGAGCATGCCACCTTGGCAGCAGACCCTCTAACCCCAGGCAAGCAGATCTCCCAGCTGAGCCCCAAACACCAGGAAAGAGAGACCAATCTTTCTGTGGATCTGAATTTCTGATACTTAGAAATAATGAAACAATAAAACATATTGCTCTTTGAGCTATTAAATTTTGCAATGATTTGCTACCCAGTAATAAATTACTACCAAGATTACCATTTTATAACCCAGTTCCCCTCCGGGCTGGTCAGAGTTAACTTGTTCCTGCAGCTTTTCTGAGAACTCTGGGAGGCCGACAGTTCTCAGTGGGGTCGAGTGCTCCCTCTCTGGGGAAGGGGTTTCCTAGGGACCTTGGCCTCTCAGGTCTGGAGAAAATGGCTATTTGCAGATCCTCCATCCCTCCATCTCTTTCTCCCTCCTTCCATCCCTCTGATTATTCAGCAGACATGTAATAAAGTCTGAAATGTTAGGGAAAATGGAGGTATAGTATCTCAGACCTGGGTTCTTCCCTCACTGGTCTTACAGGCCAGCCAGGCAGATAAACATTTGTACACCTGCCCCTACATCTGCAAAACCCTAAGAGAGGCACAGGCCTAGAGGGAGGGAGAACCAGACTACTCTGCTAGACATAAACAAGGTGGAGCGAATAGGAAGATTTTCTATGGGGCTCTGCTTTGGAAGTGTCTTACAAGTAATCAGGAAAGCCTTCTTGGAGGAGGCAACATTTAAGCTGTTTTCAAAGAATGGGTAGCATTTGCCACACTGGATATAAGGTGAATGGGATGTTTCAGGTGGTGAGGTGGTGGGAACACAAGAAAAACCAGGAATGCTGAGTCATTGTGGAAGATTCACCTTGGGGAGTAGGAGATGGGGCAGGGCTAGCAATTAGTGCTTACTGTGTGCCAGGCACAGTTCAGATGACTTGCAATCTTTTAAGTGCATACAGCATTCTTGTGAAATCAGGCCAACTACTCCCATGACTGTACAGACGGGGAAACCGAGGCAAAGAGTCGTAGCCCCAGTGGCAGCAAGCAGGCTCCTGTTTCTTGCCATCCCAGAAGGGAGGCTCAAGCCCAGAGAAGGTGAGTGACTGGTTCGAGGTCTCACAGTGGTTTGCGGAACCTCGAGGGCTTGGAGCCAGGTTCCCACAGCACACTGAGCCACACTGGCTCCCAGCTGCCTAGTGGGGCTTACACCATGCAAAGGTCTGTCGAGCTGCTTTCCTGGCCTCCTCCTCCTATTGCACCCACCCGCATCTACCATGGCCTGCTCCGGCCACATGGAGTGAATCACCCTCTCCAAGCCCACACACTTTCCCACCTTCCACTTTCGCACCACCAGTTTCCTCTGCCTGCAGCACTTTCCTCCGTGTCTCCAGCTGTCCTATACCCTTTCCTCCTTCAGCAGCCAGCTCCATCTCACTTGCCCTAGGAACCCTGCCTTGGCTCAGGGCTTGAGTGGGCAGCCTCTCCCTCATCACGCCTCTGCCCTGGCTTTCACCCACTGCCCCTCTTGGCTGTGTGCTTGGGTTCTTCCCCAGCACCCATGCACACAGCCCAAGTTCGGGGAAGGTCCTCAGTCAATACAAGTGGAGTGCAAATGAACCCTCTGTGTGGCCAGACTCCTGTCACCTCTTCACCCTCACTCTCACCACCCTGACTCCTCAGCCCCAGGCCCCACCCCACTACCGTGTTTTCTGTTTCGTGGACACACCAGATCTGTTCTCATCACCAGCTGCCTGCTGCAGCTGCCATTCCACCCACCACTGGGGATGCTCTCCACCCAGTGCGTTCCTTCCCACCCTCCAGGTCTCTGCTCAAATGTCATCTTTTCCAGGAGGCCTTTCCTAATCACCCAAAGCAGTCACTATTTATCCCATCACCCTGTTATTTCTGTCATAGCTTAGTTATAGTAAGGGCCAGACTAGCTGAGTTCCAATTCTGGCCCTATTACTTTTTAGCAGTGAATCTTTGAGTAACTTACTTAGCCTCTCTATGCCTGTTTCCTGATAGGAATAAAATGGGGATAACAAGAGTGCCCCAGAACAGTTGTAAGGATTAAATGAATTCAGGCATATAAGTTCTTGGAGGAGTGCATAGTTAGTCCGACATATATAGCCATTAGCTCTCAGTATTAGTACTTTGTTATTTACTTGCTTACTGCCCGACTTCCTCCTAGAATGTAAACTGTGAAATTATGGGGACCATTTCTGTCTCATTCAGCCCTCCATCACCAAGGCCTACCAAACTTCCAGACATAAAGTAAGTTGCCCAAAATATGTGTTGATTAGTTAGATGGATGGATGGAGCAAGAAGTAAACATCTGCATGGGCTCCCACTCATCCATGGCGGTTATATCTTTCTACATTCTTCTCTCCCATTCCAAATAACAGCTAACAAGGGCAAGTTCACCTATAACCAACTATGTACTCATTGGTGGAGCATTCAGTATATATCGAACTTGCAGCATACAGTAAATACCCAGGAAAGGCTTTACTGAGGAGAAAGGTGCCTTGGTGGACAAATGAGATTTCAAAGAGGAGGGAAAGGAAAGGGGCTTTGGTCAAGAATGCAGAGCTAGCAGGCTTTGAGCTGCCCAGGCACAGGATTTGTGTGGGACAGGCCTGTTTAGAGGTGCTTTTCCAAGGGGCAGGTGGCAGAAGCAGATCACCCTGGACAGGCACTCAGGTGGCACTGATGGCCCTGAGAGTTGGGCTAAGGAAGCTGTTGTGAACACTGAGAGCTCCAACACGTTGCAGTGGCATCAGGGATGCCTTTAAAAACCCACAGTGTGGGCAACACCAGCTCAGGCCAGAGGGTCAGGCCAGGAAGTAGAGGCTGTGCAATTATGCAGGAGAGTCTGGGCCACCTGACTTGAGGAGCCCCGTCATGCAAGGAGCCATTCCTGCAGACAACTAGAGGCCAACAAGGACCGTTCGCCCCAGTGGAAGCAGCTTTGAATTTACCTGCACCAGGTTCCAGCCTTGGAGGGACTCAGCAATGATGGATGTGACAGATGGACAGACGCCTCCAAACACCATCAAATGGTTCGGCCCATATTTTATTGCATCGTAGAAGGCTTTCAGCCCTTTTGCGTTGTCACACTGGAAAGCAACACATAGAAAGAGAGGTCGAAATTAGACACAGCTCTCCCCAGGGGCCAAAGCCCAACTGTGCAGTCACACAAACCAACTCTGTCTCATGGGAAGCCTTCAGCTTCCATTCTCGTGTGGTCGGGCCTCTCACCAGTCCTGGGCCATGGGGTGAGCTCAGTGAAGTGTGGCCTTAGCATCTCGTCCTCTGTCCACTGAGCCCCTTCCAAACCCAGGATCCATTCCAGATCCTCGGCCATCTTCCTGAAGAGCACACTGAAGAAAAGCCTCCAAAATACCTCATCCTGGGTCTCTCCCTCCCATGGCAATTTATATTTTGTTTTTTAAATTTAGTTTTTGTTTTATTAGTAGATGTCTGCAGTACATAATGATTACATTCATCATGGGGAACTGGTACATGTACATAACACTTCTTAATTCTTTTTACTTCCCTTTCCTTTCCCTCCCTCCTTCCTTCCCCCATCTCTTGGCCCTCTTCCTATTTGTGAATCCCCACCCTTGAGGATTATAAAAACAAACAGAAAATAACAAGAGTTGATGAGGATGTGTAGAAACAGGAATGCCTATGTGCTATTAGTGAAAATACAAGATGATTCCATTGAAAAAACAAGACACAGACCTCAGAAAGTCAACCACAGAACTACCACATGACCCAGCAAATTTGCTTCTAGATGTGTACCCAAAAGAGCTGAAAATAGGAACTCAGGGAGACATCTGTACGCCAGGTTCACAGCACCGGCAGTCACAATGGCTGAAAGATGGAAACATCCCAATGTCTATCAACTGACGCATGGATAAGCAAGCTGTAGTACACACCCAATCTCTGAGATACTATTCCACCTAAAAGGAGGGAAATGCTGACACTTGCTGCAATATGGATGGACCCTGAAGACATTATGCTAAATGAAATAAGCCAACAAAAGGAAAAACGATGTATGATTTCACTCATGTGAAGTACCTAGTATGAAATTCAGAGAAAGAACAATTCCAACTTTAAAACTGGCCAAGTTGATGGTGGTTGCCAGGGGCAGGGAAAGGGAGTAATGGGGAGTGAGTGTTTGATAGGCTGAGTTTCAGTTCACGGTGATGGAAATGTCCTGGGGATGGAGGGTGGTGATATGGCCCAGCTATGTGAAATGCACTTCATGCCACGGCACTGTACACTTACAGATAGCTAACATGGTAAATTTTTATGTGATACATATGTTACTAAAATAGTAAAAAAAAAAAAAATTAAGAAGATAATGATGAATCTACAGGAAAGAATTCATTTGGAAACACTTGCCAAGCAGTGCTCTTACTCAGCCCAACACTGGATGCTGAGGATGCATAAAGGCTGGATACAGACCCTGCCCAGGAGCTCGCATAGTAGGCAGGGCAAGTCCCTAATAGAACAGATCAGGCAACGGAAAGAGGAAAAATGTCCACAAGGGTTGGGGTCAATCATGGCTTATGTCCCACCTTCTTGCCTCTACCTCCCTCATCACAGTCACACCATCAGCTCTTCTCTGACTGAGGCCCTGGCTCCTAACTGTGCATCTTGCTAACTCCTGGGCTCAGAAAAGCCCATCTACCACCCAGCAGTCTGAGATCTCTTTGAAAAGCATAAATCTGTTCTCATTCTCCTGTTTTCTAGGCACTTAAAGCTCAGCTTCCTATTGGAATATAATTCTCACAAGGTTAAAAACATAATTCTCAGGCCAGGGATTTAGCTCAGTGGTTCCGCCGCCTGCCTCGCAAGTGCAAGGACCCAAGTTCGATCCCCGGTACCAAAAAAAATACACCACCAACAACATAATTCTCATGAAAATTGATATTGTGAAAATGTCAACATTTTATGTAATTTATTGATAAGGAGATTTGCAAAATGACAAAGATTCAAGAGAATTTGAGAAATAGGAACTTTTAAGGCAAATAAATAAAAAGGAATAAGATTGCTAATTTAGATATAAAACTGATTAATGGTCTACAGAGCAATAAAGCTATAATCTTTGAGGACAGAAAAAAAAATCATTAAAAATGACCACAACTTATCAGTTGTAGAAAATTGTAAATATCTGGGTCTTAATCCGCTAGGCAAAGTTCCATCACCCAGTCTAATGATCTTAGGCAGGCAGTTAGCAAAGACTCTAAGTATTAGGCTACCTGGTCACCTGACCACATCTTTGTATTTACACGTTGGGGATAATTTTCTTAACACACCTTATCATAATTCAAGCCACACAATCCAGCCCCTGCCTCCCACTCTGGGCTGATTTCCTTCCACTCTTCCCATTGCTCACCAAGTAAGGCCTTACCAGCCTCCTTTTAGTTCCCTGAAATCAAAAGCAATTTGCTTCCTGTCTTTGGGCCATTGTACTTGCTGGAGTTTTTTTGTTTTGTACCTGGGATTGAACTAGGGACCTTGCACTTGTGAGGCAGTTGCTGAACCACTGAGCTAAATCCCCGGGCCCCATGCTGGGTTTTTTTCCCTGACTATTTTTCCCTCAATTCTCAGTATAGCTCAGTCCTTCTTCTCATCCAGACCTTCTCACCCCAAATGGTACCCACCCCCACCACTCTCTAGAGTGTAGCATCACTACATTAATGGCCTAATGTAGTCCTTCCAATGACCTGATGTCCTCTTCTCTACTCTTTGTTTGCCTGCATATTGTCTGATTTCCTTAACTGGGATACAAGCCCCAGAAAGGAAAGGACTTTGTTATATTTCTCCAGGCCTTAGATGGATCTGCCACCAGGATTCGGCAGGTACCTGCTGAATGCTGAGAAGCCTATGATGCTGTCCCTCATTTTCCTTCCTTCTTTTTCTACTTGCATGTCTCTCTCCTTACCTTTGTCTTTCTCTACATTCTGTCCTCCTTTATCTTTCTGCTTGTCCCTGCCTACCCTACCCTTTAAGTAACCATAACATGGGACAGAGTAGGTTAGAATTTGTTAGTGTTTGAAACTCCCTGTAATCTCAGCACTGGGAGGCTGATGCAGAAGGATGACAAGTTTGAGCACAGCCTGGATAACTTAGCAACTTAGCAAGACCCTGTCTCAAAAGGAAAAAATAAAAAGGGCTGGGGATGTAGCTCAGTGTAAAAGGCCTTGGGTTCAATCCCTAGTACTGAAAACAAACGAGAGGAAGAATGGAAGGAAGGAAGGAAGGAAGGAAAGAGAGAAAGAGGAAACAGAAATGAAACTTCCCTGAGTAGGTGCCAACTGATAGGAAAATGAGCTCACCATGGTCCTGGCCTCAGAGAGCACTTTGTCCACTGGGGCCATGAGACAGGGCCTGGCCTGGGTCCTCACATCACACAGAAGACAGTGCTCAGGAGCAGACCCAGATTGTGGGCACCCAAGGAAGAGCCAGGAGTGGTTTTGGCAGAGGGGACTCTGGAGAAGAGAGTCAGAACCAAATGAGCATTAACAAGGCAAACAGAGGCAGGAAGTGAGGGGACCAGAAAAGGGGATAAGGTGGCCAGGGACAGGAAAGGAGGGTTCTGAGTCCCAGGATGGGGAGTTTGGATTATGTCCTGTGTCTAACTAGGAAATAATTCACCTTTTAAATTTTAATTTTAAAATTAGCCAAATTAATTTTTTTGGCCAAGAAAGACAGAAAAAGAAAAGGTAGAAAGAGAAATGAAAGAAGGAAGGGATTAGAGGAAAGATGGGTCTTACTATTCTTGGGGTCCTTGATTAATTATCCCTGCCTCTTGACTGAAAGCAATGCTTCTCCCACTAGCTGAGCAAAGGAGAAGTCCATGTTTTAATTGTTTTTACTGTGATTTACTGAATCATCCCTAGTTTTAATACATTTCTGTAATTATTTTGGCTTGTTTTCTAATCTAATCACAATCATAAGACAGCATCACAAGATTTATAATCAAAGTTGCATTAAAATAACATCAAGAACAATGAACTTATTAATACTTATTAATATGTGTTTGCTTAGCAAACATTTCCTGAATGCCTAGTCTGTCCAAGATTCTGCATCAGTAATGATGCCCTAGCTTTTCACACACAACTCTTGGGTAAGTCAACTAAAAAATCTGAGGATATGTGACAACCAGTATTGGAGCTGGAAGAATCTTGCACTGTTCTCAAATGTTTGCCTGACCCAGTGTTCACCAGATTAAGTATGGTAGGCAGAGCTTTGGCCCCTGTGACCTTCACTTCTTGGTGTTAATTTCATGAATGTTATGTTTTAGGGAAAAAGAGATTTTGTGGATTAGGCTACTAATCTGCTGACCTTGAATTATCATCCTGGTGGGCCCAATGAGAGCAGATCACTTCAGTTGGTAGCAGAGGGGAAATCAGAACTGGAGCGCCTGATATGGGTTTGTGTGCCCCTGTTGGATTGATGATATAGAGGGCCACATGCCAAGGAAATAGGGACCTTGGTCCTACAGTTCCAGGACCTCAATTCTGCCAATAACCTGAATGTTCATGGAAGCAAATCTCCACATCAAGCCCCTCGATAGAACCCAGCTCAGCTGACACCTTGGGAATCCCTGAGCATAGCAACCAGCAGAGCCACACTGTGCCCAGACCCCTGGCAGGCAACTGTGAGATGATAAATGAGTGTGGCTGAAACCACTAAATCTGTGGTGATCTGTTAAGTAGCAACAGAAAACCAGTGTGCTCAGGTAAAAAGAGAAAAGTGAGAACAATATAGTGAGGTTTTCCTCAGAGTTAAATTTATTCCACTGAAAGAACTATCCTTAATTTAGACAAGGTCCTTCACAGCTCATACAATGCTGATACAATGATAGATAGTAGGAGGGTTTTGTTTTCAATGTGCTGATGTGGCAAAATAAAAATGTTGGCACCCTCATTGGGTTTCTGTTCTACCCTCTCCCTTTCTTGGTGTGTGGATCCAAATTTCCAAGCAATGCTAATATAGCCCATTCCCTCGCTTTCAGATGAAGACACTGGGGACCAGAGAGAGAGATTTATTTCCTGTCTTTGGAACAGGAATCTCTGGGTTCCCAATTCAGAGCCTTCTAATAATCTATAGAGGACGCAATGCAACAGGTCAACAGAAGTTAAAGCTAACAGCATCCAGAAAGGTCCATTTCCCCCAGAATAACACTGCAGACCTCCGTTGCATCAGCACTCTTAGCCTGAGTCAGGAGAGGCAACCCATTAAGGACTGAGGACTAACATTTCTCTCGCTGCCCTAAAGCAAGCACTTCTGCAGTGAATAGCAGGTTAAAAACCCCAGTGACATGGCTGTCCCATTTCAAAGGGCTGTCCCTTTTGCCTCATCCTCATTTCCAATACTGTGTCTTTATCTGATGTGATTATTGTCCCAAAGGGATAGATTTACAGCTGACAACAGCTGTCTTTGGGCTGGGTCAGCTTGGAGGTTTCAAACTCGGCCCAGCAGGGGCCCAGAGTTCAGCAAAGAGCTTGAGCTCTGGGCTCTTTCCTTCATTCCAGCCAGCACCTGCCCTTGTGTCAGGTTTAGACACAGCACCAGGATCCACAAAAGGCTCACTTTGAAAAGAGGGTCTCTGTGCTAGTAGTAAATGTTTGAAAGCTATAAAGGAGATGACCCCCAGAAGCCCCTGCCAGAGCATGACTCTGTCTCTGGCCTTGGGAAGGACAGGCGAGTGTCTCAAGGACAAGGTGATGAAGGCCATATACCGTGGCTACTCACTGAGAGTTAATCCACTGCATATCGATTTGCCCAGTGGTCAGTTCACCACGATACTGAACAATTCTCTGAGTTTGAGTCTCCCAAGGGATCCCTCACCCAACACTTGAGGTGCACATTTCAAAGCATCTATCCTTCCAGCTCAGGCAAAAGTCAATTTCATGTGTATTTCACATTTCACTCCTTCCTAAATGCTGCCCTTGGAGATGTTCCCCTAAAGGCTGTTTATTATCATCCCTTCTTGCAGACCCACCTCTGCCTAAACCAGAGAAATGCTGGAAGCTTTGTGATACCCCATATGAAGGTATCTGACAGCTCTTAGTGAGCTACTCACTGGGCAAAACAATCACTCTCAGGAGTTATTTATGGCAAGTTATCTTTCAGCTGTTTGGTTTCTGATGAATCGCCAAAGAGCCCCATAAAGGGACTCCCAGGCCTAGAAGAAAGATGGGCTTTTTATGGTTTCTCCCTCTGGAAATTTCCCCACTATCCTCTAGAGGTTATTCAGACTGGCTAGCAAGGCTACCACCCTCCGCTCACCATATTCTCACCCAATACCTCAAAGCTTAATGACCAGCCACAGCCCTACTCTGTGGCCCTGCCACTTGGAGGCTGGCTCTGTCTCACAGTAGGACCTCAGGACCTGGGGCTTTCCCTTCCTCTCTCATCTCTCCAGTATTTCACCATGGCCTTTATTGACTCTGCATCTAAGGAAACCCACACTCATTACCTCCAACTCTCGTCCACGACATCATGGCAATAGCTTTTCCTTCCCTGTAAGGACTTGTCACAGAGAAATTGTCCCTAGCACATATAGGCTCTTAAAATGCAGCAATTCTAAATGGGAATAGATCCAAAGGCCATGAAAATCAATTTTTTTAACTGAAAAAGGAAGATTCCAGAATGAAATCCATTTTCATTTAAATCTCATTTTTAAAGAATTACAATCCTTTTTTAACTGAACATTTTCAAAGAAAATGTTGCTGAGAGTTAAGATGTAAAAATGCCAAGAAAATGTCAGAGTTAATAACGAGCCACTTGAAGCTGGGAATTACTTCCTACAGAGTTTCAGACTGGAAGGAGAATACAGAAGCAAACACATCTCACCTGTCCAGTTACAACATCCCCCAGGGCCTCCCTCCAGAGGACCAGTCAGCATCTGCTTCCATCCCTCCAGAGGCAGAGCTCTCACTCCTTCACCAGGGAGCTCATCTGTCCTTTGACCAGCTCACTGCTTAGAAAGCTTTTCCTTCCATTGGCCTGAATCACCCTTTCTTTCACATTTGCTGTTCTGAGTTCTCATGCTATAACAGAGGAGAGTAAACATTTCCCATAAAGGGCTAGATAATAAATACCTTAGCTTTGTGGCCCTACATTCTCTGTAACAACTATTCAACTCTGCAGGTGTAGCATGAATGCAGGCATAGACTGAAATGAGGGTGGCTATGTTTCAATAAAACTATTTTAAAACATAGGCAGCTGCTGGATTTGGCCCCTGGGCCCTACCTAGTTTGCTCACCCCAGCTCTAAGGACTCAAGGAACAGGTACAATCCTCCACCTTGAAAAGAGCCCTTCAGATCTCCGAACTCAGCCAGTGTGACTCCCAGGAGATGTGTTCAGGATGCATGGCCTTTAACTCTGCTAACCATTCCTGTAGGAGATGGATCCATCGGCATCTCATAGATGAGTCTTCCCCTAGAAAGGCTTTGGAGGCACATGAGTTGGGCATGTGGCCCCTAGAATGGTCTCCCAAATACCTCTTCCAGCAGATAAGGAACTTGAGGCTCAGAAAGATTAAATATCTTGCTCAAGAACTGGGGATGTGGCAGCTCAGTGGCAGAGTACTTGCCTAGCACGCACAAGTCCCTGGGTTCTACACCCAGCACAGCAAACAAACAAACAAACAAAAAAACCCAAAACAAAAAAAAAAATCAACCCCCCCACAACAACAACAATAAAATTTGCTCAAGGATTCAATTCCAGGCAATATAACTTCATACCATTATTTCATTTTAATTAGGAATATACTACTATGAAATACTTTACTCATAGAAAAGACTATAACACATAAAATATGAAAAACAGTAATACAAATATACAGTATATCCAATTCTGCTTATGTGGAAACCTCTGTGTGCCCACCTTTCACATGGCCCTCCTTCAGTGGGAGGAGCTGAGTTTGAAGTTGGCATGTATCTATCCTTGCTTTTCTTTATAGCTTCATATGTATATGCTTTGTAAACCCTGTATCATTTCATTTTGCTTGCCCTTTTTTTGCTGTTTTTTTGTTTTTTGTTTGTTTGTTTTTGAGACAGGGTCTCACAATGTAGCTCAGGCTGGCCTCAAACTTGCAGTGATTCTCCTGCCTCAGCCTCCCGAGTGCTGAGATTACAGGCCTGCACCACCAGGCCTGGCTTGCCTTTTCATATGTGAGTGGAATCATGCTGTCTCAAACTTGCCCTTTGGTGCTACCTATGTTTGTCAGATATGTGTTGCTGAGCATAGCTGTAGTTTGCTTGTTGTAGTAGTTGTGTATGAATATGCCACCATTTATTTGTTCATTCCCGTCTCTGGACACTTGGGCTGTTTCCAGCGTTTTGTTTGGTTGTTGTGAGCAAGATGGCTGAACATTTCCATACATATCTCCTGGCAAACATGTACAGAGTTTCTCTACGGTATAAACCTGGAAATGGAATTGTTGTATCATAGGGTTTGCCACATTTTCTCAAAGTGATCCATTTACACTCCCACCAGCAATATTTGAGAGATCTCACTGCTCCGCATCCTTGCCAACTTTCATTTCTTCCAGTCTTGTGGGTATCGGAGATCTCATTTCAATTTGTATGTTCCTGATTACTAAAAAAGGTTAAGGCATCTTTTTGTATGTTTTTGGGCTGTTTGTGCTTCCTCTTTGGGGCTGATGACTGCCCATTTTTCTTTTCGGCTGTCAAGCTTTTCCTTATTGATTTGTTCAGAGCACTCGCAGCCACCACGATGCCAGGCTGAATAAAATGATCACGTCCTGCATTCTGCATACTGACTTCTGTTAATGCAACTTCAGATAGCAAGCAACCTTCCTGGTGCAGCACCAACCTCACACAGAGCTTCCAGTCAGTGAAAACGACTAAATCAGTGGGCAAAACACCTGTGAGCCTTTCTGGAGGTGGGGGTGGGGAGAAACTACTTGACCAAATCCAGCCAGCCAAAAGATGAATCAAGATATAGATCTCAGGAATGGAGGGCTGGTGGTAAACAGGAGTGACAGCGAGTGCTGAACCTACTTAACTTGAAACACTGGGAATCCAAAGATAATAAGGTAACATAAAATTCAAAAGGCAGACAAGAGGGCAAAGGAATGGGAAGATGGCTAATTTCCTCTTCTGTTGTAGAAGGCCTTTAATCAATACCATCTAAAATTGAAAACTAGAGTTTAAAAGCCAGGATTCTAACCTCACTGCTTTTCATAATCTTTTATTACCATTGGAGAGATATTTTAGAAACAAATATTTTCTGTAGTGATGGTAAAATTGTTTAACATTGAACAGTACCTTCTACTTTATTTTTTCTTATTTTTCTTCTGGTACATGCAAATAAATAACATGTAACATCAGTTTTAAATAGGATGTAATAATGATCTCACATTAAATTATTTCTGCCCATCTCTCTACTTATATGCATAGAAAGATGTCTGGAATGATAGTCATCTAATGTTCAAACTTTTGAGTAATTTTTTAAAAGAAAGCTTTCTTCTTGGTACATTTTGTTTTACTTGAATTTAAAAACACACACAGACTACTTTTATAAAGACAGAAAGTCATTTTTTTAAAAAAAAAACTGGGAAGCTTTCCATATCCAGGATGCTTTCTCAACCACTTACATCTCTTTCTTTCTGTTTTTCTGTGGTTGACTTTCTGAACCTGAGTACAGGACTCAACACTAATTATCACTATATGATGTTCAAAATTAGCCTGGGCCAGGGATTTAGCTCAGTGGTTCCACCGCCTGCCTCACAAAGCGCAAGGTCCCGAGTTTGATCCCCGGTACCAAAAAAAAAAAAAATTAGCCCATCACGTTGGCCAATTGAATTACACACACTGTATTGTTTTGTCACTGCAGTTAACTCACTCAAACATTTTCTGATCATCCACCAAATACTAGTAGCTATCCAGAAAACAGTAAGTCCATGCGACCTCTAAACATTCCCTGAACAGAATATGTAATGAATGTTTATTGATGTGTTAAATTGGGAAATAAGTACACCAATAATAATAACATACCAAGCCTTTATATTGCCTTTATTTGTACCAGGCTCTTCTAATTGCATGCTGCTCTCTCTCTCTCTCTCTCTCTCTCTCTCTCTCCACATATCCATTTAAACCACACAACAATGACCCAATGAACTGTGTCCTATTACCTATTACCTACTACCCACATTTTAATAGATGAAGAAACTGAGGGTCAGAGAGAGGTATGAGTCATTTGGCTGAAGCTGTACATAGGGAGTACAGGGCAGAACTGGGCATCAAGCCAAGGAAGGCAAGTTCTTTAGAGACCATGCTGCACAATATTCGTGTCATTTTTCTTCCTGAGCACACAGAGACAGCGTGGTCCCCAGCCTCGCTGGCATATCAGGTGTGACCATACAGTTCTGGGCACCAGGATGTAAGCAAAGGTGATGTGAATCATGCCAGGTTAGCTTAAGGTTTCATACTCTTTTCCCATCCATACTGTCAGTGAAAGAGAATCCAAAGGCCTGGAAGCCCCAATCCCTATGCTGGTCATGGAGGGCACTCCCATATCAAGAGAGAAGCCCCGGCAAAGGGCTAACTCCACAGGCTCATGGCCTCCAGGGACAGTGCCTTCGGGATGTGATTCAACTTTTAAGATGAGGCATTCTTTTACTAGGCAACCCTGATCACTGACTAGGCATGGTGGTGGGACAACAGCCATCTGGCCGGTTGACCATGGGTGATCTTTGAGCCCTGTTGGTCTGGCTGGGACCTTCCTGGAGCTGCACTGCTGTCCAACTCGAGACTCTCTCCTTCCTTCACCGCAGTCAGATGGGCCCCACATCTGCAGGCCCACCTTGCTTAGATGCTCCCTCCCTCTGCCTCCTTTCACAAGCATCTCGCCCAAAGCCCCTCTCACTCTGCCTTGGCACCAACTTCCCAGACAACTCAACCAACGTATCCCTCCCACCTGTACTTCACTATGGCTTGAGCAAGAAATAACCTTAATATATGAAGCCACTGGAATCTAAGAGTCTGCCGCTAATTAGATGTATTGACTAATAAACATTCTTAACTGCCTGCTGTAAACACTTTGAAATGTCAAGAATCAACACACTTGGGAAAGTTTTAGAGAAAGGTTAGAGTTTAAAGACAGACAAAGAAGGATTAGGATTGTGGGAAAAGGTAAAAAGTAAAAATGTATGCCTTACATTAAAAAAAAATTATTCCCTATCATTCAGGACACTGTCAGCAACCAGAATTCAAGGGACATAATCAAATATAGCTGGATTGACCTGTCTTATTCCTCTCTGGCTTCATGTGCCTAGCGAAGGGCCTGGCCCCAAACAGGTGTTTAATACATGCTAGTGGACTGAATCACTGCTCTATGGCAAATACCATCCCTGCTGGTGGGGATAGCTTGAAATAAAAGCAGTTGCCTCCATATAGCTCTGTCCCAAAGAGCTTATTAACTCCAGCCAGCTTGAGATTTTCACACCCCTTCCCCGGGGTGATGGACGGACCATCTGCTTCTAAAAGTCTCCCGAGAGCCAGCCTGTCCATCCTGATTCTGAGGAAAACTGGCATTTCTGTATTCTCCCTGAAGCTGTCACTCGGAATTCTTGGCCTGTTGGAGACTGAGTTATTTGAGAATGATGGAGCCACTGCACACGTCTCTCCTCTGCACTGTTAAAGCCAATTACCCGATTTACAAAATGTTTTTCAAAGACTGGGAGATACAAACTGCGTTTCCTAATTAGCTGTCAATAAGTCTCCCTTCATATGCGGGTGTGACATTTTTAAAAGTCAGGGTCACAAATGCAGAATACTCGGGCTGCCTGTCAGGAGGGGGGTGCTTTTTCCCCAGGTTTGTGCAAGTATCACACGTTGTCAGCCCTCCCCCTGGGGATGGGAGCCCAGTCATCTGCTGAAGAGGGACTAAATTCATGCTGCATGCCACTACCAAGCCATCTCTCCTTTCCACTTCTCATTTATGTGGTATTCTAGTTCAACATTAGCCAGGAGCTTTGGCTCAATACAAGGGATACAAGATGAGTAAGACACAGTCCCTGCCCTCAGGGGACTTGTTATCTAGAGTGGCTCAAAGACGTGAGTGAAACGTAGTAAGTGGTGGAAAGAATTTTGGATCAGGAATTCTAGAACATTCATTCCACCCTTCAACACTCATTGGGTGATGATGATGAGCTAGACCCTGTGGTAGGTGCTAGGCGCATAGAAGGGGTTACACACAGATTTGGCCATTGGTAGGGGAGAAAGCTTTAACACAAAGCATGATAAAAATGGAAATGATGGCAGAGAAGCAAGTCACACAAAATGGAACAAATGTTCAAATCACACTGAGATACTCTGCCAAGTCTTGGAGGAGGTGGCATCTGAGCTGAGCCTTGAAAGATGAGTGGGAGTTGGAGGGTGGAGGGCACACTGGGCAGGGTTACCTACGGAAGCAAAGTTGAGTGGTGAAAGAGCATAGGGGCCACAGGAGACATGGAGTGTCCCCTTTGGTGGCAGGAGCACAGGAAGGAGAAATGTAGGGGGCCCTGCCCCCCCCCCGCTGGAAATCTTGAGTGCCTTTTATGGACATATCCGGGCCTGCTACAAATCTACCCGGCAACAAGGAAGTAGCCCCAGT